>CAHIKZ030001266.1:385000-402500 GCA_903632075.3 Acanthosepion pharaonis | reverse complement strand
GACTTGGTGGATTTGTTTTTTTTTTTTTTTACAACCTACCACCATATCTTTCATCATTATTAGATCCTAGCGCGTAGCATCTTTGAAAAGTGCCTGAAAACCATACCATGGGTTGACCCAGACCTTGTGAGTGCTTAGGGGCCGTCAATGGCTGCCCTAAGCACGAAGTCACAAATCATCAGGACTGAGGGTTTGAGCTTTGTTCAAACTGTTGATCACGCTAGATAATGCTCTCTCCCAGAAACTGCAACTAAGGTCCGATCAGAACAGTTGCAAGATGAACCACAGGTGGGCTCTGTGGCTGTTGAACAAACACAAATGTGTCTGGGCAGGGATTGGCTAGTCGACCTAATAGATGGGCATCTTCGGATATGAGTGGCTATTATTATTATTATTTGTAGTAGTCGTAGTAGTAATATTTCTGTATCGTGTAATATCAGTTAAAGAGGTTAAGAAGTGCAATACTGAGAGATAGGAAAATCTCCAGGTTTTAAATTTATGTAATTGAAAGCTGATCGTTATATGAATTCTGAAAGCGGCGTACTTGAGGGTGTGTCACTGACGATTTGTAAAAGGTCCGGTGAGAGATTTGATAAATAGAAGAGGGACATTGAAAGGGTTAAGAAGAACATTTGGGAAGAAAGGAACGAAAGAAAAAAAACAGAGAAAATAATAGGATGAAAGCAAAAGAAATATTAGTTACATCCGGATATCTCATAAAAAAAAAACGTCTTCAATTATGGCCAAATCGGAAAGAATAGAATTTCATTTTGGGAGAACAATGAAAACTTGGAAGAAAAAAAGAAGTATTAAATACATGCACATGGCTATAATTGACCTTTTCAGTGTATATATATATATATATATATATATATATATATATATATATATATAGAGAGAGAGAGAGAGAGAAATACAATCTAAATAGAGATTTTTAATTTTTACACACAAACACATACATATGTGTGCGTATGGATGGTGGTTGCGTGTGTGCGGTAAAAGTATGAACATAATACTGGATAATGAGATTTTCATGTTATATATATATATATATATATATGTGTGTGTGTGTGTGTGTGTGTGTGTGTGTGTGTGTGTGTGTGTGTGTGTGTGTGAAGAAAGAGAGTGTGTAAACATAGGAATCAACACTGCATGCTGAGTGCCAGTTTCACGCGAGAAACGCTCTTCATTATGGTCTGAAAAAGATTGCTTGAGGCGTGAAGCTGATAGTCACCATGCAGTGTTGATTCCGACGGCCATATTGTCTATATCTATAAACGCTCCGATTCTGGCCAAAGATCCCAACGGTCGAACAAGCGGATGATAATTACAACAGACCTCAACGGCTGAACCGGCCGATGAAGATGGCTACGCCTGACGGACATGCTACAGCGCCAGTCCGTTTCAGTTTCATAACTGAATTCTGCATGTCTCACTCCATATGTGCCGCAGAGGAATGTCATGAAATCAAGTGTGTGGCTCACTTCCTGGCAAGTTGAGGTCAACCTTAAACAAATTAACGCTATCGGCACCTTCAACCAACACTTGCAAAGCCAATCGGGAGCAGATTTTGCTGAAATTGAAAGCACTTAGTTCTGACGCTACACGTTAGCGGTGAATGTTGTCACTAACACCATCATCATAAAGGAAGTGATCCGGAACATTTCGACGTGGTGTAATGGTTAGCAAGCTTGTCTCGCTATATCAGTTACGACTGAAGAGTGAGTTCGATCCTCACTGGGTGCCCCATACATTCGAGTTTCTGCCACATCTAAGGTACGCTTAGAAAATCACCAAGGCACAATTATGCCTTGTTAGATCAATTACGATTGGATACGACATAAAGACGATTATATATATCTATATATATATATAGATAGATAGATGGATGGATAGTCATCCACAGAGAGACTGTTTCGCTGAATCACAGCTCTTCATTGTGACTAGAGGACCGATTGCTTCAAGCCAGGATCGAAACTTCAAGCCGGGAACGAAAATCGACCGATTTGGCATCAGTCAGAGATCCTACCCCTAAGCTATCGCCGCACGGCAGAGAAAAAGGCAAATTTGAAGGTTTTCTATACGAAATGCGCCAGTAGTCAGGAGAGCTCAATCCATAGTTGAAGAGCAATGCGTAGGAGCTACTGTCTTTAAAATTACCTTTTCTCCAGAGAGCTCAATTGGATTTCCAGGAGCATATATATATATATATATATATATATATATATATATATATATATATAGAGAGAGAGAGAGAGAGAGAGAGAGAATGGAAGAGAGGGAGAAATGTGAAACAGAAGGAAGGGGAAAAGAGTTAGAAAATTAAAAAAAGAATGCTATATATATATATATATATATATATATATATATATATATATTCACGAAGACGCTAAAAAGGTTCTTAGGCCTACTAAGAAGGGATTCCAAATATATTTTGATATTTGATCATCTAGTTAGATTTTTAGCTGGAGGCTTTGAACTTTTCCGCATCTCCCCGGATATGTACGTTCATATATATATATATATATATATATATATATATATATATATATTATTATTATTATTATTATTATTATTAATGTGATTTCATTTGAACATGTGGTTCATAATTGGGATTGTAGTTGAAGAATAATTGGCCCCATTGGCAGCAGCAATGGCATTCTTCTTGTGCAGTCATGTGACATGCTCCCCGACTCATAACAAAACAGTTCATTTGAACAAAAAAAAAACATCTGACACAGTAAAAATAAATAAATTTAAAATAAAGATATGGAAAATATGTATAAACCCTAAAATTGTTTGCTTTGTCTGTTTCAATCTGCGGGTAAAAAAAAAATCAAATCAATGGAAAGTCTTGGACGCCACCATATTTATTCAGGTTGATGCAAATGTTTGTGCGGCTATCTTTTGCACAGTATTATGGGAAAGATTTTTGTCGTTGACTCAGCTGTTTATTTCTTGTGGATGCGCACACTTTCACAATAGTGGAACTTCAAAAACGAAATAACTCATTGTACTAGCCCATTGCTTTCCAAAATGAGTTAGTATTAATTTTTTTACTTAATTTTCGTCAAATATAAATATTAATGGCAATATTAGACGTTTCCCACTTAGAAAAAATTCATCTTTCATTGACCAAGCAACCATTGCTACTGTTGAAATTTATAGAATCTTTCTATTAAACAATTTTTCAGGGAAATGTGTTCTAGTAACGACCATCGCTCTTTCCAGCATTGATAGGGACATTCTTCTTACCTTTGTCGTCCTGGGTATGACGATAAACTACATCCGGCAGCAAGGGCTCTGATGGGGCGATTTTGAGGAGCGTGGAACCATCTCTTAATTGCTGTTGTTCCCAGGTCTACCCTGACCCAGGGTGATAGTACCTGTAAGCGTCCCAGCTATAGGCAAATAGTTAACTCCCAAATTGGCGTCAAAATACTATGAAAGTGTAAAAACAGGTTTTTTATAGTAAAAATACCAGCAATACATTTTTGAAAAAGAAACATTACCAGCATTAGCTTTGACTCTCGACAAAAAAGCCTTTTTTTTTTTGCAAAAATACATCGATGAAACCTGATCTCATACAAACTTGTTTCTTACAAAGAATACATATTCTATTGATAGAAACCTACCCGTAAATTTTTGTCGGCATTAAATAACCAATTGAGGTTCATATGCCGTAAAACAAAATAAACCAAACCAAATGTTTACCTTTGGTTTGAATTAGTGTGAAACATCAACGTAGCCAGTATTTTTCTCTAATTTACACATGATATCTATTTTAGTTGTTGTTGTTGAAAGTGCTCAAATGATTTGTTTTCTGTTATTATGTAGTATTGCTTGTGGCTCTGTAGAGAAAGCCCACAAGGTTATAAGAAGGATGGTCTTGACTAAGACTTTCAGGGATCATTAGCTCGAAGCAATCTTTGGCTATAGATTTGAGAAAGCAGTTGTATACAGCTGACAGTTTAGATATTCCTGAAGGGGATTGGCGCTGTGCCTGGCATCCATATGAAAATATTAATAATAATAATAATAATAACAGCAATAATAACATCAATAATAATAATAACTGCAATTTCTACGGGAAGGAAACTGAAAGAAACTGGTATGAACACCACCCAGACCCGGTTACGGAGATAGGACCTGTTACAATTCTATGGGACTACACAATACACACTGACAGAACAATCAAATCCAATCGCCCAGATATTGTTATTAAAGACCACAAACAAAAACGGTGCCGCCTTATTGATATGACAGTCCCTGCAGACTGCAATGTATCTGTGAAGATCTTCAAAAAGCCATAAAAATACAAGGACCTTGAAATCGAAATCTCGAAAATGTGGCACACGGGAACATCAACAATCCTTGTTGTAGTTGGAGCCCTCGGATTGGTTGGAAAAGATTCCAGTAGACTAATTGAAGAGATTCCTGGAAGCCCATATACAAAAAAAAATGTTCTCACGAGTACAGCCCTACACCTTACGAAGGGCTTTATCTATGTAGAATATGCTTTGTGTGTGTGTGTGTGTGTCTGTGTGTGTGTAAAATGTCATGATGCCATTTCTAACCTTAGGTCTCTGGGCGGAACCCGGAAAGAAATGTGTACACCCCAGAAATCAAAGGAAATAAAAATAATAATAATTGATCAAATATTTGAAAAATATTTAAATATTAAATGATACTTTGATATGCATTTTCATAATCTGGACAAAATTACAGCAGAAGCAAAGCAATTAATTGCTGGAGATGGGGATAAAGATTCAGTAAGTGCAAGCATGTATTTTAAAAAAAGACTTTGATCTTCAGACCAAAACAAAAAAAAAATGTTCTGGAATTGCCGCGAACTTGAAAATTGATATTCATAAACTGGAGGATCTTTTAAGAGAAAAAAAAAAACATCATGACCAACTTCCAGAATAATTAGAATTCCATCAGCCAATCAGCACGTTTGAATGACATATAGCAACAACGAAGACTTTTTTTTCTGAACACAGAACTTGGCTCAAGAGCCACTCAAAATAGATCGTTACTAAATGAGGCTGTTTTATAGACTTAGAAGGAGGAAGTAAGTGCATATTATGAACAACTGGTAACTTGAAGAGTTTAAGATAGTAGTGTTCGGGGAAGCATCCTCTCAGGAGTCTGTTCTCTAAAATAGAAACTGTCTGAATGGAATTTCACTTGTATTAATGGAATACGAATGGAGTATGTATGATTCGACCCTGTGGATGTGGTATGGCGGTTATTAGCTGTAAATAGCTGAACTGATAGAACTAAGGAATTTAGTCAGAACATTTTCCAAAGAAAGGTCGATATAGTAGCGACAGGCTTTCTACTTTGCATTTATGAGGAAAGGGGTTGTAGCTTGGAAAATAAGTGCACAACAAAAAAGCATAAAACTGACATGGAACGTTCTTCCCCATGAGACGTATTTGTCGGACAATGTGGACTTCAAATTATCATTTGTTTCTTATCACACCTAGATATCGAAAGACTCCGCGAATCAAAAAAAGGAATCTTTTTTTTATGATGAGACACAAAATATATTTAAAAGTTACTGAAAGGTCTCAGAAAATCAAGGGGGGAAATTACTGAATGATGATGCCAAGAATTTACATGAATCATTTTTTTTTTTTTAATGCTGGAAAATTTTATAGCAAGCTTTCGTCTGAGAACCAAACACAACGTTCCACCACCTGCAGCAATCTTTCTTTTTTTCTTTTTTTTTTTTTTCTTACCATGAATGGTAAGCTTTAATTTTTGCATTTCATTGTTAAGGGTGATGACAAATGGGTTTTGCATGTCAACAGAAAAGGAAAAATGAGAGATCAGTGCCAACGTCAAAATATGAAAGGTGTTGTTCATTAAAAGCTGCTACAAGGTGGAAGGACCATTACTACTGATGTTAATTGCAGCAACTTGATCTAATAAACAAAACTTATTTTTATAACTGTCCTGCTTTGAGAGAAAAAAATATTATTGTATCTATATATTTATATCTATAGCTATTTTTATATTTATTTTTATTTTAATTATTAATTATATTAATATTTATATTTATATTTTAAACTTATTTTTGTAACTGTCCTGCTTTGAGAGAAAAAAATTATTATTGACAATGCAAAGGGTACAGTCTACAAAACAAAACCCAAGAAAATATAACATCTTTAGAAGAAGAGGATCTTCCAGATCCGCCATACTAACAAGATTTACCAGCTTCAGATTTACATTTCTTTCAAGTTTTCTGTATGTGAGATAGACACTTGTTTGCTTGATGGCGGAAGTAGTTGCGTCATTCTCCTAGAAAAATTGGTCGCTATGTGTGAGCCCAGGAGCAAAAAAAAAATCACTGAATGCTAATTTTCAAACTGTTATTCCCACCCAATTTGAAAGGTTGGCGCAACCTGATCTCTCCTACCTACTCCGTGTGGTCCTGTAGCAGACGAAAACTAGACGAACTCGATTATAATTAAGAACAAAAAAAAATTTAAGTGAAAAAGAAACTGTTAGATTTAAAGAGCAATAAAAGTTTTTTTTTTTTTAAAAAAAGTCAGAGGTCATGTTGCCTGACGATCTAAATTCTGACCCAAGTTTTGTTCTCAACAAACTTTGTATTTTTTTTACCACATTTTATAACAATAGGTTAAAGAGGAACAATAAAACATTGAACAAGACAAGGGAGATTAATACGTTTCCACACAATTTAATAAAAGTGAAACTTACACTGCTTTTTTTTTCTGTATCGTCTTGTTTTGACACGTTACTCTGATATTTCCGTTGTGGGTCGTTTTTATTGTTTCAAATATCCAAACGAATATATGTCATTGGCTTTGTTGGCCATTTTTTTTCTCCCAAACCCATTCTATTATTTGTCCGCAGAAAACTGATGAAATTACTTTACTAACACAGAGCTCGTATAAAATAAACAACCAAAAAGAAGTTAAAAAGAACGTTCTTAAACGTGAACAAAAGGAGAAACGAATTACAGAACCTCTTTATTATAGCTGAGTTGCTGGATTTTTAAAACTTCCGTTCGTCGTTTTCATTGTTTCAAATCAAACGAAAATTGCGCACAAACACAAAGTAATTTACTAAGTATAGCTTATATGTGTCACAAGACCGAAAGTATGTAGCCCTCAATGTGGATCGAACTCGTTACTCAGTCGTAATTGAGCTAGCAAACTGAGGTAATATGCATATACCTGGGTTCCCCCTCACAGTAATATGATTGGCTGGTGTCAGCCATAAATACAGACTGAGGTGGAGCTAAATGACGACGCCTATTGGCTACGCCTATTGGCTACCACTACGACGAGGACCAGTCCATTATGGTTACCTGCTAGATTGTCCTACTCGGTTACAGTAGTGAACAACCACTTTGCTACTTCGAACAAATATATCACTTTCCGGGACATATCACAAACCTAGCTTGTTATTACACCGCATCGAACCTTGCTGCAGTTACAAGGCTGAATCATCCGCATTCCCTACGTATAACTTTGGTAAGGAAGACCACTATACTTTGTAGAGTAGATCCCCGCCTGGATGTTTCCTCGGATATTACAATCCTAACATCCTCAAATCTAGGGTCAATCTTTATGTATCTTTTATATCCGCATAAACGTCATTTTCTATTTCCTTTCCTTATTTTCCGAACAGTTTTCTTGAGTTGTTTCAGGCTTTGTATAAGGTGCTAAAAGAAAAATTATACATTACACGGCCAAACCTACGCATACGCATGCGCGTGTGATAATGTATCGCCCCCGTATTCTGGGGTGAAACGGATGGTGTTTCTGACGCTGCTGGCCACGGCTCGAATGGTGATTTGGATGACGCGAATGGAGGAAGTCTTGCGAGGCAATTTTCTTTCTCATCAGGATCTAATCCGATTCTTTGAGCATCAGCTCAAGATGAAGATTAGAACTGATAAAAAAACTCTTGAATTCGACAGTCTTTAGAGAAAGGTGGGTGAAAGAGGTGAGCTTGGTTCGTTTGAACGGGGCTAGCCTTGATTTTCTCTTCTGGTTAACCTACGTCACATCGGGGTGGTTTTCTGCGGAGCCCTCCCCTTGGTTAGGTTAGACAAGCTTTTGTGTACCTAGTTAATGTGAATAAGCGTTGTTCCTGGCATGTTCTCGGCTACATCTTTGGTTATGATCCAAGTTGAGATTCCCAACCTCCCCAGTTTGTTTAGGCCCCATTTTATCTCGACTGGTTCAGCTTTTCCTTTCCCATGTTCGTGTATATTTTCTCATTTTCCCACTCCCTTAGCGAGAGAGCTTCTTGCTTGTGTGCAAATGGGCAAAATACAGCGGCCTCTCTTTTTTGAGGGTTGGACGGGCCCTACTAGCATCAGTTATGTTTAGTTTACTTTGTGTTCATGTTTTGTTTGTTATTGGGTTCATCTACCTTCCCACTCATTTTTCATCTTTAGATTTTTATATATAATTTATGATCATTAAATTTTTATGGTGTGGGGCGCGTTTTGTAGACCTCCCCCTTGAGAGGATGTAGTATTATGGTGTATGGAGGATTGGCTGGCGACGGACGAGTTTTTGTAGTAAATGTGCAAATTGTAATCAGTGAATGGGTCGTGAATCGAATTAGCTAAGTATAGGATAGTTAGTGAGGACCAGCCTCAACCCCTCCTCTTTTTCGGCCTTGTGCCATAATTGTATTCTTATATACAATAAATATCCATCACACGGCCAGCCATAATTACATAGTTATAATAAAGGCGACAATGAAAATGGTAGATGGAACAAAAAACCTGATCGCTATGTAACACCTGCAAGTACTTGAAATATACCTGATTATCGGGAACTGGATAAAACTAAATGCTACTTGTCTTAAATTGGCAAATTAACTTTCCTTTCCATCTTGGGTTTTATTTTCTTCATCAATACTCCCCCCTCTCTCTCCCTCCCTAACTCCCCTCTCCTCTCTCTCTCTCTCTCTCTCTCTCTCTCTCTCTCTCTCTCTCAGGCCGTTATTGATTTCTGTTCAGTGAACTGAGATTGTTGCGTATTTACCTCCAGCCTTTTCAACACATTTTTTTTCATTTCCTTCTGCTTACCCTGACGTGCCAAAAGCTATGGAATGATATAGCTATTATCCTATAGGGAACCCTCTAGCTCGGCGAAGTGGAGTAACTCGATCTGACATCCATTCTCCAAGTGGTCGGAAGACGTTTACCTTGATGCTAAGTCCTGCCGCCTCAATAGCTTTCCAGGGCTCTCTTACGTGCGAATAGACTGCTCACTCTCATCCTATAGATGCTCAATATCTTATGTTGTGTGAATGTAATGGCTATACGATTCGTCAAAAAACTCCAGAATGATCATTAAACCAATTCTGGACACCTTGGTCTCGATATTTCCGGGCAGTATCCTAATGAAAATTTAAATGTCTAATTTATTTTTTTACAGCTTACCAACGGTTTCTAGGTTATTTAAAGACAAAATATTTTCTTTTTTTGAGATAATAATAATTTGGTAATACAAGTGCTACTATTTAAGCCATAGCTGAGGGGAGAAGTGGATTCACACATTTCCCAAGGGTATTTGCACGTAAGTGAATATAACTAACACAACTGGAATTAGAACTCGGCTCTCCGATTAAAAATTCCGAGCCATTATCCGTTACACCACCTGCACATCCAAGCTTCCGGCAACTGGTATTTCCAAGCGGCTTCCCATCTAGGTACTCACCAGACTCGCTGTTGCTTAACTTCGGTGATTGTACTTGAATCGGTGTTTCAACGTCGTATGGCCGTAAGCTCCTACTGGAATAAGACGTCGTTGTTAGGATACATAGGTCCATGAAAGAGTAAAAATGCTCACAATCTAATGCATTGCATCAGTCACCAGTCAATGACGGATTTAAATGGATTTTGTTAACTGATTTGTTTTTTTACGGTTTATCAACACTTTATGGGTAATTTAAAACAGAAACATTTTGGATTGTAAAAACAATTCTTTTCTTTTTTTATGGCGAGAGAATATTGCATTAATTTTTTTTTAGAATAAGAATGATTTTTCAATATGCAATCCTACTATTTAACCCATAACTGTAGGGAAGAGATGGACTCGTATCATTCCCCAGGATATTTACATGTAAAAGAATATGACGAACTAGACTGGAATTTGTACTCGATTCTTGCTGGTCGGTGAGTCGCTGTAGCCAGTGTTGGGGTGTTAACGGTCTCTCATGTCCCACAGAATGAAAAGAATGATGAAATCACTTGCTGGATATGTATCAGGTACTTTCTGATTTGAAGTTGGACGTGAATTGTTCAAACAGACAATTCTAGCGAAACACCTCCTATCACTATCATTAAGGATCCATGGTTGGCCACTGAAATCCAAAAACGCATAAGGATTGCCAAAGATGCCTTCCAAAAGCTAAGCAGTGTATTAAGAGATAGAAAAACTTTGTTAGAAACAGAGTTCTTTCTTTTTATGTGCCACGTCCTTTCAGGACGTAGGCGATCATGGCTCTCCCCTCCCCATATCCCTTGCAGCTCTCAACAAGTTCCTTCCCTCTGCTTCCTCCCCCCAGACCACGTTCTGTCATCCACTTGCTTAAGCTGGCTAGGTATATCATGCGCTGTTTTCCTTTGTCTCTCTTTCCCTTTATTCGACCCGTGAGTATCAGATTCTCCAGGCCCTCCTTCCTCATTATGTGTCGCAGAAACTTCAACTGCCTCTTCCTGATGTTAAATAAAAACCTCCTCCTTGTTTGCAACCTCTCTAAGATCTCATCGTTGCCCACCCACTCGGCCCATGATATCCTTAGCATCCTTCTGTAGAACCACATCTCCGTTGCCTCGTGTCTCTCCTTCATCTTTGAGGAAATTCTCCAACATTCGCTGCCGTAAAGGACAAATGTCACATAACAGATCAGTATTCTTTTCTTTGTTACCAAAGAAATCTTGACCTGAAAACGTATATTTGTCGCAGCGAATTTATTTTCGTTTTTAATCATCTCTTTATTGTATAATTACAAAAAAAAGTGTATGTAATGCTCTACGATGAGCCCAGTACTTTTGAAAGTTTTCAAATGTTGTTAGTCGGATTCTTTTCTTCTTTTCTTTTATTTGTTTTTTAAAACATCATAATCGACAAAAAATGGCCGTTCCTTCAAAGGCTTTATTTTATGGGAAAGAAATCATGATTTTGCTGCGCCAAACATAAACTACAACTTATGCACATAAATATTTATCTACAGAATGCAAACAAAAGGGAAAGAAGACTATATCGCTTCTTTAATAAAAAAATGTCATTGTTATAATTTCCAGTTAAAAGCATTTTCAGTTTTTTGTACATACCTTTACACCAAAGCTTATTTCATACACGCATCTGAAGACTGTCTATGATTTCACTAGAGAAATTAATATTATTAATTATTATTATTAATAATTTTTATTTATTTTCATTTTATTTTATTTATTTTTTATTTTATTTATTTATTTTTTTTTACACGGATCATTTGTCAGCCATTGTAAATAATACATAAGATATTTATTAGCATTCTCGGTTTAATCCATTGTCTTTATTTATTCATTTTAATCGCATAAACGAGATTATTAGTTTTTATTCGTTAATATGTTTTAAACGTTTATTATGATATTTTTAAGCCCTCCCGGTTTAACTCGCTGTAAATTATTAATTGTTTAGTTATTTTATTTTATTTTATTTTTTTATTCGTCAACATGTTTTAAATGTTCTATTATGTAATTTATAAGATCTCTCGGTTTTAACTCGCTGTAATTTATTTATTTTATTTTATTTTTTTATTCGTAAACAGTTTTAAACGTTTCATTATATTTATAAGCACCCTCGGCTTAATTCGCTGTAATTTATTTATTAATTTTAATGGCCGTATTTTTTTATTTTATTTTTTTTATCTCTGTAAATAGTGATTATTAGCTGGTGAAATGAAACTTGATAGGAAGTGGGTAAAAACGGAAAACATAATTACCTTCTAAGTATCCGATGAAGGGGTGTCCACTGAAAAAAAATGAAAAAAAAAAAAAATCACCCGTAAACGGCTTAAATAGAATTCGCACCGTTGTGATTGGCTGTTGGTCAATCTCCAAACAAATGTGTGATAACGGAGTATATTTATAGAAGTCAGTGTCTACAAGCATTTTTTAGAGGGCGTTTCAGAGTCTGATCAGCTCTGAGGGGGTCGATTTGGTGAGGTCAGTATGATGTTTGAAAGACCCGAAACTGCCCAATGATCCATCTCCAGAACATCATTGACGACGCCCTCTAGCGCTAAAAGAGCGTATATTCAAAGCAATAATATTATTAATTAATTAATATTATTTTCTGTTAACCCTGTCCAATGGTCGTTATTAGAGCTGCAATAAGTCGCCATCTCCACTTTTGTTTCTCTTGTGTTCTAACTGATATTCTTCAAATAATTTTTAACTTTTAACAAAAATTTTACTCAGATTATATATGCACAAGATGGGTGCCACAAAATAAAAAGGGGGATAAATCAGACGCTTGATGAGGGTGGTAAATCAGTTGTTTAAAGTGTGCGTGTGGTGGTTAAATCATATGCTTAAAATGGGGAACTAAATCATATGCTTAATGGGGGTAAATCATATGCTTAATCTGTGTGTGGGGATAAATTAGATACTTAAAATGGGGAGGGTTAAAACAAATGTTTCAAGTGGGGGTTGGTAAATCAGATGTTTGAAATGGGAGATAAATCAGATGCTTAAAGCGCGGGTGAATCAGATTTTTAGTGGGGGTATAAAATAAGATGCTTAAAGTGGGGGCTAAATCAGATGAGTAATGTGGGTCGGAGTAAATCAGATGCTTAAAGTGTGGTGGGGGTAAATAAGATATTAAGTTTTAAACATTGCTGATTCCATATTGTTTTTTTATCTGATCCTCTCATAAAATGAATATTTATAGATCCATTATCCGATTGTAAATATTTTTTTCTGTTTTAATTTCAATTTTCTTTTTCGCTTATACTTTTTTTTCTAGAATGAATTCTATAAACTTTTTCCAATTATAAGACTGATGTAAAAGTTTTAGAAGCTTTGGGAGAAAATGAAAAATTAAATTTTATGATTTATTTTCAAAACTACTGACAGTTATGATTTTAGAAAATGATAGATTGTCATAGTTTGAAGCCAAATTTCTTTCTTTTTTTTTTTGGAATGTAGGCGATCATGGCTCTCCACTTCTCCCTATCCCTTGTAGTTCTCAATATGTTTTATCCTTTTGCTACTTCTCCCAGGCCCTGTTCTGTAATCCACTTGTTTAAGCCGGCTAAGTATGTCACGCGTTGCTTTCCCTTGTCTCGCTTTCCCTTTATCCGCCCTGTGAGTATCAGATTCTCCCAGCCCTCCTTCCTCATTACATCTCCCAGAAATTTCAGCTGCCTCTTTCTGATATTAAGTATAAGCTTCCTCCTCGTTTGCATCCACTCCAAAACCTCATCGTTGCTCACATGTTCGATTCATGGTATTCTTAGCATCCTTCTGTAGAACCATACCTCCGTTGCCTCGAGTCTCTTCTTCATCTTTGAGGCGACCATCCAACATTCGCCGCAAAGGAGGACAGATATCACGTAGTGGTTCAGTTCTCTTTTCTTTGTTGCCAACGAAATCCTCCATTATCGTAATACTCTGCCTAGGCCAAATTTAGTTTTCTGTTTAGTTCCAGGCTGAAATTCTTTTAGTGCCGTGGATGATTCACTTATACTTGTAAAACGTTTCGTACCTAAAAACAGAATCGTTATCTGTGTGCGTACATATGGCAAATTTTAAAGCCTGGCTTAAATGTGGAATAATGTCGAATGTACAAGACACCCAGTCAAGATCGAACTCACTATTCGGTCTTAACTGTTCGAGTGAGACAAGCTCGCGAAACTTTGCACCACGTCGAATTGCCACTGCATGCGTACACATGTATGTGTTTGTATGTTTGGGTGTATGACAGATATATAGGCAATGCGGTGGGCGGTGAGCATATGCACGCAGGTGTGTGTCAACTGCCAAGAAAAGAAAGGTCAAAGTTCTTGTCAACCAATTTAAGCCCTTTGGCGCGTACCCAGTGCAACTTCGAAAAAAAATATTTGCCTCGATGAGAGACGTTAATATCTGTCTCTGTACTGAGAATTTTCTTGTATGAAGATTAAAAATGACATTAAAATAAAAGCATTAATCTGAATTTAATGAGGGGGGAAAAGTCGGGTCTGAATGGAACGTAATATGAAAAAAAATAGAGAGACAAAAACAAAGAGTGAAAAAGAGAAAAGAGATAAAGAAATAGAGAAAGACATAGAGAGGAAGAAAGAGAAAAAAAAAGAAAGATACAAAGAAACCAAGAAAAAGAAGAGAGATAAGGACTGAGAGAACGAGAAAGTTGAAGAAATAGAGAAAGAAATTGGGAAAGAAACACATAGAAAGAGAGAAAAGGAGAAAATGAGAGAGAGAGAGAACGGGAAAGGTAAAGGAATAGATATAGAAAAATAAAGAAAAAGAAACACATGGAGAGAGAGAGAGAAGAGAGAAGAGGGGGGAAAAAGAGAAACTGAATGAAAAAATAAGAATTCTATAACATTTCCTTATTTGTTTCTATTTTTTTTTTGGGGGGGGTCTCTTTTTTTGTTTTCTTTTCGTCTCTCGCCGCTGTTGTCGCTAAAAGAAAAAAAAAAGAAAAGAGGAAGACAATCTACAAATCTGTAATTAAATTTTGAACTCTGACTGTCGGTCAGAGGTTAGCTGTTAACTCGCTTGACTTTTACTCGGATCCTTCAATTTAAATGTGACCTGGTCATAAACTAATTTTGGTAATTAACAATACAAAAAAAAAGTTAACTCAATGCCTGACATAGCATTTATTATTAACTGATCAAAAAAAAATGTTAGACTATTCCCTTGGCGCGTGTATGAGTTCTTTGGCAGCCGACAAGAAGACATAAAAACACAGAATCAGGTAAACCCTCTCTCAACGTATCAAATCTCGCAGAAAAAGAGCAAAAGAAACGCGACAGGTCCACCGGCGAGATCCTATACTAGAGCATGCATAACCTCCTCTTCTTCTTCTTCTTCTTCTTCTTCTTCTTCTTCTTCTTCTTCTTCTTCTTCTTCTTCTTCTTCTTCTTAATCTTCTTCTTCTTCATTATCTTCTTCTTCTTCTTCATCATCATTATCATCATCATCTTCTTCTTTATCATCTTCTTTTTCTTCTTCTTTACTTTCTTCATCATCACCATCATCATCTCTTCTTCTTCTTCTTCTTCATCATAATCATTATCCTCATCATCATCTTCTTTATCATCTTCTTTTTCTTCTTCTTTACCTTCTTCATCATCACCATCATCATCTTCTTCTTTTCCTTCTTCTTCTTAATCTTCTTCTTCATTATCTTCTTCTTCTTCTTCTTCTTCTTCTTCTTTATTTTCTTCATCATCATCATCTTCATCTTCTTCGTTATTTTCATCATCATCATCTTCTTCTTCTTCTTCTTCTTCATCTTCTTCATCATTATCATCATCATCATCTTCTTTATCATCTTCTTTTCTTCTTCTTTACCTTCTTCATCATCACCATCATTCTTCTTCTTTTCCTTCTTCTTCTTAATCTTCTTCTTCATTATCTTCTTCTTCTTCTTCTTCTTCTTCTTCTTTATTTTCTTCATCATCATCATCTTCATCTTCTTCGTTATTTTCATCATCATCATCATCTTCTTCTTCTTCTTCTTCTTCTTCTTCTTCATCTTCTTCATCATTATCATCATCATCATCTTCTTCTTCTTTATCATTTTGTTTTTCTTCTTCTTTACCTTCTTCATCATCACCATCATCATCATCTTTATCATCATCATCTTCTTCTGCTTCTTTTTCTTACAGTAAACTACACTCTTTACAAGGCCCTGGTACTTCGTAGAGGATTATGTTAGGAGGCAATTTCCGTGGATAGGAGAGGAAGATAACGGTTAACACTAGCCTTGAACAGGTTAAGATTGTAATGATCAGGGAAATACCCTCTTCGGTGTCGGTTCCACGGAGCAGTGGTTCGCTGGAAGAAGCTGTGCTAATCTCTACAAAGAATGTTATCAATGGATCTAACCAACGCCTTTATCCACTGTGCCATGTGTCCTTGAGGACACATGGCACAGTGACAGGACCCAAAGAGTGTGAGTTCAATACCCGGTTAACGCAGTGGAGAACTTTCAGAGGGAAATTAACAGGAGATAACTGATAACTGACATCCATTAAACATGGCACGTGGAACTAGAACAGTCTACCCCAGTGAGCGAAATAAAGGGTTCAGTTCGAAATTCCAACCACCTGAAGAAGGCCGCAGCGTACAACGGCCAAAACGTTGTAATAAATATGGCGACAAAGGTGAGGACAATAGTCCGAATAATGTAAATAATGTACATAATACCTCATCTCAGAAATATAGACAATTAAAAAAATGCGAAATAGGAAAAAAGATTTCCAGGAGTTTGTCTATGAGAAAGAAAGATGAAAATGGAAATATAAAGAGTATCAAAAAAATAAAGGAAAAAGCAAATAAAAACGAAATGGATAGAATGAGCAAAAGAAAGAAAGAAAGAAAAGTTAAAAACACAGAAAGAAAACAAGGAAGAGAAAAAGCAAAGAAAGAAAAACTAAAAAGAAAGAAAGAAAAAGAGAAAGAGAAAAGTAATACTAGAAAAAAGAAAGAAAGAAAAGCTAAAGATAGAATTAAAAGAAGGAAATTAAAAAAGAAAGAAGGAAAAACAAAGAAAGTAAATCTAAAAGAAAGAAAAAATGAAAGAAAGAGAAAAGTAAGAATTAATACGAGAAAGAAAGAAAGAAAGAAAAAAGAAAGAAGCGAAAAACAAAAATGGAAAGCTAGAAAGATAAATTTGAAAAGAAAATTTAAAAAAGGAAGAAGAAAAAAGAAAGAGAATAAGAAAGACAGAGAGAAAGAAAAGCTAAATCCAGAAAGAAAACCAGGAAGAGAAAAAATAAAGAAAGGAAACTAAAAAGAAAGAAAGAAAACACGAAAGAAAAAAAGTAAAGAAACAATAAATAAAAAGGAAGAGAAAAGTAACACTAGAAAAAGAAAGAAAAGCTAAGAATTAAAAGAAAGAAATGAAAAAATAACTAAAGAAAGACGAAGAAAAAAATGATAAAAAAAGAAAGAATGACAGAAAGAGAAAAAGTAAGAAAGTAATCCGAGAAATAAATAAATAAGTAAATAAAAAAGAAAGAAAGAAGCGAAAAACAAAAAATGAAAAGCTAGAAAGATAAATTTGAAAAGGAAGAACATCTGAAAAAAGAAAAAAAAATCACAATAAAATAAATATATAATTATAAATCTGACTTTATCGTCTGCATTCTTCTCCATTCTATTATCGGTCCTTTTCGCCACACCTTTGCAAACAACGCGTGATTAGTTCAAGATGTAAGAGCAATTAAAGAAGCAGCTGTCTTTTAGAAGGAAACTTCCACTTTTCTCCGGAAT
>CAHIKZ030001266.1:307500-377500 GCA_903632075.3 Acanthosepion pharaonis | reverse complement strand
CTCCCTCTCCATTTCTTGTTTTCCTGATAGCTATAATCTCCAACTATTCAAATGTAACGTCAATCGACGTCTTCAGATGCCCTGATCTATCCCCTAGCCGTCTCTTCGTCCTTTCCTCTATCACTCCTATTTACTCTCGCTCCAACTCTCTGTAACCCCTTGCGTGCTAGTGGTGAAACGTTTAAAAAACAAATTAACAAGCTACGAATGAACACAAAAATGCATTAATGAATGAAATAATAACAAGGAATAATTAAATAATCATTAATGAATAATGGGTAAAAAGTTTACAAGCAACAAAATAGCTAATTGTATTCGGATCTCTACAATTATTCCTACTCAATAACCTCTAGAATAATTTCAAACATAAAGGTGACCGTTTACCCCCTAACCGTTCGAATAATGCAATAGACCTCACTAGCCATAATGCAACATTGATCAGCATATAGAAATAAAATTGAACCAAAAGACTACACGCATACCCAGGAAAATGCATTCAAGTATGAAACAGTCACTGCTTGGTACTGACCTCGGTGTTCACTTTTATACATTATATCTATGCTTTGATACTGAGCACTTTTAATTTTAAAGATTTTAATATATATATATATATATATATATATATATATATATATATATATATTGTTAAAATAGATAATAAACAGAAATAGATAGATAAATAGATAGATAGATAGATAGATAGATAGATAGATAGATAGATAGATAGATAGATAATGATCAGAATTAGATAATGAACAAAATTAGATGGATAGATAATGAACAGGATTAGATAGATAGATAGATAGATAGATAGATAGATAGATAGATAGATAGATAGATAATGAACAGAATTAGATAGATAGATAGATAGATAGATAGATAGATAGATAATGATGAGAATAAGATAATGAACAAAATTAGATGGATAGAGAGATAGATAATGAACAGGATTAGATAGATAGATAGATAGATAGATAGATAGATAGATAGATAGATAGATAGATAGATAGATAGAACACACCAGGCATATTTGTAAACCTTTGACTGCAATAGCTATAATAACTATAAGCTTGTACTGCTCTGGAACTATCTCTCTTTCCTTCGCAAAGAAATGTCGCTCTTTCTTCGCTTTAGCCGTATCAAACTGTTCGAAAATGCTTACGAAACAAGGAGTTGGAAAGACCGACTCCGGGAAAGTTCACTAATATTAATTAGAAAAAAATACAATTAAAGTTTCAAATGTGAAAACCTTCTAATAATAGCAAAGAATTAATAATAATAATAATAATAATAATAATAATAAAAAATAAAACATCCTATCAAACCTGGGTATACAAGTTTGTTTAATAAACCTCACTTTTGATATCACGGCTTACCGAAACAGCTGCTTCTAGAAATAATAAGCTGAAGTTATTCATGCACACAAAATCATTTGAAGCTTCATACCAACTACTAAATTCCGTTGAGAGCAAAATAGTTGGAAGGGACTATTCTCTCAAATCCAAGTTTTCTATTTTCTGTATCCCAGATGTTACATCTGGCTTTGTGGCTTTCGACCTCAGCTCTGCATGAATATGCAAGAATTACTTTACACTATTTTCACTTTTTTTTTTGTTTTATCGGTATCCGGGTAAAGCAAAAGTTTGAGTCCAGAATCATTTTTTAGGAAATTATTAGGAATTCCACACGTCATAATATTTAAAGATGTGTCAAAAGTTTGTTACTCCAGCACAATTGCTACATTCTAAAATGTCAGTTTTATTAAAAATGGGAATATAGCTTGCAGGTGGCGAGCCAAAGCGACTTAGAGCAATAACAGATAATAATAATAAAAAAAGAAAGAACTACAATAGAACCTCGGGTTACGAACGCCTCTCATCACCAACAAATAGGTTTGAAACAGATTTTACGTACAAAAAGCGACTCGGGCGACGAACACGTAAACCTACTGAATTTGGGGTAAAATGAAGCGATTTGCTAAGTTTCGTGGAACGACATCACCCTGACGAAACAGTAGCAAGCCGCTGCAGAAACATGTTCAATGACAATGGCCTCTATCACTTTAGAAACTTTTTCAAACTTAGAAATCAAATCTCATTGGACAAATTTTTAGTAAGACGAAGGTTCGGATGAATCTCAAACATAGTCACGTGCCAGTCCTGGGTATGACGATAGACTACATCCACATCCTGTGTAAGACGATAAACTACATCCACGTCCTGGGTGGGACGAAGAACTGCATCCAGCTGTGGGGTCTCTGATTGGGAGGCTTTGGAGAGCGTAGAACTACCTGATGTTCCCGAGTCCGCCCTGGCCCGAGGTGCTGGCACCTGTTGGGGTTTCGGCTATGGGCAGGTAGTTGATCACCAAGCTGGCGTCGGGGGCACTGTGAAGGTGTAGAAGTGAGTTTTAATACCAGCAATACATTTTTGTAAGAGTATTACCAGCAATGAATTTGTGAAGGAAAAATTATTAGCAGCAATACATTTTTGGAAAAAAAAATATTACTAGCAATAAGAATCTTGTCGGCATTAAATAACCCATTGAGGTTTTTTTGTTATTTTTTATGGAAGAGGACTCCTTTTGCAAACAATATAATCTCTCCTCTTCTCCTTTCTTGACACTTTCTACTTACGGCATCGACTCTCCCATGTACAGGTACAGTAAAAAAAAAAAAAAAAAAAAAACTTCGTGTGTATTATTGTACTTATGGTCAAGTGGTTAGAACGTGGGTTTTCAGACCATGAGACCCGTGTTCGAATCTCAACATGGTCAAATTATAAGGAAGTCACTGTTTTATGATACCGGGTTGGGGAGGCGATCCCAGCGCGCGATGCCTTTGGAAGGTGCTGGAAAACCACGAGTTATCGCAAGCCTTGTGATTAAAATTGGGTAGACAGAACTATTTGGGAGCCGTCAATGGTTGCAATGACACGAAGTCACAAGTCATCGTGACCGAGAATTTGGGTGTACTGACCTTTTTAAACTGTTGATGATGCACTCCCTCCCAGAAACTGTAACTAAGGTCTGCTCAGCATTGTTACAGTATAAACCACAGGTGGGCTCCGTAGGTGTTGAACAAACACAAATGCGTCACCTAGCCACCGTAGTAGAGAGGCCTACTTGGATACGGCACCTGGGGTCAAGGAACGGATTATTTTTTTTTTTTATATTTTTGTTCCTAAGGAGAAAATAGTTTCAGTTTACGAACATTTCGGGTTACAAACAGCCTCCACGTATGAATTGTATTATAAACATATATACGGTAATAAAAGCGATAAAAAGATGAAGGATTCTTTTTTATCATAGATCTTCGTAACATCAGTAACATTTTTTTTTTTTTGTTTGCTTTCCTTATTAAATTGAGATCTTTCACCTTAAAAAAGCATTTTATCGATTCTCTTTGGATTATCCGGATTGATAACATTTTTTTATATCTTTGACGCTATTACTAAGTAAATCTTATGAACTCACCCGGTTCACACTCCTCCTAGGCCTTTTGAACAGGAGTAGAGGTTTATTCCTTGTATCCTGTTTAGGATTGCGTTTCCAGTTGCGCCTAAAGTTTACTTCAGCTCTATACTCCTAACACATGTTCTGTCCTTAGATAATACAACTCCACACAGTAACCATCTACCTTAAGTGGCTCTTGGGTCTTGTATTGTTTGAAAATTAGTAAAAAAAATCTAATAGTAATGGTAATATTAGATGTTTGCTTATAAGGAAAATTCAGCAACCAATGCTAGTGTCGGTTGAAATTTATAAAAATCTTTCTACTAAAACAACTTTTCATGAAAATAGGTTTCTCAACTCCAGTAGCTGTTATTGCTCTTTCCAGTACTGATGGGGGTTTTCTTAACTTTTTATTTAAAGTGGTGTGTAGACATTTTGATTATGTTATTATTTTCTCTTCAAGTTACACGTGCTATCCATTTTAGTTGCTGCTGCTGTTGGTAGTCCTCAAATGATGTGGTTTCTTTTATATGGCAAAGTTATTTTTTTATTCCGTGCACATGGGTTGAAAGAAGGATTATGCTAACTAAGCACTTTATGGATTCTCTTTGGATTATCCGAATTGGCAACATTTTTTTATCTTTGACACCATTACGAAGTAAATCTTATGAACTCACCCGGTTCACACTCCTCTCCGGTTTTTTTAATAGGAGTAGAAGTTTATTCCTTGTATCCTGTTTACGATTGCGTTTCCAGCTCCTCCTAAAGTCTACTTCAGCTCCAACGCTTGTCCTTTCCTACGCTAATACAGCTCCACGCAGTAATCCTCTTCCTCGAGTGACTCTTGGGCATTGTATTTGGTGAACATTAGTAAAAACAAACTGTTTCTTGGGCTGACCACGGGCAACAGTAACTGCGGAAAACGAACCCGCGGATAAAGAGGTCCGCTACTGTGGAACGTGAGATATCATCAACTTCATCTGGTACTTGAAGTTAGTTCGTTAATTCTGTTCGATAAATACGCTGATATGCGCTAGCCCCCCCCCCTCTTTCTTAATTTTGTTATTTATTGCGGATAGTCTCATAATGCTGATTAAAAGCAGATTCGGCGGCGTTAGATTTGCATATAAGCGACACCAAATCTCCTCAAACCTGAATAATCAAAAAATACCTTCATTTTCTCATGAACTGTGACTTCTTTAGCAACTAGGGCTTACGGTTCCTTCTAAAGTCTTTTTTTGCATTCTCATTTTAATCTCTTGCGTCTTATTGGCATTATCGCCTTGCTTGGGGTGAATTGATAACAAAAAATGTTTCTCTTTTATTACTTATTGTTTTGACTCGCTTATTTGTGCCTAATATAGTGAATGCTGGACAATCTCCTCGCAGAAGCAACAGAAATGCGGTTCTACAGAAGGATGCTAAGAATACCTAACAAGGATGAAATTTTAGAGAAAATTGGAACAAAAAGTACATTTCTTTCTATATTTCTGAGATAAGGTATTGTAACTCGTCCTTACTGCCATATTCACAACATCTCAATCGAAACATCGTGAATATGACAATAAAGATGAGAACAGCAGTCCGAATAATGTAAATATAAACGACACATAAACTTAGCATCACGAAGAGACAGTTGAAATTGCTAGTGCGCATAATGAGGAAAGAGGGCTTGGAAAATCTGACACTCACAGAACGGATTGAACGTAAGTGGGACAAAGGAAGACAACATATAACTACATAACGAACTTGAGTAAATAGATAACGGAATGTTTGAGGAAGATAAGAAAAAGACAAACTTTATTAAGAGTTAAAATGACAGGAAATTGCGGAGAGCTATGATCGCCTACGTTCTGAAGGAACACGGCCCATAGAAGAAGATTGTACCAAAGGATTTATCAGCACCCCCTAGTAGAGATAATATAAACGCTAGAGAATTATAAAAGTGAAAAGAAATAATTCGGCTTACAACTTGAGGAGCAAAGAAAAAACGCCTTCGCCTCTGAAGTTTGTCTTTCTTGTATGTCCATAAATGTTTTCGTAGTTAAATATGATCGCATTAAAAGTCATTTTTGTTTGAAAAAAAAAGATCCTCAAACCCTGTGACTGGCTTAGAAAAGGCGTGCCAACTGGTACATCAAGCAATTTAGCACTAAAGTTGCGGTATATTTAAGTACTGGGGCCCTCTTCATGAAATTGTAATACAAGGGAGAAGAATGAAAAAGGAGAGAAAAGTTATAGGAAAACAAAAAAAGGAATGAGAGAGACAGAATTAGAAAATGGAGGAAGACAGTGGCTGGAAATAATAGAGAGATAAAATGTGAAAGAATAGGCAGCAAATAAGAAAATGAGAAGAAAGATTAGAGAGAAAAAGAATAGGAACAGAAAAGCGGCTATAGAAAGAAAGAGAAATTAGGTAAAAAAAAAAAAAGAAAGAGAGAAATTTACAAAGAACACGGGAAAATCGAGAGAGGGAATAGAGAAATAGAGAGTGGAAGATGAGAAAAAAGAAAAGGATAATGAGGAAGGGGGAGAAATGGACAGCAAAAAAGAAAAGGATGACGGTGAAAAAGAAAAAGGGAACAGAAAAATGAAATATAATGAAGTAGAGGGAATGGGAAGAGAAAAAAGCGTTAAATGAGAGCGGATAATAGAGAAAAAGTGAGGGGACTGGGAGACAAAAGAGCGTCGAGGTTAAAAAGAGAGAGAGAGGACGAGAAACGGAAGAGGACAGTGAGAGGAACGGAGGACAGAAAAAGATCAGGCAGAAAAGAGAAAGGGGGCGAGAAACGGAATCGTATGATGGGGAAAAGCGAGGGGAACAGAAAACAGAAGACAGTTAAAGGGAAAAGAGAAAGATGGCGAGAAACGGCAGAGGATAATGGGGGAAACGAGACAGGAAGACAGGGAAACGCGTAATGAAAAGTTGAAAAACAAAGGGAAATGGAAAAAGCGACAGAAGGAACAATAATAAAGAGGGGGTAACCCAGGAAAAGGAGAGTGACGAGAAAGATTATAACGAAAAAAAAAAGATACAATATTGAAAAAGAGTGAGGGAGAGAGTAGAATAAGAAAATGTCTTTCAAGGGAAACAGAGAAAGAGAGAGAGATGAAACAAAAAACGAAAAATCGAGAAATTAAATTAGAAAGAGAGATATGGAAACTGGAGTAAAAGAGATGTGGGGTTAAAATGGGAGGGTTTAAGAATGCGAGAATAAAAAACTGAAAACAAATGAATTCAGACCAAAAGAAGGATAAATGAGTGAGCAAAGAAAAAAGAAAAAGAAAATTAAAATAAAGCAATAGAAAAGCGAAACAGAATGAGAAAAGAGACCATAATAAAAAGAGAAGGACACAAAAGGTCGGTAACGCAGAGAGAGAAAAAAAAAGAATGGGAATTGACGTGGAAAAGAAAGAGAAGAAAAAGCGAGAAAGAGAAATAAGAAATGAAAGAGGAAAGGAGGAAAAAATCAAGCGACGTAACTAAAACCCACCGTAAAACGAGAGATGAAAATGGGTAAAAAATATAAAAGGCAAGGAAAAGGAGAAAGAAAAAATAAAAAGTAAAAAAAAAAAAAAGGTGAGAGGAAATTATAAAAAGAGAGAAAGAGGATAAAATGAAAGATAGAGAAAGAATTGAAAGTTTAGAATTGGAATGATGAAAAGAAGACAAGACACGATGAGAAGAATAGCGAACGAGAGAATAAAAGACAGAGACCCCGAAGAATATTCGGAGTTTAGGGGGGGGGAGTTATCAGAAGAAATAAATAAACAAATATTCTAACAAAAACGAGACATACGCTGATTATTTAATTTTTCTACTTATGTTTACTTATTTAATCATTATGATGAGGTAGATACTTAGCTTGGCGTTTCTTGACTTTCCATGAAGTTTTTTTTTTGTTTTACTTTTGACATTTTTTTTATAAAGGTAAAAAGAAAAAATTCCCACTTTTGCAAATACATTCTCACATTCCTAGTTAGTCTCCATCAAAAGCATCATTAAATGCAGCGACCTTAAAGATGAAGCGACTTAAAGCAACAGAAATGTGGTCCTACAGAAAGATGCTGACGATACCATAGACCGAACATGTGAGCAACAACGAGGTTTAGGAGGATATGGAAACAAAAAGAAATTTATATTTAACTTCAGGAAGAGGCATTTGAAATTTCTGGAGCACATAATGAGGAAAGATTGCTTAGAAAACCTGATACTCATAGGACAAATTGAGGAAAAAACGAAGACAGAGAAAAGTAGCACGTAACATACCTGATAAGCTTGAGTAATTGCATGGTAGAACTGGCTTTGGGATAAATAACAAAAAGACAAACCTTATTAAGAGCTACGAAGGACAGGAAGATGTGGAGGACTATGATATTTATTCAATTTATTTTTTTCATCGGTTTAATTTTACGTTAATGTGAGAATCCGTTCAGTAAATGCCAAAAATTCGATTGCAGATGTTATATGTCGATTTTTTAAGTGTAGCTTAGTTGCGAAACAATCTCAAAAGTATGGTGACACCCAGTGAGGATCGAACTCACTACTCAGTCAGAACTGACCGAGCATGACATGATTGCTAGCTATTGTGACACGTCGAGGTTCCCGGGGAATATTACATGTATATCAAAGGGCATGCTGAAAAGGTCGTGGCCCGATTGAGATGCTCTTAAAAAAGAAATATTCTGTTCATTCATGTGATGTAATGATCTGATTTGCAACGCTCTTTCGAAAAAAAAAGTTTTTAACAATCGGTTATTTTTTGGTGAAGAAGAAAATGACTTCTGTAGTTGCCAGCCGTTAAAAGTTGGCAGCTTCATTTTTAAAATTTTGTAAATGTCTCCAATTCTATCCAAAGATCTTTACCATTGGTACATTTAATCATAGAGGTCTTGTGACAAAAAGAAAAGCAGAAATTATTTACTCGGAGCATTGATTGACTAATATGAAATGTCCACTAAATATTAAAAACAGAAAACGGAAAATATATTTCTCCCTGACTCCGTGGAAGAGTACAGCGACCTAATCGTTCCATCATTTCAAACAATTACAGACCACCATACCGCGTACAGAGGATCGAATCATTCTCATTTCTTTTCTATTCTATTGGTAACAAGGAAATCACCACAGAAAGTTCTTCCCGAAAACAGCTACTTTGTAGAACAAACTCCCGAGAGGATGCTTCCCTGATCGCTATAACCTCTTCAAGTCTAGAGAGAACCGTTATCTATCCTACATATCCTCATAACCTACACTTACGTATTCCTCTTGTGCCAATTCATCAACACACTCTCTTCAGTGGCTCTGGTGCCTTGTTTTAGGTGAACATTTATTTAAAAAAATAAAATAATAAACAAAACAAGCATGTTGGTTCGAACAGAAAAACATATAAAGCAGACATCTGAAGAAGGTGTCGAAACCTTGTGAGTATGACAAACAAGATGAACATGCTAGTTTAAATAACAAAGCGTATAAGAATGATAAATATCTCATCTAAAAAATTCCGACATAAATCATGACTTTGGGTTTGTTCGCTCCATCTACTTTAGCGCTTCATTTACAAGACAAAAAGTAACTGCGGTCTCTTCGCGTTCGACATAGGAGAAGGCATTTATTGACAAAATAGTCGCTGGCGATGAAAAATGGAGTCATTACGAGAATTCCTAAGGAAGAAACTCATGTCGCTATATGCAGTATAGCTTTACATCTCAAATTATTCTAAAGAAGACCTATTAGGGAAAAATGCTTCTCTGTGATTGGGTGAAACTCAATGTGAGGCGAAGCGCGGGATACTAAGAAGACTAGAAGTTCTAAATTTATTATTGGTGGGAATCTTAAGATGAGATACATAGACAACACCATGTTGACAAACAGACACAGCAAAAAAAAAAACTGTAGAAATACCTAGACAAAGTAGCAAAGGAAATCAAGAAGAAAGGACTATCTCCTGTAAGAAGTCAGAATATATCGTAATGGTAATATTAGCCGTTTCCCTATAAGGAAACATTTAGCTTCATTTACCGAGCAGCTAGTACTGTTTCCGGTTGAAATTTATAAAATCTTTCTCTTAAAACACTTTCTTCGGAAAACGTATTTTCTCAGGTCCAGTAGCTGTTATCCATCTTTCCAGTATTGATAGAGGTTTCCCTTCGATGCTTCTATTTGAAATGGTGTGGAATGTTAACATCTTGATTATACCATTATTTTCTCTTCGAGTTAAATCCTTTTAGTTGTTGCTGCTGGTAGTCCTCATTTGATGTGGTATCTGTTATTTGGTACAGATCTTTGTTTTTGATTCTGTTGCGCCAGTCCACAATGTTCAAAGAAGGATGATCTTTGCCTAGACCCTTCACCATTGATCTTAGAAAGCGGCAGTTTAGATATTTGTGAACGCGTTTGGTGGTCGCTAACAAGTGAGACCTTCCAGAATGCGAGATACTAAGAGATTGAAATATCTTGGAAGTGATTTAAGAGACAACGAAATATGTAACACAGAGGTCCAAAGGCGCATGGGAATAGTGAAAGATGTCTTCCAAAAACTAAGTAAAGTATTAAGAAACAGGAGAGTTTCCTCAGAAAAATAGGAAATAGTACTGAACTAAAAAAAATGCCAGTCCTTCTATAAGAGAGGTAATGTTGAACAATTTTGTAACAGATGAAGAAGAGACTTAAAAAAACAGCAAAGATTTTGTTCTACAGAAGGATGCTGGGAATGTAATGGACAGGACATGTTAGCAACGAGGTAGAGCAATTTAAAATAAGAATAAAATGACACTTGTAGTTTGAATCAGAAAGAGTGAAAATTTCTAAGACGCTTAATGAGGACTCAGTGGACAAAGGCAAGAGAGCCAGAGAAAAATAGCTAACAAGCATTCGTAAATGGGTGGCAAAATAGAAACTTGAAGGGATAGTACAGATTCAAACATTGCTTAGATTCAAACATTGTTTAGAAGAATAAGACGTCGTGGAGAGTCATGATCGCACACGTTCTACAGGGACTCAGTACGTAGAACTTGGACAGACTGAAACTACAAAACTCTTCTTCTTTTCCTTGTTCTTCTTCTATGTGGAATGTCTTTTTGGGGCGTAGACGATCATGGCTCTCTACAACTTCCTATCCTTTGTAGCTCTTAGTAAGGTCTGTCCTTTCGTTATCTCTCCCAATCCCTATTCTGCCATCGGTTTACAGTACTTTCTTAAGTAGGTTACTCGTTTTTTCCTCTGCTCCTCTTGACTTCGATATGTCCTGTGAGTGTCAAATTTTCCAAGCCCTCTTTCCACATTATGTGTCACGAAAATATCAAATATCTCTTCCTGATTCTAACTATAAATGTTTTTTTTGTTTTCATTTTCTTTAAAACCTCCTCGCATGTTCAGTTCAAGCGATTCTCAATATTATTATGTTGAACCACATTTCAGTTTCTTCATCATTGTGAGGAGATTGTTCAACTTTCGCTGACAAAGAGGAAAACTGATATTACATAAGAGCTTAGTACTCTTTTCTTTGTTTGTAACGAAATGTTCCTGTTTCTTAATAATTTGTCTATCTTTTGCAAGGCATCTGTCGTTATTCGACCCTAAGTAATTGGAACTGACAAGACCTTTTCAGGGCATTGTAAGTCGCTGATGGTTTTGCTGCGTATTAATTACTGGGAGCTGATATAATATGATATTTACCGAGGCATTTGCGACCTACCGTAAATGACGATGCATTCTACCAAAAAAAAACCCACTTACGGCCTACAGCAATTAATTCTTCAAACTATAAACAGTGTTATTTTAAACTAAAGAGTGGGGTTTTTATCTATTCATAAAGGAGACATTTATGTAATTCCATTACAAAATAAGGAAGATAACATCAGATAAAATAATCTCAATTGAAGATGAAGCGATGACCTTTTTAACAGTTAAGTTTAGGGTTTGGGTTTTTAAGACGTTTCATACCTCCAACAGTTGGTAAATATCATACTATAGTAGAAAATGAATAGCAGATATACTATAGCAGGAAATAAATAGCAGATATCATACTATAGTAGAAAATGAATAGCAGATATACTATAGTAGAAAATAAATAGTGGATATCATACTATAGTAGAAAATGGATGGTAGATATCATACTATAGTAGAAAATGAATATTAGATATCATATTATAGAAGAAAATGAATAGTGGATACCATACTATAGTAAAAAATGGATGGTAAATATACTATGTTAGCACCAATTACCGTTCTCAAGTAGCAATTTCGTCTGCGTAAACGACCAAGGATGTAGAATAGGTAGTTCTTTTGAATGAAACATATTCCCAGACATGTCAGCATCAGATGATCGCTTTCTTTTCATCAAGCGACATTACTTGTCTAATCAGGGATTCCGATAAATTCAAGATATCAAGGAATTCATTGACTCAAATCGAAGAACTCAAAATAATTGAATATGCCGTTGAGACGTCAGGGAAGACATTTTAATGAGGAATTTAAATATGTAAAACAATTTCTCCTATAGAAAATGCTGGAATGTTTTGCATCAAACTTATCTAGTTGATCTAAGAACTTCAGAAAACTGAGGACGATGGTGCTGACTTAAAAGCACTAAAAATAACGGCAGGGAGAGCCAATTACTTGGGACATAAAACATTCAATAAATACTTCCGAGAAAAATGTTGGCAGGGAAGTTATCTAAGTACTGAGGAGTAATTCTTCTCTGTGGGTGGTGATCCTCTGGTAATGGTTCTAAGAATGAGTCTCCTATTAACCGAACCCAAAAGAATGGGACCACTCTCCGCATTGATGACAACGTCTGTTGCCCTAAATGACTGGCTACAAAAAATAACCTGGGTTATGTGAAAGTTAGCAGTGTGATCTTGTAAAAAAAAAACTGCAATTGTAGGCGGGTATGAAATCGCTTGTCAACAGAACGGGCGGAGATATACTGTGTCTGGTGTATGTTTTCAAAGTGTTTTTATGAGAATATATTTAGGAAAACGGAAGTTGCTTTTAATGATGCCTTCCTCTGGAAGCAAGTAATTAAAACTGCTTAGCTCATGAACACACGCAAGAACGTACCCCCGTCCAGGGTATGACGATAAACTACATTCGTGTCCTGGGTAAGACGATAAACTACATCCAACAGCAAGGCTTTTGACCAGGAGGTTTTGAGGAGTGTGGAACCACCTCTTAATTGCGGGTGTTCCCAGGTCCACCCTGACCCGGAGTGGTAGCACATCTTAAAGTCCCAGTTTTGGGCAAATAGTTAACACTCAAACTTGTGTAAAAATAGATTTTAATACCAGAAATACTTTGTAATAAAAAAAAAAATTATTACCAGCAATAATTTTTGAAGGAAAAATTATTATCAACAATACTTTAAAAAAATACCAGCAATACAAACAGCTATAGATTCTTTGGAAAAAATATGACCAGCTATAGATTTCTTCAAGGAAAAATATTCCCAGAAATAGAAGAAAAACATTACCAGCAATAAAAAAAAATTGTCGACATTAAATAACCCATTGAGGTTGATATGCCGTAAAACAAAATAAACCAAACCAATCTAAACCAAAGAATACATATTCTATCCATACGAATCCATCCTAAAAAATCTTGTCGGCATTAAATAACCCATTGAGGTTGATATGCCGTAAAACAAAATAAACCAAACCAATCTAAACCAAAGAATACATGTTCTATTCATACGAATCTATCCTAAAAATGTCGTCGGTATTAAATAACCCACTGAGGTGTTGATATGCAGTAAAACCAAACAAACTAAACCAAGAACGTACACACGCTTTCTATACAGGGCATCCTATAATGAAGGAACACATTTTAAATGCAAGAATCTTGGATTATAAAAATGACATAGAGTACCAAATATATTTATTTCATAACTGATATCCAAGAGTACAACATATCTCAGATTTTTCAATTTCCTACATGTATCTGATATCTCTTTTGCTGACGGTAGACTCTCCTAATCTCACGGACTTCGAAAGAAAAACAATACGCAGTGCAAGCATACTTCACCAGCCAAAAATCCATCATGGCAGCCCAAAGGAAATTCTGACAGCATTCAGTATATCATGTGAGTGTCAAATTCTCAAAACCCTCTTTCCTCATTATGAATTCCAGAACCGTCTCTTTCTGATTGCAAGTATCAATATCCATTTAGTTCCTTCTTTCTTTTTATGTGTCATGTTCTTTCAGGACGTAGGCGATCATGGCTCTCCACGTCCTTCTATCCCTTGCAGCTGTCAACATCTCCCTTCCCTCTGCTTCCTCTCGCAGACCTCGTTCTGTCATCCATTTGGTTAATCCCTCTAGATATGTCACGCGTTGTTTTCCCTTGTCTCTCTTTCCCTCTAATAAACCTTTGAGTATCAGATTCTCCAAGGCCTCCTTCCTCATTATGCGTCCCAGAAATTTCAGCTGCCTCTTCCTGATGTTAAGTATAAGCCTCCTCATTGTTTGCATCCTCTCCAAGACATCATCCTTCCTCACACACTCGGTCAATGAAAACATTAGCATCCTTCTGTAGTACCACATCTCTGTCACCTCGAGTCTCCATCTTTGAGGAAATCGTCCAACATTCGCTGCCGTAATGAAGTACAAATGTCACGTAACAGCTCAGTATTTTTTTCTTTGTTACCAAAGTAATCCTCCTGCCTCGCAATACTCTGCCCAGCTTTTGGAATAAATCTGCCTCGTACACACGCTTTGTATACAGGTGCCTCCATAATGATGGAACACATTTCAAATGCGAGAATCTTGGATTATAAAAATGTTACCATATATATTTATTACGTAACTGATATACCAGAGTACTATATATCTCTTATTGTCCTGCATTCACTGCTATAATGGCAAAATTTAGAATTAAAAAAAATTGTAATAACGTCTCTTGGTAAAGTAATGATTAACAAGCTATTCCTGCTAGCCATTACTACTTTACTATGTTTAATTCCCCCTAGTGTCCCAGATATGGAACTAGATTAAACAAACCTCATTGGAGAGTAACGGTTTACGAGCCAATGCTGAAAGCCATTACTGCCTAAGTAAGTCCGGTTCTCAGATTTTGCTATTTCTTACATCTAACTTATATCGCTTTTGTTGACGGTGGACACTCCTAATGTCGTGGACTCCGAAAGAAAAAAATACGTATTGCAAACATACCTCACCAGTCAAAGATCCATCGTTGCAGCCCAAAGGAAATTCCAACAGCATTTTGGAAAGCGACACGCATCATCCCGAAAATTAACCTTGTGTACTGTTACAAAGATCCGTGAAACAGACAATGTCAACTGTGTTTGAAATGAGATAGAGAGCTCGTGAACATTCTCTTCGTGATGGTGACTATCCCAGGGATTTAATGTTCAAATCTTAAATAATATGAGATATTCTGCATATAATTTTTTATTACTTAAACATTATTTTTAGTGGATACTCATATTTAAGTAGACGCTCTTTTTATTTATTCCGTCCTGGGTAAAACGATAAACTACGTCCAGCAGCAAGGCCTCTGATCAGGAGGTTTTGAGGAGCGTGGAACCACCTTTTAATTGCTGATGTTCTCAGGTCCACCATGACCCGGGGTGGTAGCACCTGTTAGGGTCCCAGCTATGGTCAAATAGTTAACTATTACCAGCAATACTTTTTTTGAAAAAATTATTACCAGCAATACAATTTTGAAGGAAAAATATTACCAGAAAAAGATTTTTGACAAAACAAAATATTACCAGCAATAAAAAATTTCTCGGCATTAAATAACCCATTGAGGTTGATATACCGTAAAACAAAATAAATCAAACCTTTTATTTATGAAACAGTATATTTATTTATTTTCGCCTACCGGTCCAAATATTCGAGCAATCTTATTAAAGAAAAATATCTGTTAAGGTTCGAACCTGCGTCCGCTCTTGGCAGGAGAAACTGCCTTTAGGTCGAACATGCTTTTACTGATTCAGCTACAGAGTGAGTCGCTGATCAAGCAAAGTTGAATAGGGCCTTATAAACGTAAATCTTTCTCCGACTCTCGAAACAGTCATATCTGGTCAGTTTTGTATCTAAACGTAAACAAAGCAATTTCTAAAGAAGTAATGGATTTTTTTTAATTTATTAATCCGATTGAAAATCTATTTTCTATAGAGGAAAAGTGCTCAATATCAGAGATAGTTATTTGTACATATAGATAGGGTCTGATGATCGCATGAAACTGTCAGTCACTATACTGTGTTGATTCCCATGTCCACACCGTGTGACTATGAGTGCGTGTGTATTTGTCTGTGTATGCAAGAGTGAAACCCTAATACACTTGGAAAAACAAGACGCCTGCCTCATCATTTTAGTAAAAATGCCTCATCGCCATCAAGGAACGATATTTGACAAGAAAGTAGGCGAAAAAGCACTTAGGCAAACAACTCCTCAAACAATTTTATACACAGACAAGATAATAGTTAACAGCTGTGACATCCATATTCAGCCATGACAGAGGTCAGTTTTACACACACACATACACACACATGCATATATATATATATATATATATATATATATATATATATATATATATATATATATATTGAGAGAGAGAGAGAGATTTTATTGTTATATCTGTTTTCTACGGTTTATCAACTCTTTGTAGGTTATTTAAAGGCAGAAAATATCATTCAGATTGTAAGAATCATTTTTGAGATAATAATGGTTTAGTGATAAAAATCTTAGTAATTAACCCAGAACTAGGGGAGAAAAAGGGGAATCGTACATTCCCCAACGTTATTTGCGTGTAACAAAAGCAATTGAAATTGGAACTCGACTCTCCGATTAACAATTCTAAGCCATTATCCATTACATCACCCGCACATCCAAGTTTACAGCACCGGGTATTCCCAAGCGATCGCCTACTGACCAGGCTTGATGTTGCTTAACTTCGATGATCGTACGGGAACCGGTGTTTTAACATGATATGACTGTAAGCCAGAGAGAGAGAGAGAGTAAAAGAAATAATTATTTTAGTCATGCCGACTTCGAAGTTTCGTGAGAGCATTGTAGTAAATGCCTTCGCCCTTCAGGACTCTTGGGTTCTCCAAATCAAATTGGTATGTCTGAAATAACACCACTCAGTTAAGCGATAATTTTCTCAACATTAATTCTATTAACGCTCTACCTTTACCTTTTGATATCGAGCACTTTATGACAAAACCCTGCAAACTTAAAATGTCTTTCCACCAATAAAATACGGCAAAAGAACCAGCAATTTTGGTGCCTAAAAACATTTACAATTTAATAATCTCTCTCTCTCTCTCTCTCTCTCTCTCTCTCTCTCTCTATATATATATATATATATATATATATATATATATATATATATATATATATATAGTGGTACTCGCTTGGAAAAACCTTAGGTATTTCGGCTTGGAGTTGAACAAACCATACCGAAGGAATGAGGAATAAAAAAAGAAAGAACTAAGAACATGAAATTGAGGCGAAAACAATCGTCCAGAATCCAAGCTCAGAATCCAAAGAAAGAAAAACTCCAAAACGAATAAAAGTAACTACGTAAAGTGCTCAATACACGAAAAAGAGCAGTGTTTACTGGTTTTACTTTGTTTTTTTTTGTTGTTTTGTTTTGTTTTTTGTTTTTTTTATCACGTGGTCACGGTTGTTGTTTTTGGTTTAAGCTATATATATTCTGTTCCATTTTTACCTGTTTGGCCAGTTTGACCCTGACGATCCTTTTAGGTGAAACCTAGGTAGGTTTACCTGGCTCTTTAGGTTCATATATATATATATATATATATATATATATATATATGATTAATACAAATATAAAATTTGAATGTAGCATCAATCAGCTAAGTAACAAAACTATTATATTAATTCTCTCTCGCTGCCTCTCTATCTCTCTCTATCTGTATGTCTCTCTCTGTCTCTCCCTCTCTCTCTCTCTCTTTTTCTTTCTCCCTCTTTCTCTCTCGTTATAAACGATTGAGCACTGTAGCAAAAGGGTAATTTGAGAACAGTCGCTGCTCCTGCTATTAACGCATCGCTCTGCAGTTACGAATTGAGCGCTATGGGCTACTGGCGTTTATATACATCACGTATATAATACGTTAAAATTTCCATTTCTGTGTCATGCACCGATAGCTTAGGGGTAGAATCTCTGACCGATGTCGATCCCGGCTTGAAGCAATCGGATGTCTATGATACAGTGAAACAGGCTTGTATGTGTATGATTATACTTGCATATACATATATATATATATATATATATATATATATAGGATTAATGCCAACATAAGATTAGCTGATTCTCGACTCTAGAGTCTCGTAAACGAACTCTCCAGCAATCACTCTGTTCACTCGTCAAGAAATCAGCAATATATATATATATATATATATATATATATATATATATATATATATATATATATATATACAGCATTTGATAGAAATATCTCCCTCACACATATAACTACTAGAAATACCTCCCACATATTGGTAAGACATTAGCTAGATGAAGAAAACAATGCCACTAATGTCATACCATTATGTGGGAGGTATGTGTGAGTGGGAGGTATTTTTGCCGCACTCTCTATATTACCAGGCAACTTTTAGCTCAGCTTCTTCTAACCCCGATCCCATTCTTCCTACTTGTCAGCACCTTGTTTATTTACTTTGTAACCTTCTGATTTATAAACTATTTTATTTCAATGGTGTCTCGGTCCTGATACTAATGCCCGGGGGTAGAGATTTAGCGCGAACGAGGATAGGTTTCTCTGAAAAATGCTGACATTACTAACTTCGTGCTACTGTGCCCGCTAGTGATGGCGGTGGTAGTAAAATTAGTAACAGCAACCCTTTGATTAGGGAAATTGTCGGGTGTGGGGATCCTTCACGGTCTTGATTTATGCGTGAGCAAGATGTCAAAGGTCAGTATTGTTCAACACGAAAATTTCTATACCGTGCAGCATATAAAAAACCGTTCATTGTTTTTTTCTCGCTGATGTGTCATATGTGTTTTATTTATGCCTCTCCTGTATTTTTTAAATAGCAAAACGATAAAAATCAAGAAAAAATGTATAGAATTAAGGGGCCTTTCATATTTTACGTTTCTATGGCCCCCACCTGTTATTAATGAAAACTATTTTCTTCGTTAGCTTATCTCTATAAGCCGTTACTTGCCGACTAGGATTTATCAACCGTAGTCTCCCAAACAGGTTGCCCGGGTTTCTGAGATAAATCTTATTCTTTTATACGCCGTGTCTCTTAAAGACGTGGGCAATTATACCTCTCCAAACCTTCCTGTCTTGATCACAGTAACCAATAACACTTGACCATCTCTCTTTTCTCCTCTTCTACCATCCAAACTCGTTAGGTAGTTTACTCACCTTGTTTCATTCAGTATATCACGAGAGTGTTAAATTCTCTAGACCCTCTTTCCCCATTATGAATTCCAGAACCGTCTCTTTCTGATTGCAAGTATCAATATCCATTTAGTTCTTTCTTTCTTTTTTTATGTGCCATATCCTTTCAGGACGTAGGTGATCATGGCTCTCCACTTCTCCCTCTATCCCTTGCAACTCTCAACATGTTCCTTCCCTCTGCTTCCTCCTCCAGACCACGTTCTGTCATCCACTTGGTTATGCTCTCTAGGTATGTCATGCGTTAGTTTTCACTTGTCTCTCTTTCCCTCTATTTGACCCGTGAGTATCAGATTCTCCAGGCCCTCCTTCCTCATTATGCGTCCCAGAAACTGCTGCCTCTTCATGATCTTAAGTATAACCCTCCTCGTCTTTGCTCACACGGTCACACGCTCGGTCGATGATATCCTTAGCATCCTTCTGTAGAACCACATGACCTTCGCCTCTTGTCTCTTCTTCATCTTTAAGAAAATCGTCCAACATTCGCTGTCGTAAAGAAGATAGATGTCACACAACAGCTCAGTATTCTTATCTTTGTTACCAGAGAAATCCTGCTGTCTCGTAATACTCTGCCCAGCTTTTGGAATAAATCTTCCTCTTTGTGCACATGTTAAGTCTATAGCATTCTCGGCATCTTCTTTACTATATCAATCGTTTGGGCGTCCCGAAATGGTGTGATGGTTTGCAAGCATGTCTCGCTAGAACAATTATGAATGAATAGTGAGGTCAATCCTCACTGGGTGCCCCATACTTTCAGCCTTGTGCCACATGTAAGCTACGCTTGGAAAATCACAATTACATGCCTTATTTTCTGAATACCCCTGCTTTTGTTTGTGTGTGTGTTTAACAGTGTGCATTGCTTCTACTGACCTGCACAAATAATGTTTGAAGTAGTAGGAAATAATGTCGGATAAAAAAATCCATTGATTCCTTAGAAATTACCTTATTCTCAGCATCCTTCTGTAGAACCACGTATCTGCCGTTTCAGATCTCCTCTTCATCTGTAAAGAGATTGTCATGCATTCTCTGCTATAATGGCAAAAAAATGTTTCGGAATTAAAAACAAAATGTGTAATAACGTCTCTTGGTAAAGTAATGGTTAACAAGCTATTCCTGCTAGCCATTACTACTTTACTGTGTTTAATTCCCCTGAGTGCCCCAGATATGGAACTCGATTAAACAAACCTCATTGGAGAGTAATGGTTTACGAGCCAATGCTGAAAGCCATTACTACCTAAGTGTGTTCGATTCACATTGGTAGTTTATGCCATACTAAACTAAGTTTAGTAAATACCTAAGCTTAGTAAATACCTACCTTGTGAAGTAACGGTTAACGAGCTAGTCATTTAAACCATTACTACTGTAGTGAGTTGGATTCCCACTGGCTGCCTCACATCTGAGGCTGTTTAAATTTAATCAGTTTTTTTTTTAAAATACCATGTCATTTTAAAATGCACGCAATCATGACTCTCCACAATTTCCTTTTCTTTTTTAATATATGCGAATTGCCATATTTTTAGAAAAAGGGTGGAATGAGTTCCCAGTTGCTTTATACGCGGTTTGGAATTCAGAGTTTACCTTCTTTTAAACTAGTTAGAGTGATCAATGCTATAGAGAAAAGTCTACCCTGTTATTTTACCTCTAGGCGAGGAAGAGAAAAGATGAATTGATGTTTTTGTTAAGAGAATTAGTGAAAACGTGAATGCAACAGACGAGGTCTGAATTCGAACTCGGCTCGCCAATTTCCCTTCTTACGTTGATAACAGTTACCTAGACATACATTACTTCGAATTAACACTGGAAAAACCATTCTCCCTGGGTTCTACACAATCCCCAGGTGTTTTGACAAAGTGTCTTGTCATCGGTATCGCTACAATAAGTGCCTGAGTGAGCATTATGACCACCAGAATTTCTGTATGTACCTCATCTACTCCGGTATAGTATACCAGATTAATCTCTCCCTGTATAGGGATTTTCCAATCGTAACATAGATGTGGCACAAGGCCGAAAGTGTGGAGCACCCAGTGAGGATCGAACTCACTAGTCAGTCGTAACTGATCTAACCATTAATTCCATTAAAATTACTTTGTTTATGTTTCGTTTGCGAAAAATAAAATCAGCGGATATAGACTTATATTTAAAAGCGAAGTGATATCTAGTCAAACACGTGTAGCCACGAGAAAATATCACGTTTATAGTAACAGAAAAGTATTAAAAAAAAAACATATAACATCCCCAGATAAAATTATATTCAAGATTATATTCAAGATTGAAACTTCACAATCAGAATGATGGATGACGTGACGTTTCGGGTGATACTATAAGAAAATGGTGATAAGTGTGAAGAATTGGAATTTAAATTTGTCTGATTAAAGCGAAAGGGTTTATTTATATATATATATATATATATATATATATATATATATATATATATATATAAAAGAAATATATATGTTAGAGCTGTTGGTATGTGTTGTATTTCAAAATATCGTCAAAGATACAAACGCATTTTCGTGTTTTTTCTTTCATTCTAACCTGAAGAAGCCAAAAGCAACAGACGTTCTTGGCGAAACGATTCTTTATAGCTTTTACATTTTGTATCTCTCTCCCCCTCTCTCCACCCCTCTCTCTCTCTCTATATATATATATATATATATATATATATATATATATATATATATATATATAAAAGAGAAATAGACAGAGAGTGAGAGAAAGGGAGTTCTCGGACTGATCATAAAATCAGCCTTTTTCAACTATGTGTCTTCATTTATTTAACGCTTTCTTATTTAGCCACCGATATTTATCGCCGGCTTATCTCCCTTGTCATCATCTGAAAACTAAGAATCAATGAGTGCGCGTGCGCACACGCGTAATCCTGTTCGCACGTGCGCTTGCGGACACGCTTACAGGCGGATGTGAAGACATTTTTGCGAATTGTTCTTAAAAACCATGCTGAAGAATCCAATCCAAAATAAGCGACAGATACATCCACCATTTTTTTTTCTTGCCATTCACAGACCTGAACATGAAATTTCCTCGCCTTAAATGTTAACAGCTTTGTGCAGCTGTTGATTTAAAACTTGATGAGTAAACAAATTAAAAAAAAATAATAAGACGAGTCAATGGAGTCAAGATGTAAGTTTTTTTTATACCCTAGTATTTCCAGAGGCAGATGAAACATTACTTTTCTAACAACTAAACCCCCTCCCACCTCTCTCTCTCTCTCTCTCTCTCTCTCTCTCTATCTATCTATCTATCTATATATATATATATATATATATATAGGGGCGTCCATAAAGTTCGTGTTCACTTTAAAAAATTTATCTATCCGTGTCGTGAGTGCTTTTGGATTGGATTTGGATTGATTTGTTATTTACAACTTATCAATCCTTTGCAGGTTATTTAAAGCCAGAAAATATGAGAGATAATCATGATTAATGATACAACTCCTCCTAATTAACCCGTAGCTGGGGATAGAAGAGGTGAATACATATCCTTCCCAAGAGTATTTTCACGTAAGTGAATATAAGAACCCGACGGGAATTGGAAATCGACTCTCCAATATCGAATTCCGAGCCGTTATCTATTACACCACCCGCACATCCAAGCTTACAGCATCCGGTATTCCCAAGCGATCACTGGGTGCTTTTGAAACCAGATGTTCGTAAGGCGATTCTGAGAGAACTAGAAGTCCTACCAGGATTTAATATTGGCGGACACAATCTTAATGTTGTGACCAAGTAAATGATTAAGTAATAACAAAAACCAGGTTTGCAGATATATCGTATATTAAACAGTAAGTACACCAGAAGAGTATTACACGTCTAGCGAAAGTGCATCGAAGGAACTAGGGTTCAATCTATTCACTGTTATATTTAACAGCCCCACCCCCACGAGGAATGTATGTAGCACAAGGCCGAGTTTACCGTGGTTTTTCCGAGCCCGTAGGCTTGGCCCAAAATATCCCCTTAAAACCCGCATAAACGTGCTCAGGGCCTGTCTACCTCCCAGGACGAAACTTTGCCCTTTGGACATTTTTTAGGAAAATGTGGAGAGCCATAATTGTCCACATCCTAAAGCGAAACTACTCATAACAAAATTATAGGAAACTATATCAAGATTATAATTATGAGGTTGTTAAGTATCTTAGTTTTGCCCGTGAAGCATAATGAGGAAAGGGGACTTGGAGAGTTTAACACACACATGGCAAGAGAGAAGCAGAGGAAAACATCGAGTAACCTACATCACGAGATTATGTAAATGGGTGGAAGAACAGCGTGCAACTGGTGTGGGATAGAGTAAGAAGACAAACGTTGCTTAGAACTACAAAGGATAGGAAGTCGTGGAGAGCTATGATCACTCACGTCCTGAAGATACCCGGCATATAATAGAAGAATATGTGTCTACCTGCATATGTGTGTGATTCTTCGCTAATTTTTATACAACAAAGTAAGACGTAAGCAAAATTGGGTCTAATGACTAAACAACCTAAAAACCTTTTCTTTTTTTTTTTTTGTTATTGTTGTTGTGACAACCAAACACAGGTCACGTGACTTGATGCTAGCACGATAATGAAAATAAAAGAGGAGTAAAAACTGAGGGTGTTGCCTTTTAATATAAAGTGAACCTCTTGTGTGTGTGACGGAACATAAAGCAAGAATTGTGTTATCAGGAGACCGTCGTCGCCATTATGTTTTATGACACTAGTCAATGTTTTCAGAATATTCATATGTTCATATCATGTACATCTTTCTCTTCTTCTATGCGCCTTGTCCATTCAGGACGTTGGCGATCAAAGCTCTCCGCAGAGTGCTGTCCTTTCTGCCATGTTTCAGCTTATAATCTTCTCTCTTGGCCTGGCTTCGCGAACCAAAATTTATGAAGTGGGCTCTCTACGTCGACTGCAGGCAAGTCCGACCGCAGCGACTGCCATCAAAGGTCTGGTCTTGTATAGTTGCTGAGGCTTCTCGGTCCTTCCTCCCGCGGCGTTTCTCCTTCAGGCTGGCCCTTCAAGAGTCCTCAAAGGTGGGGACAGCTGATAGACGTTGCGGCACCAGGCTTGACGGTCAGCAGCAAGTGCTGACCACTGGCGATGGAACAAAGCTGTAGAGCTTCATATGATCCTGATATGTAATAGTTATTTAACCCATAGCTGGCTCCCTAAACAGGTACTATCACTCCGGGACAAGGTGAACCTGGGGGCAATGGTAATTAAGGGGTCACTCTACTATCCCCAAAACTCTGGCACTCCCAGACCAGAGCCTTATCACCGGTTGCAGTTTAATGTCATACTCAGGATAAAGCTTATAGTATGGCTTTATTAGAGATAAATATTAGAAATATTAGGCTGTTACATAAATTCGTTCGTTTTTTTTTAATAATTTATTTTAATACTTATTATTTATTAATTGTTCTATTGAATCATTCAACAATGTATACAACCTCATCGTTTACAATTTTTTTTTTTTTAAATGGCAAGAGTACTGGTACAATTATCCACATCATAAACTCTATACAATCCAGATCAAGCTGGAAGTAAGTAATACATCTTTCAGGGAACCATTTACATTATTCGGACTCTTGTCCTTATCGCCATATTTATTACAACGTTTCGGCCGTTGTACGCTCCGGCCTTCTTCAGGTGGTTGGAATGTCGAACTGAATCCTTTATTTCGCTCACTGGAGTAGACTGTTCTAGTTCCACGTGCCATGTCTAATGGATGTCAGTTATCGGTTATCTCCTGTTAATTCCCCTCTAAAAGTTCTCCACTGCCTTGACCGGGTATTGAACTCACACTCTTTGGGTCCTTTCACTGGATCTAATTAACGCCTTTATCCACCGTGCCATGAAAAGAAAGGACTCAGCATAAACTACAAGAAGACTGAATGCATGGTCATCAGTAAGAGGAAGAGCCTGAAATGTGATTTGCAGGTCGGGAACACTGGAATTAAGCAGACGCAGAAATTTAAATATCTGGGAAGAGTCTTGAGAGAAGATGTTAAGTGCGACACTGAGATCAGTAGACATATTGGGATGGCCAAGGTCACATTCCAAAAGCTGGGCAGAGTATTGCGAAACAGAATTTCTTTGTTGACAAATAAAAGAATACTGATCTGTTACAAGACATCTGTCCTTCTTTACGGCAGCGAATGTTGGATGATTTCCTCAAAGATGAAGAAGAGACTCGAGGCGACTGAGATGTGGTTCTATAGAAGGATGTTAAGAATATCATGAATCGATAGGTTACAAAGAAGGAGAAGGCTTATACTTAACATCAGGAAGAGGCAGCTGAAGTTTTTGGGACACATAATGAGGAAGGAGGGCCTGGAGAACCTGATACTCACGGGTCGAATAGAGGGAAAAAGAGACAAAAGAAAGCACCGTGTTACATACTTGACAAGCTTGGCAGGTGGGTGACAGAACGTGGTCTGAGGGAGGAAACAGAGGAAAGGAACTTGTTGAGAGCTGCAAGGGATAGAAGGAGGTGGAGAGCCATGATCGCCTACGTCCTGAAAAGACATGGTACATAAAAAGAAAAGAAAGAAGCAAGAATACGTGGATGAAAATATCTGAAGAAACTTGTGACCGTAAGCAGAGAGAAAAGATGTAAGATATTAAAAGCATTGGTCAAACATATGCCAGCAACATAACGGCTATATTTAAATAAATATATCAAAACGAAACATACCAATTGAGCAAAGAAATAAACGAAACCTTAATTCGCAGAAGTGACTTTTTACTGATGAATATAGAGCTGTGTTCAACAGAGTTGTTTGGTTGGTTGATTGTTTTGTTTTATGGCATATCAAAACCTCAGTGGGTCATTGTTATACTGGAATATACCTATTCTATGATTAATAGACTCTCCCACATATAATAAGTAGTAGTAGTAGCAGTCGCCAGGGAGCTCAGTGGCTCGGTCTGAGTTCAGCTGACCGGTTGAACTCTCTGCCTTCGGGCGGGGAGGAACCCGAACGAGGCTACGCCGAAGGGCGGAGTCTCTTTCGGGGAGGTAAATCGACCCTGAACCCGTTTATACGGGTTTTAAAAGGGCATATTTTTGGCCGAGCCCACGGGCTCGGAGATCCCACGTTAAACCGGTCTTGTGCCACATGATGCCCTTGTGGGGGGGGTGACTGAATATTGCTCAGTAAGTTGGTCAGTCAGTTGATGTCGGACATTAAAGTATCAACCACCACAACTAGATTGCTGCGTCATTAACTATTATTTCAAGTTCCTAACGGTTTTGTACGTCGAACCTATTTTAGGACCGACTTAGTTAAATACAAGCCTCCACTGTGAAACTACTCTATAACAGTCATTTAATGCCAACAAAAATTTTTGAAATAGATTCATAGCGATAGTTTGGTAAAAAAAAGATGTGTATGTATACATATATATTTGAACCATTTTTCAATTACTCATATTTTTGAGTACAATTCAACTTCTTTTAGGAAATTTACAATCTTGGATGGTTTTATTTTCGTCAAAAGTTTTTTTTTTTAAATTACTCACTTGGTAATATTTTGTTCAAACAAGATCAAAATCTACAAACTCTAGCAGTATATGTTTCACTGTAAATCTCTCTTGGCATGTAGTGGATATTGGGGATTCTGTGCCTCCTTGTTGAATAGAGATTAGTTTATTCATTAAAATAAAAAGAACAGATGTGTTGAGCTCGTATTGCAGGCAGTAAAATGATAGGTCCCTTCAAAGTTGATGATGTTGTCAAGATAAATGTACAGGATTATTATAAATTCTTGAACAAGAGGATTATTGACGGGTGCAGATCAGAAGCAAGTAAGTTTAAGCTAAAGTGTATTTTCATGCAAGACATTTTTTCATAGTCTTAACGCCAACAATTCATAAAGAATGTAAGCACAAGCATTAAGTAAGTGAATAAACTTTAAAGACACTTCTAAGATTTTCCTAACATTGGAAATGGTATTCCAGATGTCTGAGTAAAAATTGTCTAGCGACTCGGACTGAGGAATTGGAGATCCGAGTTCGAATTCCAGTCGAATCCGTTACATTCACTTACGTGATGACAACCTTGGGAAATGTATAAATCCTCTTCTTCTCCCCCTCAGCTATAGGTAAATAGCAGAACAGACCGGGTTCTATAGCCTTGGATGGCAACTGGTCTGGCGCAGAAAGAAATGGCAACCTACTGCGGGAAAAATCTGCCTCGACAATCATGCATCGAAAGATACACGATCGCCTAAGCCCTTGTACAATTATCACTATTCGACAAGCAGTTCTTGGAGCGTTAAATAACAGGATAGATAGATAGATAGATAGATAGATAGATAGATAGATAGATAGATAGATAGATAGATAATTAACTGAGATAGATAGATAGATAGATAGATAGATAGATAGATAGATAGATAGATAGATAGATAGATAGATAGCGTTTGCATGCAATATTGGCCTTCATAAGGTGGTATCCACTTTTGTACTAACTTGCATCATCCGTTTTCCAATGTTTCATCACTTGTCCCATTAAAAAATTGAAGAAGAAAAGAAATCTCCGTTTAAATCCTGGTCAGCAAAAGGGCGCCATGTCTTTCCGCTGTCATCCTTGGAAAAGAATGATTACCAAACAGACATAAAAAGCTTCAAAGACAACTTCTCTTCAGTCGGCTCAAATATCAAACCCAGATGCAATAACGCACATAAAAAATCACACATGTGAACCTTTCCAGAAAGTGAAACAATTTTGTCAGTTTGTTATTTTATGAAGATTTGTTATTTCAACTCTTTTCAGTGCCGATGTTTATTCTTCCTACAAATATACATCCATTCGCACGTAGAAATATAAATATTCAAATATATACATGGCGATATTCTCATGGACATATTGCTCTGTTATAGGAGCAAATGTCCGTGTATGTGTGTGTAGACATGTGCACGGGTTCGTGAATGTGAGTACGCTGTGTATATATGCATATCTGTAGGGCGCATATAGACAGTTTTGTTATTTCAACGATCTTTGTTAGGTATCTTTGGGTGTCTTTGTTGTCTACACACAGACACGGCTACTAGATAGATAGATAGATAGAAATGAACAGGATAGAACACATAGATAGATAGATAGATAGATAGATAGATAGATAGATAGATAGATAGATAGATAGAAAGAAATAAACAGGATAGATAGATAGAAATAAATAAACAGGATAGATAGATAGATAGATAGATAGATAGATAGATAGATAACTTTCTAAATTTCACTTCATGCTTCATACAACCAAAGAAACTGAAAACGATAGGAAGATTTTGTTGCGCCAATCTGTCAAGTAGAATTTAAAATCAACGTTCACATCTCTATTTTTTTACCTCGGTTCAAGGCCTGGCGAGATAATATAGCTGTCTTATTCAATAAAAAGGTCCAACAGATAATGAACAGAATAATTAGTAATCAAAGTGGTTGCAATCTGGGGAGTTAGTAAGTGATGATGTGGTCGCAGAAATTGTCTGACAGCCATGACTCTGTTCTCCTGCTTGTATGGCATGGTGCAGAGTCCCGTTGCCAGACATAGCAATTTCCACCGGGAGAAAAAATCTTTTTCAATATTCTAAAGAATTATTTCCCTGTTTTAGTAGCTACGGCTACTGTTTTATTTGTTTTATTTTTGGTTTTATGCTATTTTTTTTTTTTTTTTTTTTTTTTGGTTGCCGTTTTTTCAAATAAAATGTCGTTTGTTCCAACGCTCTTTAGCTAGTTTTACCCCGATGTTCTTTTAGGAGTAACCTAGGTAGGCAGGTTCTGGCTCACTAGATTTTTTTTTTTTTTTATACATACATACCCCCCACACACACACATATATATATATATATATATATATATATATATTTAAGTTATGAAGAACTTGGCAAACCGAATTGGTAAATCCAAGGAGGGTGAAATCCTGAGAGCTCAATGTGAAGAACAGAGCTAATATTTAATGAAAAACAGACCACTTTAAGGTAGCATCACTATATATATATATATATATAGACTAAATTTGTTTTGCATAATTATTTCTTTTATGATATAATATATATACTGTACACTCATACATACATATATATATATATATATATATATATATATATATATATATATATATATATATATATAAAAGTGAACATTGAAGTCAACACTCAGAGGTGACAGGCTGTTTCATACTAGATGCAATCGTCAGACAGTTCTGACGATTGCGTCCAGCTTGTCGCCTCTGGCTGTTGACTTCAGTGCTCACTTTCATATTTATATTTACATACGCTCTATCTATGATATTGAGCACTTTATCCCATAAATATAGCACACCTTAAAACTATATTTCTTCATATATATATATATATATATATATATATATATATATATATACCTGTACACACGTGTTCATGTATATGTGCTCCCTCATATCTACACGCACGCATAATATGTAATAATGGCTAGTCATTCATATCCGAGGATGCCCATTAGCCAATCCCTTTTGCAGACGCCAGCTCAGGCACATTTGTGTGTATTCAACACCCACAGAGTCCATCTGTGATTTATACTGCAACTATGCTGAGCGGGGCTAAGTTACATTTTATGGGAGAGAGCGCTATCTGGCGTGATCAACAGTCCTAACAAGGCTCAAACATTGGGTCACTTCGACGGACATACATACATAAATACATACACATAATATATGTATTTGAGTCAATTTTGTGATTCTGATTTTCCTTGATATTATGGTACCCATTGGGATGTCTTATTTGTCTGCTTGCTTGTTTACACACACACACACACACAAACATATATATATATAATGGACTCTCCCGTCGGTTTCGACGTATGAGGATCTGACAACTTAATTCAGTTATAAAATTTTGTGCGATAATATTGTGGCACTTAAGACCCGCTAGTGATTTACAAAGGAAGCCGCATAATTTTTTTCTCCTTTATGTTTTTCTTGAACTTCAAGAAAGACATTCGGATTACTAACACATAGAAAGAGAATGTCTCATATCAAGAATATTTAACATCGAAAAACATAAAGGAAAAAGAAATGAATTATTTTTAATAATATGTGGAAATCTCCCCATCCTTTGTCTGATGAAGATCACGAGACCAGAAACGCGTGTAGTAAAAATTATGGAAAATAAAGCATAATATCTTTTTTAAATCCACATTACAACCAAAAACGTTTGTGGTATCTCTTCTTTTTAACATATATATATATATATATATGTATGTATGTGTATGTATGTGTGTGTGTGTGTACACACTTTTTCTCTCGTTGGAACTACTATAACCTCTTCCTTTTACGTATATATATATATATATATATATATATATATATATATATATATATATATATATATATATTAGAGCCGTTGGGATTCTGTAGGTTTTAAATCAACCCAGTCCAGGTAGACGCTTTTTTTTTCTCTGCTAACTCGTATATCGCTTCGTGTTATTGTCTTTGCTATGATCGGTTTATATAACGTATGGTCCTGTTCTTAGATTTACTATTGAGAACAGCAAGATTAGCGCACTCTCATTTCATTTCCTTCTCAGTGAACCCTGGTATTTATACTGGTATTTTTTAAGTCAAAAATGTGGTCAGATGTATTATAGTGAACCATTGGTGCGTTTAGATTCTTCTAATGCAGAATATCTCTGCAGGTGTTCATATAATCTTTTTTTTTTAAGTTTCTAGATGTTTCACCGATATACATCAATGAGCATTTTGTGCAGTATATTACTGCCTCTGCTCTTTGTGTTGTCATCTCGTTTGATGTTAACTATATTTCTTATTGTTTTAGAGGTGGTGCATTCATTCGGGTATTGAAGTTGTTTTCGATGTATTTCTCTCCTTCGAGCAAGAATTGGGGGGGAAGGTTACAGATTCTAAGGGCTCTTTAATAAAAACCTATGATTACTATAGATTTTATTTTATTGTTGTCGTGGGGTAAAAGTGTATGAGGTCATTATTATTTGTTGGTTTTCGATAGACTTTCATTTGAATATCCTTCAATCAATTGTGTGCCATGCGTGATACACGCTTAGGCGATCATGTACCTTTCGATACATGACTGACGAGGCATATTTCTTCCCGCATTAGGTTGCCATTTTATTCTGCAGTAGACCAGTTGCTATCAAAGCCTACAGAACCCGGTTTGTTCTTTTATTTATTCAGAGCTGGCGGGTAGAAGAGGATTCATACTTTTCCCAAGGTTATTAGTACGTAAGTGAATGTTATGGATTCGACTGAAATTCGAACTCGGCTCTCCGATTCTTCAATCCGTGCCTCTCTATGTGTTCATATTAACAAGATGTCGAGATATGGTAAAGTGTAGTGTGCCTATGTTTCGTAAGTGAAATTTACTGTATGTTCTATACTTGCTAAGTCACTAAGCAGGATTATAGTGATTTACTATGGGTAGCTAAGATGCTGCACAAGGCCGAATGTCCGGGATACCAAGTGAATATCGAACTCACTACTCACTCGTGATTGATCCAGCGAGACACGCTTACTAACTGTTACACCACCTTGAAGTGCCTAACAAGCAGAGTTATAATATGATTACAGCGAGTGGGCATTTTGTTGACATTGATAGGTTCATTAAGAACAGACAGTTGACACAATCAGAATAGCAATCTCCGACCTTTCAGAAATATTGGTTGACAGGTTAAATTGTCAACAAGTTAAAGAGGGAATATTTTTTCAGTTGAAAGCATTTGGGGACAAGAGGCGAAGTAGTTGCTTTGAAAAGATGCCGATTGAAAATTTTGATTATTGCGTTGCACGAATGTAAATATAAGAAAACAAATCAGAGGTTCGGGATAAAGAAAGGATGCGAACATCGAACAGGCAAGACCTACGTAGCCCACATTTTCTCCGTGTTCAAAAAAATAAGAAAAATTTTCACTCGGACAGCTTTTTACTAAGCAGGACCGGCAGGTCTTCCTCTCGAAACCCCCGACCGGAGGGCGCGTTTTTTGTGGCCCCCTTGTGATCTCTGCCATTTTATTTTCACTACTGTTTTATGGCCATCCGCCATTTTCTTTAATTATTTCCAAACTGACGTTACATTGTCAGCCGTCAACTAATAATATACATCGCTTATCTGCATGGCCGGTGTGGTGTGTACTACGCAGGATTCCCCGACGAGGTTGGAACCCGAGAATGGCTAGTTTCAGAAGCGTTTTATTTTATTTATTTATTTATTTTTCTTTTTGTACTTTTTACTTTTTTCTCCCTAGGTTATATTGTCAATCATCAACTATAATAAACGTCAGGGCCGGTGCTTACTACCCCGATCCTCTCTACCGCGTGAGGGCTCCATTCCTACTGATGAGGGGGGTGTAGAAGTGCTAATTTCAGCGGCGCTTAGTTTTTAAAATTGTAACTTTTTTTCTGAACAGTTCTTTTAAATCAATTAAGATGGTAATATATCTCGGAAAATCATTTTTTATTCCGAGATCATCCACTCAGGAGGATCTTTGATTTTTTTTTTTACTAATAGTAATATTAACCAGAAGTCCACGGCTAGTAATTAAAATAAAATTTCTATTCCTTATTTTTTTCCATTTCTAGAAAGATAAAACCGAGAAAATCATCGCTTAAAAAATAAAAATGTTTAAAGATTTCAACACATGAAAACTGAATTTTTTTCTTCTTAAAAGAAATTTTTTATGACAATCCCGTTTGTGTTGTGTTGGAATCTTGGTAAAACTTCATTTTTCAGCGGAGATACGTCGGCGATTAATCTTTATGGAAATGTAAAAATTTGCAGACATTTGTTTTTGAGTAAAATTTAGTCATGAAAATATTGGTAATGAATACAAAAAGAATCTATTCATTATAATTAATGAATATGTACTGAAATTTTTATTTCAATTGGTTTTTGGTAATTTAAAAAAAAGCGCCCTCCCCCTCCCCAATTTTGGAGGATTTGTGGACCCCAGGTTGAAAAACTTTGAAATCAATATCTAGTAGAGAGGAGGACTCCGTATGAAAATTTCGAAAGTGGGGGGTTGAGACCCTGGCGCTGGCCCTGTTGCTAAGAACTGCCTCTTTGGGAAACAATGTTTTCGGTAGTAGACTTCTTCTTCTTCTTCTTCTTCTTCTTCTTCTTCTTCTTCTTCTTTCTGCCGAGTCTCTTTAGGACAAAGGCGATCATGGCTCTCAACAACTTTCTATCCCTTGAAGCCCTTATCAGTTTTTCTCCTTTTGCTAAGGCTCCGACCCTCGTTCACACAAGCTTGCCAGGTAATTGTTTTGCTGCTTTCCTTATCTCCCTTGCCCTTAATATGCCCCGTGAGGGTTAAATTTTCCAAGCCCTCCTTCCTCATTACGTGTCCATGGAATTACAACTGTCTTTTACGGATTTTGAGTTTAAGTGTTCCTTCTGGGGTTTTGGGGGGAGTAGGGGGTATCATTTCACCCCAAGCAAGACAATAAAGCCACTATGACACAAGGCGTTACTGAATGTTAGAGAATATGGGAAAAATAAATTATTAAGGAAAGGAGAAAATAAAAGAACAAGAATTAAGAAGACAGAAGATAACGATTGACATTGCATTTAAATTTTTGAAGATCAAAGGCAATAAAGCCACTAGAATGCAAGGGGTTACTGAGTGTTAGAGAATATGAGAAAAAACTACTATTAAGGAGAGGATAATGAAAGAACAAGAATTAAGAAGACAGAAGATAACGATTGACATTGCATTTAAATTTTTGAACGTCAAAGTTGACTGGGAATTATGGAACCGGAAAAGAATTCCACTAGCGAGAAATGCGATAAAAGAAACTGTTAGCACAGAACTTACGGTTTTATCTAGCTATTTCAACTGTAAAATGATGAGACCTTTCCGCCAATCTAGTACTGCGCTTAAATTCATAAAGTCTAGCTACCATATAGGAAAGTCACCATTTTCTCTAAGACTGCTTTGTTGCTTACACGTTCCGTCTATAGATTCTTCAGTATTCTTCTGTCGAACCACATTTCTACTGTCCCCAGTTTACTCATCATTCGTGGAGAAATTGTCCAGCATTCACTCTCATAAAAGAGGATGGGTATCACATCGCAATCCCAGCGCCCTTTTCTTTGATTCCTACGATGTTTTTTCCATTTCTCAGCACTTTGCTCAACTTTTGGAACATCGATTTAGATTACACATGTAATAACTTTATTTTGTCATTAAGGCTTGTTGTAATTTCTGATAGCTAACAATCTGTTTTTACTTATTTTCACTGCAATGGCCGACAGAGGACAGGCACCTGATAAAAGCAATTATAGGTTTTAATAATATTGCTTGCAACATTTTACATTAAATCATCAAAAGTTTTTCGTTTACCATCAATCTGCTACTGCCCCCAAAAAAGTGAAGTTGCGATCATGGGATTAAAAAAGAGCTGCAAATAGAACGTCAGCGGTCATAGCTCTCCACAACTTCTTATCATTTGTATCTCTTAGTAGGATTTGGCTTTCCACCACCACCCCACTCCCTATTCTTCCATTTATACAAGTTTATTAGGTAGGTAACTCTTTGTTTACCTCCGTTCATCTTGCCTGCAGTATGTCCTGTGAGTGGCAAATTCTCGAAGCCCTCTTTCCTCATTACGTGTCCTAGAAACTTCAGCTATTTCTGATTTTAAATATAAGCCTCCTTTTTTGTTTTATTTTTCCTTAACATTTCCTCGTTATTAACATAGTTTATGGTATTCTCAGCATCCTTCTGTAGAACAACATTTCTGTTACCCCACATCTTGAAGAAAAGACGTGAGAAGAGTGTTCAATATTCCGTGCCATATAAGAGGCATTTTCCACTTTCTTAATACTTTGCTTAGCATCTTTGGCTATTCCGATACGACTTCGGATTTCGGTGTTTCATTTTCGGTCCATTTTTTTTTAAATCAATTCACCCCAAGCAAGGCGATAATGTCACTAAGATGCAAGAGGCTACTGGAAGTGGAAGAGAATAAGAAATATTTAGAAGGAACTGGATACCCAGTCCTAAACAGGAAACAAGGAATAAACATATACTCCTGTTCAAAATGATAGGGAGGAGTGCGAACCGGGTAATAGGTGAATCTCGGTTAAAACACCTCCCAGATATTTAGATATCCGACTTGCTTCATTTTGAAATCCTTGATTAGTAGCTCACATCTTTGTATCCTCCTCTTACTGACAACCATACATTCTGTTTTCTTACAATTGATAGTTAGTCCTTTCTTCTCACTTTCCTTCGCTAGAAGTTCCGGCAGTGTCATTTCTGTATCTGCTATCAACACTGTTTCATAAGTATATCTTATGCTGTTAAGACTGTGTGTGGCTATAATAATTCCTGATAGAACTTCTCGTTCTATCAGGATAGCCTCGCTGTAAAGATTTAGTAAGAGGCTTACACATACTGTGCTTTGTAAGCATTTATTAATAATTTCACACCGGGGAAGGTGATAAAGCTACTAAGACGCGAGTGGTTGCTGAAAGTAAAGAAATTGATAAAGCATTGAAGAGAGAGAGGGAGAGGGAAGACAATAAAAGAACAGAATGCAAGCACATTTTATTTGTCTATTATGATCTTCAGAAATTTAAATGCAACATCCAGATGTGTAAATTTTTGAAGATCATAATAGACACGAAAGTAAGCCGGAAGAGAGCTCCACAGGCGAGAAGTGCGAGAGGAAGAATCTAATCACATAGAACTTACGGTTACATCTAGTAATTTCAGCAATAAAATAAGACCTAGCTGCCGATCTAACATTGCGCTTAATTTATTTATTTTTTTTTACAGTGAGGTTCACCAATGCAAGGCACGGAAGCCACTCGAAGTAGAGGGTTACAGAGTAAAAGGCACAGTTTATGCGGGTATCTGGGGAAGATATCTCTTAGCTCTAGACTTGAACTGGTTAAGATTGTGGTGATCGGGAAAACACCCTCTTGGGAGTCGGTTCCACTGAGTGGTGAGTTCTCGAGAAGAAGCTACTCGAATGGAACTTACAGCTCACCAATGGAATAAGAAGGGAATGAAGCTGGTTCGCTACAATGCATGTAGTATGGAGGCAATTCGTAAAGTCGAGGTATAAAAGAGGAAAGCAATATTTATTTTGAAAATACAAACATGTGGCACAAGGCCAAAAGGGGGAATAGGGGAAGACTGGTCTTCATTCTGTCTTATTTTAAATTTAGCTAGCCACAATTACTGACAGACCGGGTTCTATAGCCTTGGATGGAAACTGGTCTAGCGCAGAAAGAAATGGCAATCTACTGCCTCGTCAGTCATGTATCGAAAGATACATGATCGCCTAAGTGACTGACAATTACTGACCCAAACATATCATAGTACTTCTTACACCAAAACAACACATTCTTACTTACCATTCTCACGACAGTCACCATAATGCCTCAGGGTCTCTATGAAGTTACCATATGTTCAATTTGTCTGGTGCCGGCGGGAGTGGGGATGAAACCCTAATGAATATTTACAATGATTACAATTTTATAGACAAGAAATTAAACAAAATAGTATCAAAGTGGAAAGCTCATCAGAACAATTACCATGAAAATATTTATAGAAAGGTCACATGGAAGCTATGTAACATCGGTGGGAAAGTGATTAGAGGCGAGATGCCAGATTAGTACTGATAATATTACGGATTCTTCTTTGGGTTTTGTTATGAATCCCTAGATATACAGAAGAAGCAGCAATAGTTGACGCTAAGATGCAGCCATGACTATTGTTTTATTTTTCACGTTTACCGCCACAATTTTCATTTTATCTATCTATCAATCTATATATATATATATATATATATATATATATACATATATATACATATATATATATATATATATATATATATATATATATATATATATATATATATATATATATATATACATATATATATATATATATATGTGTGTGTGTGTGTGTGTGTGTGTGTGTGTGTGTGTGGTGTGATTGTGGGTGTGTGTGTGTGTCTGTGTGTCTGTGTGTGTGCTGATAAGTATCAATGGAAGTTTTGATGTATTTATTTAATAAATCCCCCCTGTATTATCGCAGGTTAGATAAGAATCGTATTATTTATTTGGGCTTTGGAATAATTAACACTCCACCTGGAAGTGATTTTTTGTATTTCGTTTTTTCTTTCTTTTTTTTTCTTCTTTTTTATTTATTTATTTATTTATTTATTGTTTATCTCATTCGGTGGTGAGAATGAAATGTCACAAAAACATTGACATCTAATCTATAAATCATATCGCTTCAATCTCCTCTAATTCTCTCCCCCTCCCCCACTCTCTCTCTCTCTCGCTCTTTATCTCTCTTTCTCTTCATCCATCTCTTTCTGTCTCTCTCTCTCTTTTAGTCTCCCTCTCTTTTATTCTCTCTCTCTCTCTCTCTCTCTCTCTCTCTCTCTCTCTCTCTCTCTGAGGTGATGAAAGCTCTGTCTGACCCACTTCTCAAAATCAGTATTTCAATGACCAAACGTCAAAATACTGATTTAGAAAAGTGGGTCGAGCCAGAACATTTCACCGCAACCATATATATATATATATATATATATATATATATATATATATATATATATATATATATATATTGAGAGAGAGAGAGAACGAGAACGAGGACAACTTAAGCATATATCCGCGCTAAAAAAGATCAGTTACTGAAGTGCCATTTTTCATTAATTTTTAAATGATGGTTTCTAAGCGGTAAGCTTAGTGAAAAATGCCTTCTTTCCTTTTCGTTTTTGTTTTAATTTTCTTCAAGCCGTAGTTCAAACTTACTAATAATGAAAAGGTTTTAGAAGATGAAAGGATAAACGAAGAGGTCTACTCCTATCTTCATCATTAAAAAAAAAAAAAGTCAGTATCGTAGCTGGAAATCGTCACGTATACACGTATATCCCACCGGTGTCAGGGATTAGGGTTCGAATCGAGGTAAAAGCCAGGATCTCGAATGCTCAATTTGATGATTGGCATAACCGTACTTAGAGCTACAAAGAACAGGAAGCTGTGGAGAGGAATAAATAAGTAGATGACTGAGAATATTTTTCTTAGATATGACTGTAGTCTATACCAGGGGTCGGCAATATACGGTACGCGTGCCACACATGGCACGCCATGCAATTTCCAATGGCACGCAGCCGCAAATGACATCACGAAGTCCGAACCAATAACTACTACAACGCAAAGAAGATATTTAGCTGTTTCAATTTTAATATATACTAAAGTATATATGCTATATATTACTATATAAAATATATTATAGAACAGGTATATTGACCTTGATTTGTATAAAAAATACGTATGCTGTTGGCACACTGAATGATTTTAAAACCCTAAGTCGGTACATAGTTAGCAAAAGGTTGCTGACCCTTGTTCTATACACTCAACAGTTTAAAACCAACAGACACACATATATATATATATATATATATATATATATATATATATATATATATATATATATATATTATGAAATGGACAAAGTCCGACAATTATTTTTTAACATTTTTTATGTTTATACATTCTTTTTATAGATACAAATATTTAAGTAAATGCTCTGTTTATAATAAATAGTAAATGGTAAATGTTATTCAATACTGTTTATTATAAACAGAGCATTTACTTAAATATTTATATCTATAAAAAGAATGTTAAACATAAAAATGTCTTATATATATATATATATATATATATATATATATATATATATATTAGAATATTACATCGAAAACATGTCAAAATCGCTACACAATTCCTGTCGTATTTCGATGCGTATCAAATGCATCTCATCAGTAATATCCTAAAATGAATAATATTGCTCCATTTTGTATTGAGGCCTCTTTTAAATTAAATGTTACGAACGTCAGCATTGTACTCTATTCATTTTCATCTTACCTGGATATATATATATATATATATATATATATATATATATATAGAGAGAGAGAGAGAGAGAGAGAGAGAGAGAGAGATAGATAGATAGAGACAGATAGATAGATAGATAGATAGATTTTATTTCTTTTATCATATTGCATTATTTATTATATCATCATCATAATCAGTCGCATTGTTTTATGAAGGGTTTTAAATTTGAGAACGTTCATGAATATTCATCAGGTGATTGAAAGGTCAGTCAAAATATATGGAAGACACAAAGTGCCATAATTCAAAGTCTGGTAAAAGAAAAATGAGCAATTAATATTCAAGATTTTTTTTTTTTAAATAAATGAATATTGTGATCAGATTATTATGGTTGCACTTGTGTGCTGTACAAATGGAATTGGAACTCGGTTATCTGATTAACGATTTCGAGCCATTATCCATTACATCACCCGTATATCTAAGCTTACAGAACCTGTTATTTCGAAGCGGTCACCTATCTAAGTACTGACCAGGCTCGACGTTGCTTAACTTCGGTGATCGTACAGGAACCGATGTTTCAACGTGATATAGCCGTAAGTTGGGTAGTAAGAAATCGCGAGGCTTTGATCGTACTGTCCTTGTTCAACTACTGACCACGCCGTATTACATGCTCTCAGCCCAGTTACAGTATAAATCATACGCTGGTTTTATGTAGCTGAGCTGGTATGTATATAAGAGGAATTCGCCAACCATCCCAGCCTACTCGGTAACGAGTAAACGGACCTTTGCATACTGAATTAACGGTACCGGAAGTTATTTCAAGGAGCTTTGCAATTTCGTTTGGGTTGTATGCTTTGTTTATTTATGTACTTTCCTTCTGGACATTTGATTGGTTGGAAGTTCAAATGAACGCCAGGGGTTAAAAGAGTGCAAAAAAAAGAACAAACGTAAAAACAATGACAAATTATCAAATAGAAAGAAAGCTGTTGATAGAATTAATCATGTCTATCGCCATGTTACATCAGTTCGACAAAGGCAACAACAAAGAAATGTGGGGCGACTCTCGGAGTAGAGTAATGGTTAGCGAACTGTAATGGGAAGGTGTTCGCTATGAATTTATCTGTTTATACATGCATATATAATTATCTATCTATACGTACATATATAACCCTTTAAGGAGAAAATACTTTGAAAACGTAATAATAATATTATAAGAACTATAAACACACGCCTAAAACATTGCATTAAATCGCCATCTTTCTTTTAATCTTTTCTTAAAGAATCTCACTTAATACAACGAATACATGCTTAAAGAGATTAGACATAGATTGGAATGAAGTGACACCCCGCTGTGCCGTCTGAGCGTACAAAGGTGAAGACATCAGAACGCCACACATACACAATCACGAATGCGCATTACCATCCGATGCCCGCTTAGACATACAAGAATCTTCACAAACTGACATACATATAGAATTAGCTACGGTTTTAATGCACGTGACTGACCAATGAAAACTCATTCCCCCAAAATTGAAAGTTTCTGTCTTTTTAGCTGATTTCTCTCAATCTCTAACGAAGCTATAAGAAAAGTGAAACATTTTAAATTGAAATACATTTCCTATTTATTCTTTATTTTATCATCCTGTCGGATTTACATTCGATATTTGATCTGCATTTGATCTTTAACTTATATACATACATACATATATACAAAGTGGCAATAAAGTCACTATACAGTTACTTATGATAGAAAAGCAAAGCATTGAAGCAGGTGGCTTGCAGTTCGAACAATATCGGTAATTAATTTACTATTGTTTAACATAGCATCTTTGTTATGAACCAGAAAAATTTTAATAATAAATTTCGGGGCTGTTAGTTAATTACTTTGCCCTAATTACTATTGTAAGGAACGACATAGTGACTTTATTGCCACCCTGTATATATATATATATATATATATATATATATTACGATAAACGTGCAATCAATTTATAAATTCATGAATTATTCACACAAAAACAAATGCAAAGGTTAATGATTTAATTGGCGAGAAATCCATCGTCGCAAACAATTCAAATAATACACAAAAACCTTCGAATCCGTTATAGATGAAAAGATCCTTGTTTCCATAAATTTCTGCCGTATTAGTTCTTATTTTTACTACAAGCTTAAGAGAAAAAACAAGAACAACATCTATTCTATACCTGAAGATGTCTGTAGGAACTTTTATTTAGTTTTCTATTGTTTTTATCCGTACAAGTGTCTTTTTTTTCTGAAGTTAATGAATGTAAAATTGTCAAAATGTTTGTTTTTTTCATTGGTAGTATCAATAGTAGTAGTAGTAGTAGTAGTAGTAGTAGTAGTAGTAAGAGGGATTGCTGCACATATACATTTTTTTTTTTTTACAGAGAAATCATTGTGAACCGGCCATTAAGCCCCCAAAAAAATTACCAAAGAGAATCATACGTCGCTTTAGTAAAACTTTCGATCTCTATGCCGGTAGACATTAAATCACTGTTTAAAGAAAGTCTACTTAAATACGTCTAACCAATAAATATAACGTTCACAGAAATTATATATATAGAGAGAGAGAGAAAGAGAGACAGACAGACAGACAGAGAGTATGGGGTATCCACCTAAAAATGGTATACGTGGTTGATTTGCTAGCCACTATTTCACGGCGGGAAACCGAAATTGATAAATACTCAGTTCGATTTTATTTGGCACAAAGTAAAAGGCACACGGTGAGGATCGAACTCACTTACACTACAGCATATATGGCATACGAAACTAGCGTGCTAGCCGATGTTGCAAGGAGTCCGCGCACGTGTTCATACAACTCGTGTCGTCCGACAAGAAGTCAACAGTTTACCCCTTTCCGTTCTTTCTCTTCTCGTTTTATCCGCGTCTCGTTGCTACGCCACAAATAGACACGAAACATAACCGAATTTCTTCTTTCTTTTTGCAATATTTTTTTCCCTGTCCGCTTAGCAAGATGGCGTCTGTAGGAGACTGAAGGAGGAAAATTAAAGCTGGCCAGTCAGACAAAAATAGAATGGCATTAGAGGAAGAGACAATGTTTTAATTGCTCTAGCCTGAAAGACCGGCGAGCGATAGAACGACCACACCTGATGCCTGACACCGTTTTGTCTTTCCCGCCGGCTTCGAATGACATCGGAATAATAGCGGCTTTACACAGACAATGCTTCAACAGCTATTTTGGACAAGAAGCAAGGAGTCCGCACATTGAACGCACACACATAAACACATATACAGTGATGCACAGAAATAAACGCATACATACATACATATATGATGTGTTAACGGTCGTTACTGAAAAGAGTCTGTCAAGATTTAGATAAAAATGAAAAAATTCGGACTGTTACTAGAGATATCTGGTGGGTGTTTGACAGGATTTGGCATGCTGGTCTTCTTCACAATTTGAAAGGTTATGGTATTTCCGGGCGAATTTTAATCTGATTCAGTCTTTCTTATCAAACCGCGAAATGAATGTTATCTGGAACAACCACTCTTCTAGATCTGTTTGAATTAATACAGTTCTGCCCTAGAACTTTATCCTTAGATCTACGTTGTACCTAATTTTCATCAACGACCTTCCTGATGTGATCAGTTCTCAACTATCTATGCTGAAGAAGCAACTATTTGCTCCTGTCGCCTGATCGGTTCGATAAGGGTAAATTGGCAACTGATTTCGAAAATTACCTACAATATGTTGTTAAACGGGGCAAGAAATGGCTTATTAATTTTAACACCTCCAAAACGAAACTGTTTGTTTTAGTATCTGTCTATATTTCTGAGATGAGGTATTAAGTACACTATTTACATTATTCGCACTATTGTCCTCATCTTTGTCACCATACTTATTATAACGTTTCGGCCCTTCAGTATCTGTCTATATTTCTGAGATGAGGTATTATGTACACTATTTACATTATTCGGACTATTGTCCTCATCTTTGTCACCATATTTAATACAACGTTTCAAGGACACATGGCACAGTGGATAAAGGCGTTAGTTAGATCCAGTGACAGGACCCAAAAAGTGTGAGTTCACTTCCTGTTTAGGGCAGTGTAGAACTTGGAGAGGTAAATTAACAGGAGATAACTTATAACTGACATCCATTGAACATGGCATGTGTAACTAGAACAGTCTACCCCAGTGAACGAAATAAAGGGTTCAGTTCGACATTCCAACCACCTGAAGACGGCCGGAGCGTACAACGGCCGAAACGTTGTGATAAATATGGCAACAAAGATGAGGACAATAGTCCGAATAATGAAAAGTGCTTGTTTTAGATAAACTTTTTTGCCTTCAGTCAGCATGGCTGATGCTAACCTCCAGTACAGTGTCTCATTACGCTTTCTCGGATTAATGTTTTTTGTTCATATGTATTAGTATTGTTATCGATAACATTTTTGTCGAGATTTACAAACTCTACGTTTCGTTCAGTTTAGCAAACCAATCGATGAAATTTGAATGAGCTAATTTGTTTGGAAAAATACTTTGACAAAACCCCCACTTCGTAGTTTAAGGATTTCTTTAATATAATTTTATAGGACTTTATGGTAAACAATATTTTTTTTCATTTGGTTTCAATCGGTATGGCTATTTTAGAGGGTGTGATGGACTGACTAACGGATGTCACAGAATTTTATATATAGATAGATAGAAGACTTGCATGCGAAAACCGAATGCGAATAGGAAGAAGGATACAACAAAATATTTGACGCTATTTAAAAATCCAAGTGTAATAATCTAATAACGTCATAACCAAAAATACTTTCATTTTTGACAGCGGGGGGACACTATTGTATCGATAAAACATTTTATTGGACAAAAAGAGGAGGATCGCCTTTCGTAATTAAATGATAAACTTATCCTAAACTAATTACTACAAATTAATATAATAATTCGCCTGAATATATTTAAAGTCTAACATATGAGAAGCTTGACTCTTGTTCGCTTTGGTATTTGTGAAAAGACCGTTTGACAAGATTGTATGCGTTCAGAACATTGTTCAGTGCGTTCTACTACTATTCCAGCCTACCCACTTGTTGCCCATGCTATTCAAAATGATCTGCAATATATTCAACAACTTCTCAGGTTGGCACAATCTCAATAGTTGTACCCTATTGAGAATATATGGGATATGATGAGACGACGTCTGAATCATTCATTTAATCCATTGACAACACGCGTTATATCGCCTCAGGAGATGAAAGAATTTTAGACCAATGTTTTACATGATGGTATTCGCCATCTGTACGATGATATGGATGTGAGAGTACATGATTGTGTTAATGCCCAAAGAGGTTATTCTTCTTGGTTATGTGCTGTGTCCCTTCAGGACTTTGTCGATCATGGCTCTCCACAATCTCCTGTCCTCCGTGGCTCTTAATAATTTTGTTTTTTTGTTATTTCTTCTAAACCTTGTTGCTCCATCCATTTACTCAAGCTCACTAGGTATGTTATGTGTTGTTTTCCTCTCTCCCACTTGCCTTCAAACTGTCCTGTGAGTATCAGATTTTCCAAGTCCTCTTTCCTCATTATTTGCTTTGGAAATTCCAACTGTCTCTTCCTGATGTTAAGTATAAGTTTCCTTTTTGTTTCTATTTTCTCTAAAACCTTGCCATTGCTCATATGTTCGGTCCATGGTATTCTCAGCATCTTTCTACAATGGTAGACTGTTCCAAGATCTTTATAAAGCCGGGAGGTAAAAAAGACCGATTCCGTGAAAGAGCTGAGTATAGCAAGAATAAGAGAGAAATTACATATTTAAACATTCACATATGAAAACCTAATATAAATAATAATAAAATAAATATTGAAAGAGAATTACGCACCTCTCTCATTGAGTTCGTTTCTGGCCAATCAACTTTGATCTTTAAAAAATATGCAATGTCACATGTTATCTTCTGTCTCCTTGAATCCTGTTCTTTTATTGTCCTCACTGTTTTTTTCTCGGTAAGTCCTTTATAACCTAGTAGCTTTTATCGCTTGATTGTGGTGAAATGCTAAAAAATATACTGAAAAAGTCTATAGCTTAAAATAGACTACGGGTAATGAATAATAGACTTCAGATTTCAAACGACACATTTTGTTCAAAACACAAGTGGCGAAACACAAGTCTTCAATCTCTTCTTCTTCTTCTTCTTCTTCTTCTTCCTACTGCAGAAATATCTGTAAGAAATACATACGATGCAAACTGTTCGCTTTGTTTTTTATGGCTCATCAACCTTTTTTCAGGTTATTTAAAGCCAGAAAGCATCTTTCGATCGTAAGATGTTTATTTTTGTGGATGGGGGGTGTTATGGGACCTTACCCATAATAACATTATTCCATACGTAATAAATACTGCGCCTCAAGAGGAAGCAGGGAGTTCAGTCTGAAGTCTGGAGTGAGGTCCATCAGGAGTCAGTCAGTCGAGTCAGAGGCAGTCCGAAACAGAGTCGCGTTCAGACAATTACTACAAGACATTGGAATAGTGATACTGTTCGAGACTACATTGTTCTCTCTACTAAACCTGATTGTTCATACTAACACTTGTACTTCTCTGTATATATTCCTGTTTGTAATATATCTATGTTATTCCATATCCGTGTTCGAGTTCTTCTTTATTGGTTCTACCTTGGACTATCACCCTGGTACAAGGAACCTGGACCATAACAGGGGGGAATAACAATGATTTACTGATACAAGTCCTACTAATTGACCTATAACTGGGCGGGGGGGAATAGGTGAATTCATACATTTCCCAAGTTTATTCGCGCGTAAGTTAATATAATGAACCCGATTTTCAATCCCGAGACGTTATCATTAGACCACCATCTAGGTATTGACTAGGATCAACATTGCTTAACTTCGGTGATCTTAAGAAAACCGGTGTTTCAACATGTTATGTTCGTAAGTCACATACGGTGTAAAGAAATTTAAAATAAGATTTCATACATTACAGTTTGTGTCAACGAATGCGACCGACCCGACAGCACCTGCGATTTGATAGTTTCAAATCTAAACCCTTGAAAGTTTTCGATTGCAGCGTAGTGGATGGTGTTTGGGGTGTTCAACCGCGGAAGTATTAGTGGCCCCCACCCCCCGGGCGTCCAGGATTTACGTTTTCTTTTTTTCTTTTTTTTTTTTTTTTTTTTTTTTTTCAGTTCAACATTCCATCATCCCTCCATTTCTACACCTTCTCAACCCACTGCGTCAAAAATGACATTTCTCATTAAATTTGATGGGTGAAGGTGTTTTCAGTTAGGCTTTCTGACAGGTGGGCCTGTAAGTAAATTGACAATTATATGAGATCCGCTGTTTTTTTAAATTTTAGCGTATAGCGTCTCGCGGTGTGACATGGGTTGGGTGGAAATTTCACGCCCAAGGAAAATCAATCAGAAAATAAATTGATATATGTATGCATGCATGTATGTATGTAGGTCTGTGTGTATGGTCACCCTATAAGTGTTACTGGTTCTATGCGACCAGATATTACCTGCAACATAATTGGGTTATCGGCGACTAAACCGGTTCCCACACCAGGCATTTTTATTTTTTTTTTTGGTAGGAAGATGGCTAGCCAAATAGACGGATTAAAAACAAGATCTCTCACGGGGTAGATGAAGCCTTTCATGGCATCAACCTAGCACGAGCGTTGAGATGTATTCGTACCTGGGCTGATGTGCGGGAGCGTGGTAAAGCTCACTGGGTCCCTTCTTCTTTATATGCCTTGTCCCTTCAGGACGAAGGAGGTCATGGCCCTCCACATCCTCCTGTCGCTTATAGCAGCCAATAAATTTTGTCTTTCTGCTGCTATTTCTCCCAAACCATTTTCCACCATCCATTTAACTCAAGCCCATCAAGTATGTTACGCTCTGTCTCTGTCCCTCTTTCTCTCAATCTGCGCTGTGAGTATCAGATTTTCCAAGCCCTCCTTCCTCATTACTGATGTGGGGCCAAAGTCGGGACCACAGAAGGAAAACACGGAACACGGATTAGAGGTAAGAAAGATATATTAAACAGAAAGGTTACAAAGATAGTGTAAGTATAAGCGGAGCTTACTATGTGCTAGTGTCCAGTATTGGTAGTCGTACGCGGCTGATACTACGGTATTAGAATACTCTCTCTCTCCTCATCTTCTTCTTCTCTCCCTCGAGTGTTATGTCGCATACTTTATATAGTCCTGGAAGAGTCCATGTTGTAGGTATGTTACGGTCTCACAATAATTACTTGCCCCAGAAATTTCAACTGCCTCTTCCTGATGTTAAGTATCAATCAGTTATGTGCCATGCGTGATACACGCTTAGGCGATCATGTATCTTTCGATACATGACTGACCAGGGAATTTTTTCCCGTAGTAGGTTGCATTTCTTTCTGCAGTAGACCAGTTGCCATCCAAGGCTATAGAACCCGGTCTGTCCTGCTATTTACTCATAGCTGGGTGGAGAAGAAGAGGATTCATACCTTTCCCAAGGGTATTAGCACGTAAGTGAAAGTAATGGATTCGACTGAAATTCGAACTCTGCTCTCCGATTCCGCAATCCGAGCCGCTATCCATTACTCCATATTTTCTCTAAAAACTTGTCGTTACTCACATGTTCGGTCCATCCTTCTGTAGAACTATAATATCAGTTGCTACAAGTTTATTCTTCATCTTTGAGGAGATTGTTCAATATTCACTGTCATGTAGGATGACAGATATCACAGAACAGTTCAGTACTCTTATCTTTATTTCTAACGTAGTTTTTCTGTCTCTTAATACTCTGCTTAGCTTTTGGAAAACATCTTTGGTCATCCCAATGCGCCTTCAGATTTCAGTGTTACTCCGTCCGTCCTCTGTTAGAACACTTCCCAGATATTAAAATTGGGTTGGTGCATAATTATCAGGCGTTTCTGTAGGTGAGTTATTTGTTAATAGAAATGGCTGTTTTGTTTACTTTTTTTAATAAAAATATTATTTTATTTTCAGGTTATAAAAATACGCGTCGATAATCATATGTTCCGGAATAATCATTTAAAAATGTTATTGTTGAATTGTTGTTTCTTTTTTAAATAATAAATATTGTTTAAAAAACGCCTGATAATTATGCACCAAACCAATATTTGTTTGATTTTAGTATCCCCGATATGTAATTTGCATTTGGACCTGCCCCTTTTGCTAACAACCATCTATTTGTTCTTCTGTGTATCCAAGTAGGAAAAAGAAAACTCTGATGTAACAACTGCAGTTTTAAAAGATCCTCAATGGTGACTGGTTCTTCGTTTTGTGTACATGTCTTTCTTGCTTAAAAAGCGGAACTGACCCAGTGTAACGTCTTACTCCAATTTCGAAATTTCATTCAAAAACATCTTTTGATATTGTAAGTAACAATCAAAGCTTGTAATTATATTTTACGATGGTCATATTCGACAACGAGTTAACAGCCAAGTAATGACTCTTAGTTTATTATGTAGAACATCGACGGAGGTTGGTCGTTATATCAGTAGAGGTTGAATTGCAGTCGTGTTTCGAAACACGATTGCAATTGTGTAGCGATTTTGACATGTTTTTCAATGTAATATCCTAAAATAAAAGAATATTGCTCTACTTTGTATTGAGCCTTCTTTTAAATTAAATGTTAAAACGTTGGAATTGTACCCTGTACGTTCTCATCTTACCTGTATATATATATATATATATATATATATATATATATATATATTTAAAAGTGTATATAAATATAAATAAATATAAGTATGTATAATTATTTATATATTATTGTATGGTACTTATTAGAAAGTGCTCAATATCAGAGATAGAGCTAACATATTTGGTTGGATAGATGTGAGTTTGTGACCCATTTCACGCTTTAGCGATCGTCAGACAATCGCTAAAGCGTGAAACCCAATCGGTCACAAACTCACATCTATCCAATATATATATATATATATATATATATATATATATATATATATACTGATATATATATATATATATATATATATATATATATATATATATGTGTGTGTGTGTGTGTGTGTGTGTGTGTCAGTAGGATGTATAGTAGCATCAGAAACAAAAATCACGATAAAAGGAAAAGTAGAAAATGTAAAAGCTTTTTAAAGACGCGTTTCGCCGACGTGTGTTACGTTCGGCTTCTTCGCGTGGGAATGAAAGACGGAACTGTGTAAAGGAAATGCGTTTGGAATTTTTGAGGATAAGATAGACAATATATTAAATTACCTTATAGATAGATAGATAGATAGATAGATAGATAGATAGATAGATAGATAGATAGATAAGAAAAATAATATAGATAGATAGATAGATAGATAAGGAAAAATAGGAGATAGATAGATAGATAGATAGATAGATAGATAGATAGATAGATAAGAAAAATAATATAGATAGATAGATAGATAGATAAGGAAAAATAGGAGATAGATAGATAGATAGATAGATAGATAGATAATATAGATAGATAGATAGATAAGAAAAATAATATAGATAGATAGATAGATAGATAGATAAGGAAAAATAGGAGATAGATAGATAGATAGATAGATAGATAGATAGATAGATAGATAAGAAAAATAATATAGATAGATAGATAGATAGATAAGGAAAAATAGGAGATAGATAGATAGATAGATAGATAGATAGATATAGATAGATAAGAAATAATAGATAATAGATAGATAGATAGATAGATAAGGAAAAATAGGAGATAGATAGATAGATAGATAGATAGATAGATAGATAGATAGATTAACAAAGTGAGATATATCATTTGATAGATTGATTGACTGATTCGAAAATGTGTGGCTCTTTACTCTTTTCAGTCTATAAACCTTCATTCTGTACGAAGCTACTTCTGCAGTACTTGTGTTATACATTCATCCTTTGCGATCTGCATAACGCCACATTATTTGCCTTCTTAAAACAATTTAAAAAGATTCCATAATTGACTTTTTCACTTTCGTCTTTCTTGCAGTCGCCTTGCCATGTATCTTCCTCAAGCTGCTCATAGTACCGTTCCAAAGAGGCTTCTTCTGCGACGACGAGAGTATCATGTACCCGTATCATGAGAGCACCATCTCCACAGCGTTGGTCACAGCCGTTGGCCTCCTCGTACCCATCTTCTTTGTGAGTAGAACTTGGTGTTTACACAAGACTTGATCAGTCTTAAATACGCTCCATCCCTTTCATGACACGTTTTTCTTCTTTTTTTCGTTTTGTTTCGTTCTTGTTGACTGAATGTTTGATAACATGCACAATTCTAACGCATTAAATCCAAAGCTATATTCATATCAAACCCCCTACAAGGAACGAACTCACTATTTACTTTTCGGCTTTATTCGTTTGAACATGTCTTTAATCATTGATCTATGAAAGCTCATGTTTAGACATTTCTGAACAGTTTGGACATCATGTATGACATTTGCATGTAAGTCTGGATTTGACAAGACTAATAAAAATTACAATGTTTCCTGTCCTCGTAATGAATTTTAGTAGTATCAATAATGGTCCCGTTCTTAACCCCAAATTTGAAAACTTCGTTGAATATACAGCGTCTTAACTTATATAATTGAACAGTAACAGCGTTGATTGGGATTTTTACATTTTTCTGGTGAATATGGGGATCAATGGTGTATGCTAGCTGAATGTTCCTGGAACCTGTTCGTTTGAACATACCTTTAATCGTTGATCTATGAAAACTCTTGTTTAGACATTTCTGAACAGCTTGGACGTCGTTGATTGTGATTTAACACACTATCTTGCTCCACAAAGTAACAGTTCTGAGGAAGAAACTGGGTGGAACTTCATCCTTATTAATGGAATACGAAGGGGATGAAGATGATTCGACTCTCGGTACGTGGCATGGTGGGTCCTAACTGTGAAGGTCTAAACTAGTGGCAGTAAGGAATGTAGCTCGCCTGAGCATCGACCATGAAAATAGCAGTAGAGTAATGAGAGGCTAAAAACAGGTCAAAGGTGTTATAGGGTGGGGAATAATTCATCGCCCACAAGGCCGCGTAAACATTTTTGAGTCTTATCAAGGCAGCGAAATAATTTTTGGTCAGCTCCAGCACAATACTCCATTTTTCCTCTGATCTGACTAAAGTAGAGCATGGCAGGAGGAGTCATTTGCATTCGGCAGTGGCACATGAAACCGGCCATTTTTGCACCATTTTCACGATGGATCGTCCATGCGAATGATAGGTTCGCTTTTTACGACTTATCAACCCATTGTAGGTTATTTAAAGCCAGAAAATATTTTTAGATTGTAAGAGTTGTTTTATTTTAGATAATAATGATTTAGTGACACAAGTCTTACTAATTAACCCATATCTAGGGAGAAGAGATTGATTCATACTTTTCCCAAGACTATTTGCGCGTAAGTGAATATAACGGATCGGATTGGAATAGAAACTCCGCTCCACCAGCCATTATCCATTACACCACATACACATCCAAGCTTACAAAATCTGGTAGCCTCAAGCGGTCACCTATCTAGGTACTGACCAGGATCACTATTGCTTAACTTCAGTGATCGTACAGGAACCGTTGTTTCAACGCTGTATGGCCGTAAGCCTATCATTTTGTTTGACGTAATGTGGGATGTAAATATCTTGATCGTGTCATTGTTTTCTCTTCGAGCTCAGTTAGTTATGTGCCATGCGTGATACACGCTTAGGCGATCATGCATCTTTCAATACATGTCTGACGAGGCAGATTTTTCCCGCAGTAGGTTGCCATTCCTTGTATATAAAATTGTAAACATTGTAGATATTCATTGGGGTTTAGTTTTTAAAAGGTGTTATTCACAACGCCCCCGCCGGACAAATTGAACATATGGTAACTTGTAAGACTTCATAGAGACTCTGAGGCATTATGGTGACTGTAGTGAGAATGGTAAGTAAGAATGTGCTGTTTTGGTGTAAGAAATACTCAGATATGTTTGGGTCAGTAATTGTCAGTCAGTTATGTGCCATGCGTGATACATGCTTAGGTGATCATGCATCTTTCGATACATGACTGACGAGGCAGATTTTTTCCCGCAGTAGGTTGCCATTTCTTTCTGCGCTAGACCAGTTTCCATCCAAGGCTATAGAACCCGGTCTATGAAAGAGAGGAGAAGAGGAGGAGTCATACCTTTCCCAAGAGTATTAGCACGTAAGTGAATGTAATGGATTCGACTGGAATTCGAACTCGGCTCTCTGATTCCCCAATCCGAGACGCTTTCCATTACTCCACTAGGCTATTTCAGCTGTTTCTGTGCTTCTAAAATGAGTTCCAATCCCAGTCGGGGTTTTTTATATTCACTTACGCGCACCTACCCTTGCGAAAGGTATGAATCTACCTCTTCTACCCTTCCCCATCTTTTGGTTAATTATATTCGGACTATTGACCTTATCTTTGTTGTTGTTACTGCAATTTTTCAGCCATTGTGCCCTCGGACCTTCATCAGATGTATGTCGATCTGACTAACCAACAAGGAATTCTAAATGGAGCACTTTATTTAATCTACAGAGATAGACTGTTCTTATTCCACTGCTCATCTCTGAGGATATTGTCCAGTTCTTACTTTTACTACTGCTCAGTTATTGCTTTTCCGTTTCCACTGGGTTCAAGTAAACACTGCCCGACTCAGAGATTGAACGTACGACTACTATGCCACCAAATCCCCAGGTCATTCTCCCGTAGGACAATTTTCTGCAGTGAACGTGAAGCCTCAGCCTAACCTGCCTGCTGATTAATGCCGCTGCTGTCTGTCATGTCTACGGATATTGTCTAGTTATTATTTTATTTAGTACTATTCAAATATTGCTTGCCCGTTTCCACTGCGTGCAAGTATACGTTGCTCAACCCAGAGATTGATCTCACAACCACTATGCCACCAAATACCCCCAGGCCATTATCTACTAGGCCATTAACCCGTAGGACGAATGTTTGCTGTTTATTTTTATTGTATTTATTTGATATTAGAAACTATTTGGATGATTTTACGTTTCTTTCTTTGCATGCTCTCCCCACTTCAACGGCAGATGACAGTGTGTGAAAAATTCTCCACGCGACAACCGAAATGCGAGTACGTTTGTGTGATCGGTAGCAAGAAGAAGTACGTACCTCCGTGGATTGGCCGGCTGTATAGCACTGTGGGGATCTTCGTCTTTGGCGCTGTTGTCACAAAGCTACTGACGGACGTTGCCAAGTACACCGTCGGGCGGTTACGGCCTCATTTTCTTGACGTCTGCAAACCTGACGTGTCAACGTACAACTGTTCACAGGGATATATAACGAAGTTCACCTGTACGGGAACGAATAAAGAACTCATTGAAGACGCAAGGTAAAAAAAAGGCTTATCTCGCTCTTTCTCTCTCTCTCTCTCTCTCTCTCTCTCTCTATCTATCTATCTATCTATCTATCTATCTATATATATATATATATATATATATATATATATATACATATCCTCCCTCTCTCTCTTTATCTATTTCTCTATCAACCTATCTATCAACTTCACCCTCTCTCTCTCTATATATATATATATTTATCTATCAACTTCACTCTCTCTATCTCTCTTTCTTTCTCTCTCTATATATATATCAACCTTACTCTCTCTCTCTCTCTCTTCACACATACACACACACACACATATATATATATCAACCTCTCTGTCTATCTCTCGCTATATATATATATATATTTCAATCTCATCAATCTCACACTCTCTCTCTCACTTCTCTCTCTCTTCTCTCTCTCTCTCTCTCTCAAATATGAAGGTTACTGGGCCTTACACTACCAGGCTGGCCTATGATGTGTTGGCACAGGTTTTGAACTCAAAGTTGTCCTTCTCCGAAATCGGTTGTTCTACCAGGGCTAGAGAGCCAAGTTTGTCCTATTATTTTACCAATAGTTAGATACAAAATAGACGCATTCATGCTTTTCTCAAGAAATCAAAGTGAACGCAACAGCGCCAGCCACTATTTGATTTCAGTCTCCTTGATTCAATCTTCCGCGCCGATAACGATATATATATATATATATATATATACTGACGATTGCGTCTAGCATGAAACAGCCTGTCGCCTCTTTAAAACTATATTTCTGCATATAATATATATATATATATATATATATATATATATATATATATATATATATATATATATACGGAGTCCACCCAAAAATTTTTTTACACACTTCAGGAAAGAAAAAATTTGTATACTAAATTTCTTCAGATGTCATGAGATTAATACAAGTTACTTTTGGTTATAGTTTAGATAGAGTTTGACGCCATGTATGACATCCATATGAAAGTCACGATCAGTCGAGGCTATTTTAGAATATGACTCGAATTTTTAGATTAATGTTTTGTTTTTGTAGCAATGTGGGCCGAAGTCTGTACTAAATTTGTAAGAACTAATCCATACACCGACGTCATTGAAGTGTTAACTGACATTTTATTATTGAATTCCTATCACATTTTATAATTGCTGTACTATATATTACTATCGATTTGGGCACCTCGAGGCGGTGTAATGGCTAGCAAGCTTGTCTCGCTAGAACAATTACGATTGAGTAGTGAGTTCGATCCTCACTGGGTGTCCCATACTTTCGGCCTAGTGCCACATTTAAGCTACGCTTCGAAAATCATTAGCATTGTGAATAGTTTTAATATAAAATGAATAGCAACTGATTTTTAATCACCACAGAGAAACATTTCATCCTGCCGCCAACATGTCTGACCCTCGTCTCCTTAAGAGCAACACACTACGCCTTCTTGGCTACACGTTTTCAATGTTGGATCACTGTGTAGTGTCGGAAAATTTCTTTTCTCGTCGGAGTTCATTTTGCACATTCAAATCTACCATTCATCCGTGCATTGAATATTGCTGCTATTTCTAGTTTGATGCTTCTGCTATTCATTACGTAGTTTTTGACAAAATACAAAAAAAGGATCTGCAACATAAGTTGACCTGCCATCTCAATTTCAGTCACTTTCCCACCGATGCAGCGTGGTTTCCCTCTGTCTTTTCTACAAATATTTTCATGGCAATTGCTCTTGAGGAGCTTCATTCCTTGGTGCCTCTACTACATGAATTTAAGCATGCTACTAGATTGGCGTCTAGGTCCCACCCTTTTACTGTTGAAATAGTTAAATGTAATCACTGGTTCTACTCCAACAGTTTCTTTTCTCGCACTTACCGCATGTGGAACACTCTTCCATTTACTTGCTTCCCTAATAACTACAATCTTTAAAAATTTAAATGTAACATCAATCGCCATCTTCTATCTTCTTGAATCCCTTTTATCTTTCTTCCTTTTTTTAGCAGGGGTGTACGGAGAATGAAAGGGGAGTATAAAGCGGATTGAGGAATCCGCCTTATACGCAGGCTTTTCTTCCCCTTTCATTCCCCGTAAACCCCTGCGAAAAAAGGAAAAAAGATGAACGGGATTTGGGGGTGGACTCCGTATATATATATATATATATATATATATATATATATATATATATATGCAGAAATATAGTTTTAAAGTGTGCTATATTTATTGGATAAAATGCCCCATATCATATACAGAGGGTATGTAAATATAAATATAAAAGTGAACATTGAAGTCAACACTCAGAGGCGACAGGCTGTTTCATGCTCGCCGCAATCGTAAACCCCTGCGTACTGGTGGTATTCCCGCCTTGCTTGGGGTGAAATGATTAAAAAAGGAGGAGGGGGTAAGCATTCAAGGCATGAGCTAGAGAATTACCAATGCTTGTGAACAAATGAGAAAATAGTACGCTACTATAAACTAGATTTGGTTTCGTTTGTTTTACGGCATATCAACACCTCAATGGGTCATTTAATGCCGACAACTTTTTTTTTTTTTTGGTAATATTTTTGTTTTGTCAAAAATCCATTTCTGTTAATATTTTTTCCTCAAAAATGTATAGCTGCTAATATTATTTTTCGAAAACGTACAGCTGGCAACATTATTTTTTCAAAATCTTATTACCAGAGGCCTTGCTGTTGGACGTAGTTTATCGTCTTACCCAGGACGCGGATGTAGTTTATCATCATACCCAAGACGCGAATGTAATCTGAATGTTAATTATTTGCCCATAGCTGGGACCCTAACAGATGCTACCACCCCGGGTCAGGGTGAACCTGGGAACACCAGCAATTAAGAGGTGGTCCCACGCTCCACAAAACCTCCTGATCAGAGGCTTTACTGTTGGACGTAGTTTATCGTCTTACCCAGTACGCGGATGCAGTTTATCGTCATACCCAGAACGGTTTGGTTTGGTTTGGTTTGGTTTGTTTTACGGTATATCAACCTCTAATTCCAAGATTTTTATTGCTGGTATTTTTTTCTTCAAAAATTCATTGCTGGTAATAACCATTTACAAAAAAAGTATTGCTGGTATTAAAACCTATTTTTACACTTTCATAGTGTTTTGACCTCAGTTTGGGTGTCAACTATTTACCCATAGCTGGGTCCCTAACAGGGTGGACCTGGGAACACCAGCAATTAAGAGGTGGTTTCACGCTCCTCAAAACCTCATGATCAGAGGGCTTGCTGTTTGACGTAGTTCATCGTCTTACCCAGGACGGCTATAAATTAGGGGTATTTAGTTTACTTATTAATATATATAAAACCTACATGATTGGGGTAAAATTATTTAAAAACAAAAAAAAAAGGCTTTGAAAATCAAAGTGATTATATTTTATGAGGAATAAATACAAGAACTATTGGTAAAATAGTTTTATTATATTTACAGCAGGTAGACTGTAGAAATCTGCTTCAAATGATTTTACTATAGAAATGCACAGCAAACCAGAAAGACAAAAACATTCACAATAGTGAGAAAATGAAGTTTATTATATGTGAAATGGAGATTGTCATTCTTGAAGGCTGGCGTTGTTGAGGCAAATGATGACATCATCAGAAAAGTCAACTTCGCGTTTAGATGTCGTTCTTATGTATTTAATTATGTCAAATGTCTATTTGTTTGGCTTCCTTGTTTTTCTACTTTCCTAACATGAAGTTGCCTCTTGAAATAAAAGCATACATGCCTCTGCTTTCTGTAGGCAAAAATAAATACTAAATAAAAATGAAAAGAATTAAAAAGCAGGTGACAGCAAACCAAGTGGACAACGAAAATGAAACTAGAAATTTCTCCTCTCTCCATTTTTATTACGACCGACTTAACGCCATCAAAACACTTCAACTACTACGATTACATAACCAGTCAGTCTAGCAGCCAATGTCACTGGGGTAGGTGTTACGGCTCATCTGTGGGGGTGGACATATATGAATCAAGCCAGGGGAGATCGGGAGATGCAGGGTGGCGCAGACTGTTATCAGTGTTTTTAAAACCGGAATCGATGAACAGGGTTCGAATTTCGGCTCGGGTTAAAGCCTTTTTGTCACAGTGTCAGAATAATAGAAAAACATACTACAAAACTTGATAAAGAAAGGAATAGGCGAGTAGGAATCTGGGCTAACCACTCTCCCATAGATAATTAAAGTATTAGCATGTAAAAGATGTCAACCCCTATCCACCGCTATATACACACTGAATTAATCGTGGTAGGGGCCAATAATAATTTCAAGAATGCTTTCCCATAGGCGCAACGTTACAAGCCTATTGTTACTCTATCGCTCTTTCCGTGGTAAACATTTACATGAACTCCATTCTTTAGTTCCGACCTTTCCGGCAACGAAAAGTAAATTTGAAATATCTTCATATATGAAGATATATGAATAAAGCATTTTTTTTAAGTATTTCACCCCAAGCAAGGCGGGAGTACCATTACCACGCAAGGAGTTACAGAGAGCAAGAGTAAAAAGGGTTGTTTGAGGAAAGGGTATAGAGAAGGACGGGGATAGGGATCAAGGCATCAGAAAGACTATAAAAACCACAGAAAACTGCCGAGTTCTGGGAGGATGTAATCATGAAGAAGCTTCAAAGATGGCGAACATAGTGGATCAAAATGGCGCATATGTGGTTGAATGAATCTATGTACAATTACCTAAATACGGTTTTTAAATTTTACTTAAAAGCGCTACGGAGTTTTGTTGCAACCCAATACATTACGGTTAAATTGTACTTTCAACGTCTGAATGTCAAACGAGACAAAATGGCAAATGTGGGGTTAAATAAATCTATATACATATATCTAAATATTGTCTTTGAATTTCACTTAACAAAAAAAAATGAAAAAGAAAACGCTACTAACTTTTGTTCCGACCCGATAGCAAAACCTTCTGCTGGAGAAGACCTGGTTTTATCGTTGGGAGCAGTTTGACATAGAGTGATAACCGTTGCTTTTTTTTATGTCTATTGTTAACATAAAATTCTCATTCCCCATTCTTATTCGGTCAGGATATGGAGCGGAGGGGGGGGTTATTACCTGCTCACTAGACTGTTACAAGTGGTTGAACGTTGTGCTCAGTTCTATGGGGAGAGTTGATGAGTAACCCCAAAATTTCCTTCTAAGATTTCTCTTTAGTTTGCTCCAGATGTTACCGTCTTGTTGAATGTGATTCATGGTGCCTCTAATGCACTGATCATTGTATGTTCAAGACACGCCTTCTAAAAGATGATTATCGAAAACGAACAGTTTTTCGCAACGAGCTGTTTCAGAAAGCCTTTTAAACTAAATATTTTACTAAACTATCTTTGGCATTTACACATAGCCACTGCAACGGGGTCTGCCTCCCAAAATAGTCTTCATTGCCTTCATTGTATTGTTGCTCTTATTAAATTCATGGAACATGAAACGGTGTAAGCATAAGACTTACTCTTCAGCTGTGATTAATTTATTTATCATCTCTCAGTTGCATCTCTGTCTTTGGGCAGAGTGCACTCAGAGGCGACTCCGTCAAAGGACAGAATCGTCACTAAGGAAAATTATAGTGAGAGGTGCCCAGTCCTGGGGAACCGTTGCCTAGTCCCTCGCTCTCTCTTTGCACCAGAGAGAGGGATCAGTGCTCGCACCGAGGCCAGCGCAACCGACAGTTGCGGGGGCTTTGGACAATTTTTGTTCCTGGCCCGGGTGTACGCGCTCGGGTCCCCACCTTAAAAAAAGACAGAGTAATTACCTAGTCTTCAACTGTGATTAATTTATTTATCATCTCTCAGTTGCGTCTCTGTCTTTGAGCAGAATGCACTCAGAGGCGACTCCGTCAAAGGACAGAGTCGCAACTGAGGAAAATTATAGTGAGAGGTGCCCAGTCTTGGGGAACAGCTGTCTAGACCCTCGCTCTCTCTTTTCACCAGAGAGAGGGATCGGTGCTCGCACCGCGGCCAGCGCAACCGACAGTTGCGGGTGCTTCGGGCAATTTTTGTTCCTGACCCGAGTGTACGCGCTCCCCACCTTAAAAAAAGACACTACTCGTTTTAGTGGGAAGACAGAGTAATTACCTAGTCTTCAGCTGTGATTAAACGCTATCAACAAGTATAATCAATACATGTCGTAATGGCAGCCAATGTCCAAAACGACGTCAAGCCCGTTGTTAACTGTATCAAAAGGTGACTTGTTAATTTTAACGCCTCTAAAACTAAACTTCTCTCCATTAATCATCTGAAAAACTCCTCTCTGCCTTCCATCAGTATGGCTGATGCTAACCTCCAAGAAAGAGATCAGCTGACATGAAGTGGAAAGACTATATTGAATCTATTGCTAGGTCAGCTGCTAAGAAAGTTGGTTCACTGTGTTGTGCGAGATAATTTTCTCTCCAGAATCTATCTTATATATCTATAAGTCTACTATTTGCCCATGCTTACAATATTGTTGTCACATACAGTACCACGGAAAAGTTTACAACACATTACAAAAAAGTTTTTAGTTATTTCTAATACAGTTATATTAATTAAACTTTTACTACTCATAGAACATATATTTAAGTATTCAGTCAAACAACCAGACTAAAAAAAAACAAAAAACTTCAAAAAAGTATCCCACAAAGAAAAACCGATATTTAGTAACTCAAAAGTTAACAACACATTTTTTATTTACAACAGATTTTTTATAAAAGTGTTCAGTTTTTACTAGAATGTTCCAAATTAGGATGCGGTTTTTTAAAACGTTCCAAATTAATTTTATGATTACTTTTAGCAATGATTAAAAGTATTGCGTCATTCTTTTTCTGTCAACTGTCCTTTAAACATTGACAAAATGGGGGAAAGCAAAATAATTGATCAAAATCTCCGTAAATGTATTGTTGACCTTCATACAAATGAACTTGGTTATAGGAAGATATCTAGTCAGTTAAATTGGTTTTTTCCTCGTGGGATAATTTTATTAATTATTTTTAAAAATCTGATTGACTAAAGGCTTGCCTATATATATATATATATATATATATATATATATATATATATATATATATATATATATATTAATGCATGTTTCATTAAATAATATAGACAAGTTTTGTATTTTTATTTTAAGTAAGTTCTTTTCATATTGTCTGATAAGCTTAATAACATTATCATTGAAAGACGAAAGGAAATCACCATATTGATACATGTTTAAATCCAATCTAAGCTTTCAGCTTACATAAGCCATTATCAAAGATGGCAGTTACATTTCAATATATCAACCAATACACGGACAAAACAATAATGATAGTCTGTTTTTGTTGCATGAAAAATTTCAAAGCAACGACTAACTTTCGTCTTTCAGTGATAATGTTATTAAGCTTATCAGTCAATATGAAAGGAACTTACTTAAAATAAATAGACACAACTTCCCTTTTATTTTTATTTTCTTTTATTTCCAAAAATGTTTTTTTTTTTTTAACAATTTCTTTCTCTTTTTCAGATTATCGTTTCTGTCGGGTCATTCATCATTTGCCATGTACTCTATGTTATATCTGGCGGTAAGTACTTTTTTTTACAATAAAAAGCAATGAACTTTCAGAAATTACAGCAAAAATATCAAAAATCTTTCGTGGTTCACCAAAGATTTGCCCGTGTACTGAGCATAGGTCCAAAACAATTCGCTGATAATATACTATCCGGCTACGCGTTTCCGAGCACACCCGTCTCCTAGGGTCATTAGTGAGTCCCTATTGCAGACGCCTGCTCAGGCATATTTGTATTTCATCGACATCGAATAACCCTATTTTGTTGTCTTATACTGCAACTATGTAGTTTCTGGGAATAAGCGCATAATTTGGCGTTACAAGCTTACAAACTGAAAAGGGCGAAATTTTTCAGATGTTTCCAAAAATCGGATCACACAAAAGTATCGTATCCTATACCCACCATTTGATTCTAATGTATAAACACCGGTAATATATTGACTGTCCGCTAACCACCCTAGTAACCAGTTCCTGCTGGACGAACCTGCGTCCCCTTTGTAGGAGAAACCGCCGTTTGATCCAGTGTGCCGGAGAGCACATTTTTTTTATTAAGTTTTCTCCAGTATACATGCCGATAGACCTAACATACACTATTTAAAATAAAATAAAAAACATGTCGTCTATTTCAAACACGGGTATCCACTATTTGAAGTAATAAAAATATCGGATTAAATATGAATCTACTAATAATATATATATATATATATATATATATATATATATAAAAAAGTGAACATTGAAGTCAACACTCCAGAGGCGACAGGCTGTTTCATGCTGAACGCAATCGCCAGGCCGCCTGACGATTGCGTCTAGCATGAAACAGCCTGTCGCCTCTGAGTGTTGACTTCAATGTTCACTTTTATATTTATATTTACATACGCTCTATCTCTGATATTGAGTGCTTCATCACATAAATATATCACACCTTAAAAGTATATTTCTTTATATATATATATATATATATATATATATATATATATATATATAACGCGTATTTCGGCGTAAAAATCGACCTTTTAACCTTAACTCCCCTCCCACTTCAAAAATGGGACGGTGGGGGGCATCTTATACTTCAGGTATAAAATGTGAACCTTAAATCCTGTGGTTTATGGTAAGTTGTTAGAATGGAAGATTTTTTATGGTCGGCTAATCCCTGCCTTAGTAACCGCCAACACAAATAAGTTCTACTGTAATAAGTTGATTCACATTATTATTATAAAATATTAAAAATGTAGAGTAATAAAAGTACTCTTACCTCATATGCGTCTAAAGAAGCCGTTTATAGAGAGCATTCGAGAACAGTTGAACGAATGGATGGTAAGCGGGAAAATGTCATTCAGGTTACCTTAATAGGCTACGGAAAACACAGCAATCACTTGAGGTGTTGTAGATTGCGGTAGTTAATTGACAATGTCAGCCCACCGTTTTTTTTTCTTACATTTTGAGTGAAAAAATAGTATATGCTTAATTAATTTATTTAATAAATTCAATACAATACATCTTAAAATACGACTTGTTGGGGGTCGTCTTGTACGGCGAATATAGCCCGAAACCTTGAAAATTTGGGGGTCGTCTTATACAAGCCAGTCAACCCGTACTCCAGCACACACACACACACACATACATATACATATATATATATATATATATATATATATATCATAAAGAAGTAATTTATACAAAGAATTAATTAGCAATGTTAATGCGATTAATGGCGAAATCACTTCGCTAACAAGACTTAATGAGACATTAACTTACTATCATTTCCTTGAATAATACGATTCTTATATTTGAGTTGTTGGCATATTTCAAACACAATATATATATATATATATATATATATATATATATATATATATATATATATATATATATATATATATGGGAGGGATTCTGTTTCTTCTTCATTTTCTTCTACATTTTCTTCTCCTCCATCTTACCTTTTTCTTTCTGTCCTCCTTTCTTTTTAATTTCTTTCTTCCTCATTTCTTTCTTTTTAAAATCTTTCAATTTCTTTCTTTCTAAAAAATTTCTTTTTTTCTAATTTCTTTCTCTCCTTCTTTGAAAAATCTTTTTTTCTTCCTAATTTCTTTCTTTCTTTCTAAAACAGTCTTCTTTCTTTCTAATTTTTTTTCCTTCTTTCTTTCTAAATTCTTTCTTTCTAATTTCTGCCTCGTTTATATTGCATCTTACAATATACGTTGTTTATTTTCCTTCCTTCTGCTTTATTCTTTCTTCGGCTTCTTTTTATCATTCTTTTGTATATTTTTTTTTTTTTTTTTTTTTTCATCCACCATTTTTTGTTGCACATCTTTCACTTCTTTTACTTTTTAATTGTTTTTATTTTCCCCTTTTTCTTTCTTTCTTTCTTTCTGTTTTGTTTTTTTTTTGTTTTTGTTTTTGTTTTTTTGGCGGGGTGGGGAGGGGATCCACTTTCATTCTCTTTCATTCTTTCTTCTGTTTCTTTTTTACCATTCTTTTCTTTTTCTTTCTTTCTTTTTTCTTTCTTCCATCCACCATTTTTTTTTTTTTTTGTCGCACGTCATGACTTCTTTTACTTTTAACTTTTGTTTATTTTCCCTTTTCCTTTCTGTCTTTTTTTTTTTTTTTTTTTTTTTTGGCGAGGTGCGGGGTCTCCTTTCATTTTCATTTCCTGATTTCATTCTCTTTCATTCTTCATTCTTTTCTTCTATTTCTTTCTTTCTTTTTTCTTTTGCTGGACTTCCTTCATCTTACAACTTACTATCTTTCCACATTTTTTCCTTTTATTTTCTTTCTTCTTATCATTCATTCTTTCGTGTTTTATCATCTTCTCTACTGCCGGACCAAATTCCTTGCTTTCTTCTCGTTTTTCGCTTCTTGCTCCGTGTATCTTTTTTCTCCTCAGAATCGGATTCCTATTCTTTTTGTTCCTCTTCTCAAACTCGTTTGCTATAACGGCATTCAGTTCCCGGACAGGCAGCGTGTAAAATAGAGAAAAATTGTTTATTTTTGTGTTATTTCAGCAATCCAAACGACGCAGCGAACAGAGTGCAAACCAAACGTTCTTTTAAGAGGCGACGATTGTCTTTCTTAGCATGTATCATATAACAGACAGACTTTGATAATACACAAGACAAACACACACACACACACACGTATATACATATATATATATACCGGGTGTAACAGCAAAATTGTCCAAATCGTGTAACACCACGCGACAATTGTCCATCCCACAAACTTAATATCTAATAAAAAAAACTAAACTAATTGAGTTTCTTTTTGCCAAGTTTTCAGATAAGTCATTTAGCCATCTTGACACCATTTGTCGTAAGAATCACTGAAAAAAACCCTTTGAGTTATTCAGCTAGAAAGAACAATTTAAAATCGTTTTGTGTCAGTCCCACTATGTCTTCCCAACTGAGCAACGGTGAGAGAAAATATATCATCCAGGCCTTCAATAATGTTACCAACATTCATACTCTGGCTTCCATCTTCAAAGTCTATTCAAGAACCGTCAAGAGAATGGTGAATAAGTTTAAAAAAGAAGGAACAGTAGAGAGGAAAACTGAATCAGGAATAACAACAGGAAGAGGGATCATCATTTCAATTTGGAGCTAAATACATCCTTATTGTTCAAAGTAGACTCCAATAGTATTATAAAAACCTCGGAGAATTCCAGTAAGATACCTTTAATCATTTCTAAGATACAATAGTTCAAAGCTTAATCTAACAATTGGACAAATTTGCTGTTACACGATATGGACAATTTTGCTGTTACACACAGCATATACTCGCGCGTGCGTCCTCTGTGTGTGTGTGTGTGTGTGTGTGTGTGTGTGTGTGTGTGTGTGTGTGTGTGTGTGTGTGTGTGTGTGTGTGTGTGAAAGCGATCCAAGCGGACGGCACCTTTGTAAGATTCCTGAAAATCATACCACGGGTTGACCCAAGTCTTATGAGTGAAATTAGGTAGACGGACTCCTTGGGAAATGTCAGTGGTTGTGCTAGCAGGAAATCACAAGCCATCGTGACCGAGTGATTGAGCGTGCTGGCCTTGTTCAGATTGTTGATCACGCTAGATAACACGCTCTATCCCAGAAACTGTAACTAAGGTCTGCTCAGCATAGTTGCAGTATAAACCACAGGTGGGCTCCGTGGATGTTGAACAAACACAAATGGGCCCGATTTTTTTTTTTTTTTTTTTTTATTTTACAAAGAGCGACGTTTGTTATTAGTAAGAAATGTCAATTTATGAAGTTAGTAATTAGTGTTGCTGATTTCGGTTCGACTGTCGCATTTCGATGTGGCATTGAATGGAACATGGTTCAGATTTTCTCCTTTCTTTCATTCATTCTTCTTGGAAGTCATTCCAACGCTCTTGGAGATTGCGTAGTTTTCGTTGAAGCACTTGTTTTCTTGAGTTTCCACCACGATCGGTCAATTATATTGAGATCAGGCCTTTGTGATGGCCAGATAGATAGATAGATAGATAAATAGATAGATAGATAGTAACGGACGTGAATAAGATAGATAGGGTCAATTATACTGAGATCAGGCCTTTGTACTGGCCAGTCTCTCAGATAGATAGATAGATAGATAGAAACGGGTGAGAATAGATAGATAGATAGATAGATAGATAGATAGATAGATAGATAGATAGATAGTAACAGACGTGAATAAGATTCCCCCTTGCCAGTCTCAAAAAAGATAGTAGATTTAGATTTATATTGATAGATAAATAGTTCTTTGTTTATATTGGGTTCTGTAAACTGATTTCTCTCTGAACGAACATGAGGTGACCAGCTGAAACAAGAATCAGTGACCGGCTAAGATTTGTCTCAACAATAGAACATCTTGTAAGAGCGTCGAATGTGTACACACCGGGGTGGTCTAAACAACTTCGTTACGAAAGCACCCAAGTGGCTTTTACCTGATCTGGGGCCAACTTCTCATCCAGTATTCCACTTCTGATTGCGTAAATTAAAGCAATCGCCAACCCATACGGCTAAACGCATGCACGGGGCTCTTTATGACGGCTGCACGATCCTAGAGGGCTTTTATCGGCCTCCTCACGAAGGCAAATTCCACACAAGGTCAGATTCAATGTAGCTCTCCTTTCCTCCAGAAAGGGAATAATCCTCACGCGATTTACTTTATACTGCACCCCGGGAGTATATTCTTTTTCTTTACGTGACGTGTTCTTTGGAGCGTGGATAATCACAGCTCTCTAATTTTTAAACGATATATTCCTGTCTTAGTTCACCCGATACTTGACCCAAGAGCCACTCAATGCAGAGGGTTACAAAATGAGATTGTTGTAAAGGAAGGGTTAGGAGGAAGGAGAGCTTATTATAATGATATGTATGTTGATTGATTGATTTATTCATTTTTTACGGCTTATCAACCATTTGCCGGTTACTTAAATCCAAAAAATATTTTTTTAGATTTTAGTAAAAAACAAAGAAAAGATTAAGGTAATAATGATTTAGTAATATAAGTCTTACTAATTAAGCTGACGAGTTGGATTCGTACATTTCCCAAGACTATTTGCGCGTTAGTTAATATAACAAACCCGACTGGAATTGGAACTCGGTTCTCCGGTTAACAATGCTGAGCCGTTATTCGATTACACCACCTGCACATATGAAGCTTACAGCGCTTGGTATTCCCAAGCTGTTACTCATTTGGCTACTGACCAGGCTCGACGTTGCTTAATTTCAGCGATTGTACGGGAACCGTTGTTTCAATGCAATGTGGCCGTAAGCTAAGGTGGGTATCGGTTGATCCTAGACTTGAAGACATTAAGAGTGCAGTAATCGGGAAGCATTCTCTCGGGAGTCTGTTCCACAAAATAACAGTTCTGGGGAAGAAAATGTCTGTGAGAAACTTACTCCTTATCAATGAAATACGAAGGGGATATGGAATGGCGGGTCCTGGCTTTGAAAGTCTGGACTGGTGGGACTAAAGAATGGTGCTCGTTTGAACATTTGCCATGGAAATAGCGATAATGCTTCATTTCTGGAAGACATTTTTCGCTATTCCTTTGAGCGTTCGGTTTTTTGTGTCACATTTACAATCGTCTGTTACTGCACGGACCTGCTTTTTCCCCAGGCCCACCCTATTACACCACCCGCATAATGAAGCTTACAGCACGTGTTATTCCCAAAAGGTTACCCATCTAGTGATGGATTCTGTGCTCTGTGACTGTTGTCTTCAGTGGGTGAACCTGAATTGTATATGGCAAGAGAACCATGCCCAAGGGCCAGCTTTGGATTGGCAGAGACAGTTATACTTGGACTGCTTAAAATATTCAGAGTCTTCCATATTTCTTTTTAATAATTGATGATGACTAAATGATTTTGTAAATATAAGTAGCTTCTTTATTATATTTGACATTGTCAGGGCAGTGGTTGTGTGAACTGTGTAGGCAGGACTTGAACAACAAGGATTCTGTGATCTGTGACTGTTGTCTTCAGTGTATTTGGCAAGAGGATCATGTCCAAGGGAAAATTTTGGATTGGCAGCGACTGTTATGCCTGAAGTGCTTAAAAAATTCAGAGTCTTCTATATTTCTTTTAATAATTGATGGTAAAAAAATGATTTTAACTTGTATTTTAACAATTGATGATGGAAAAGATTTTAAATTGTATTAACAATTGATGATAAAAATAAATAAACTTCCATGTTAAATCTTTGTTGTTATTTTTAACATTACCTGCCTTCGTAATAATAAAAATATTTACTGGCAAAATAGCCTGAAGGGGTCTATTTTTACCAAGACCCGTTAAATAAACTTAAAAGCATTTATATTTTATCGGGACCGACAAAATAGCCTTTTTTTATTTTTTTTTTTCGCAAAAAATAATCGATTAGCTACTATATACCTTAATGCACCAGTAATATTTTTAAAAAAATGTTTGTCCATTGCAGATTTACGTTCATGTGGCATTCCCTCGACGCATGTGTTCACTGATGAAAGGTGTCATCGAAGTGGCTAGCATCATCTTCGGTTTTTACACGTGTCTCACTCGGATCTCGGATTATAAACATCACTGGAGTGACGTGCTCGCTGGCGGAATACTTGGTGTCATCATTTGCCTCATTGTCGTAAGTTGGCTTCGTTCCGTTCGAATCCATATCGACTTTTTTAATTAACAACGCTGAAAAAAAAGCTCGATTTTAATATTTCTTTTTGGGAGTAAGGAGATTATGACGCTTTTTTTTCCTTCTCCTTTTATTCTTTTTCCTTCTCTTTAACCCCCCCCCACCCAATTTTATAACCCCTACTTATTATCTCTCATCTTCGTTTCTTCTTCTTCTTCTTCTTCTTCTTCTTCTTCTTCTTCTTCTTCTTCTTCTTCTTCTTCTTATTCTTCATCATTCTTCTTCTTCTTCTCCTTCTTCTTCTTCTTTTTCTTCTCTTTCTTCTTCTTTTTTCTTCTCTTTTTATCTTCTTCTCCTTCTTCTTCTTCTTCTTCTTCTTCTTCTTTCTTCTTCTTCTTCTTCTTCTCTTCTCCTCCTCCTCCTTCTTCTTCTTCTTCTTCAACTCCTCCTCCTCCTCCTCCTCCTCCTTCTTCTTCATCTTCTTTTTCTTCGACCTTTTCCTCTCTTTTTCTTTTCCTCTTTTTTTCTCCTTCCTCCTTCCTCTTCTTTTCTTCTTCTTCGGCTTCTTCTTCAAGTCATAAAATAAGAACTACCAGTTCCTTAATCTATGGTTACTAGCGTCCACTTGATGTGCTCTGTACTGACGCAATGAAATCATTTCCATTTAGGCTTTAATTCTATCAAATCAAGTCAGGCACAAGGTCACATTAAATGAGTATCTAGTAATAATTGAAATCTCTAATAATAGCTTGCAAAACACGCTTTTCACCGTGAAAATCGCTCACATAGATAGAATATTATACAATGAAAATTGTAGATCAGAATTCAACTATCGTATATACTCGTGTATAGCGCGACTTTTTATAATCAGGTTTTTTTTTACAAAAACAAATAGGGACCCGTATTAAATGAAGATATATTTTTGAAGCTGTTAAAATTCATACCAAAAAAGTTCACAAGTCGTTCTATGTATAAAAGGCGGCTTATAACGCCATGCCGATATATATATATATATATATATATATATATATATATATATATATATATATATATATATATATATATATATATATATATATATATATATATATATATATATATATATATATATATATATATATATAAAAAAGGCACGGTGGAGTAGTGAATAGCAGCTCAGGCTGAGAATCCATTACATTCACTGACGGGCTAATACCCTTGGGAAAGGTATTAACCCTTTTCTTCTCCATCCAGCTATGGGTAAATAGCAGGACAGATTGGGTTCTATAGCCTTGGATTGCAACTGGTCTAGGAGAAGGACAATTCTGAATTCAAAACCTGCGGAGGGTCGTTTGTGGACCTTGTGTTACGTAGCAACGTCGACTCTGGTCAGTACCAAGATGGGTGACCACCTGGGAATAGCAGAAGCTGTACGCTTGAATGTGTAGGTGGTGTAATAGATAATGGCTCGGAATTGTTAATCGGAGAGCCGAGTTCAAATTCACTTACGCGCAAATACCCTTGGGAAATCCACCTTTTCTCTCTCCAGCTATGGGTTAATTAGTAAGACTTGTATCACTAATACATTATTATCTGAAAAAATTCTTACAATATAAAATATTTTATGGCTTTAAATAACCTGGAAAGGGTTGATAAGCCGAAAAAAATGAATCAATCCATTTTCCCTCTTTTATTTATTTATTTCCTTATGATCTGGAATTGCAATGAAAGCAGCGATGTCACCTGTTCATCTTGAATCCATCATAAAAATTCAGGAAGTGAAATTAGTAAATACTAAACACTTCAAATACCCCAGCGTATGGATCAGTTATAACAAATTTAGTAGAGGAGAAAAGGGAATTGGACATAGAATAGACTGCGCCAAGGGTAGTTTCCCACAACACCGTCAACTGCTACAGAACCAAAACATCAACCAGAAAACTCGAGTCATGTTCTTAAACAACCTCGTCAGATCGAGTTTTTCATACGGATGTCATGCATGGTGCCAAACTGTTCAGAAATATCTTAACTGTCAGCTGTATACAACCGCTTGGCGCTTAAAAATGGCCTTGAGCGCATTGAATCCTTAGAGTTTGTCAAAGATCATTCTTTTGAACATTGTGGACTGGCGCTACAGATTCACAACCAAAGATCTGTTTCAGAAACACTTTTTTTATCTTTTCTCACGCTTTCCCTTTCTCTCTTTCTTTCTCTCTTTCTCTTACTTTTTCCTCTCGCTCTCTCTCTCTCTCTCTCTCTCTCTCTCCTCTTTTCTCCCCTTTTTCTTACGCTTTCCCTTTCTCTCTCACTTTTCCTTTTCCTTTCAC
>CAHIKZ030001266.1:297500-305000 GCA_903632075.3 Acanthosepion pharaonis | reverse complement strand
GACTTGGCTCTCCTGCTTGTGTGGCATGGGGCAGAGACCGGTTGCCAGACATAGGGTCTTCCAACAGCCACCCTCTTGACCTAGAGCAGCAATACCTCCTCCAGGCACTTGATGTAGGCCTCCGTGTTAAGTCTGAGGCCCTCACAAACGAAATCGGTAGTTCTTTTCTTAGAACGATCAGTGTGAGTTTTCCCAGCTGTAATCACCATTAGACTCATTAGATATTTGCTAGAACTTTTTCCGAATCCTTTTGCACTGTCTTCAGACTGACACCCAAACACTCTGAAATGTTCGTATTGGAGCTTCCAGTGCGAATGCCAAGCAGTACAGCTTGCCGTTTCCAAATTTCTGGCGGAGTGAATTGTGTTATAGTACTCTTTTTTTTTTTTATCACAGACGATGCCCAGCTGACCCTACTATACTGTGCAGTCGACAAAATCAAAAACAACGCGCATGCGCGAAATTAAATATATAAAATGGCGACAATTTACCCTGTAGATAGATATTATATCTGCTTTTGAAGACTGCTTGTATATTGTCATCCAGTATACCACAATATACAAGTATTATTATATTATGTATACTACATTATGCATAGTACAGTATGTATACTATATTATATATAGTATACATACTGTACTATATTATATATAGTATACATACTGTATACTATATTATATATAGTATACTATATATGTACTATATTATGTAGTATTATTGTATACTCGTTCCTATGCATGTTTATTGATGTATATACGTGTGGCTATGTGTGTAAATACAGTTACGTGTATCCATATTTAGACGTTTACGCATGTGTTTATATATAATACTATGTATAAATATGTTTGTGTCTGTATATATATATATATATATATATATATATATATATATATATATATATATATATATATGTGGATGTATGTTGTCTAAATACGAGTTCTCGGTCCAACCCAGTTCCTCAAATTGCTATTTTAATGAGCAAACGGGACGATGTGAGTACTGTAATCATTATCGGCGCCGAAACTGGTATCCGTTGGGCCCAGTTCAAGTTTCGACCTCGTCTATTGCGCCCACTTTCACGTTAATGCCCTTTGGGCAGGCATGAACACATCTTTTCCCTCCCACCTCCACCTATGAGTTAAACAACAGAGTAGATTCGTCTCTAGCCTTGCTTGGCAGCCAATCTAGGAAAACTCTGAATAGAAAACTTTACGCAAAAACACTCCACTGTCCTCCCCTTGAAGTAATGGCAATTTACAGTTAATAAAGAAAAGGAAGTTGTGGCGGGATATGGTCGCCTACGTTCTGAAGTGAATGCTTTTAAGTCTGAGCTCTCAAGCCTTGGCTGCCAACCAGACTAAAGAAAGAACTCTTAATTTCAAACAGTTGTGAAAACAACGGGAAAACACTTCACTGTCTTTCCAAAGAAGTCATGACAATTCCTAGACAAAGGGTTCTGTAGACAGTCTTGGTTTTGGGATAAAAAAAACGAATTGTTTCCAAACATCAGAATACCGATTTCGGGGAGGTTGGTTGACCCGAGAACTTTTCAGCATTGGCATACTACTCGTACGTGTATATAATTTTGCTTTTTCTTCACCAATTATGTTCCATTGCATTAAGCTTCTGCCACAAAACTTTCGTTACATGTAAAACATATCTTCACACATGCTTACATATGCTCCATATTACGGATGCATATGCACTTTTTCTTTATGTTCTAATATGCACACACACGCACACATATATGACGCAGACACAAGCACATTTTCTTATATATAGATATTCTTTACACCTGTTCTTTTTAGCTGACAGAGAAGTATATGAAAAAAGAAAAATTAACTTTTCTATAATATAAAACACAGTATGATTACATATACACACACACACACACACACATATATATATATATATATATATATATATATATATATATATATATATAAAGACAAAAAGAAAATTTATCTTAGCCGATGCATTTCATCATCTGATCGACCTTTTTGTTTTGATAAAGTCTCTCAGAAACGAAAACGTGTCGGCTATGATAAGTTTTCCTTTTGTATTTATTGATATTCATATTCTTTTACAGATATACTCTATCTAAAAGTTTTATACACGCACACACATACACATATACTCGCGTATCATGCGACGTTTGAAGACCTAATTTTGAAGTCAATTTTTAGGTGGGGGTGGTCACATCATACACGAGATATAAAATTAGCGTAGGTACTGCTGGCGCTGGTTACGCCGTTGACCAAACAATATATCCATTGACTGTTGTCAAATTAGCTTCAAAATTAGATCTTTAAAGGTCGCATGATATGCGATTATATATATATATATATATATATATATATATATAGTAAAAGTAATAAATCCGTTGGTGTATAATCCTATTAAAACTAATCCACAAAAAGAGCTCCATGTATTTATTATCACAGAGCAAATAATTAATACAGAATAAAATCCAAAAAATCACCATATGAGGTGATTTGGGATTTTTGTTAATAATCATAACACACACAGATATATATATATATATATATATATATATATATATATATATATATATATATATATATAATTTATTTTAGGATATTAATCGAAAACATGCCAAAAACGCTACACAACTGCAGTCGTGCTTCGATGCGCAAACAACGTAATTGTAAATTACAATTTGCGTTGTATGAGCATCGAAACATGATTGCATTTTGTGTAGCGTTTTTAACGTTTTTTTCAATATAATATCCTAAAATAAATAATGTTCTACTTTGTATTGAGCCCTCTTTTAAATTAAATCTTACGAATGTTGGAATTGTACTCTATTCGTTCTCAGCTTTTGGATATATATATATATATATATATATATATATATATATATATATATATATATATATATATATATATATATATCGATTCAATGAGAACGAAAGTAATAAATAAATTCTAACGTTCACAGCATTGATCCAAAAAGGGCTCGATACCGATAGTAGAAACGATAATTATTTATTATAATTTTATCATATAGACAAAAACAGTTTACTCACTACAAAGATGCAACTGCAAACTGTTATCAACAATCACTATTGTTTCATTCCGTCAACTTTTTGCTTTATGTATATTTTTTCTCAAACAATGGTAAAAAGAAAGTGACGTTACACATACGGCTTGCCCACAAGCAGAATTCTTCCTAACCATTTTTGGTTCTCAGCCGTCGAGGTGCAATTGAAATGCACCGAAACGAAGTTCCATCTTTGTAGTGAGTAATTGTTTTTGTCTATATGATAAAATTATAATATATCTCTTAAAACATTTTTTATGTTTATACGTTCTTTTTATAGATACAAATATTTAAGTAAATGCTTTGTTTATAATAAACAGTATTAACGACATTTACCGGCCTGAATGTCCAAGAAAATTTCATAGTAAATATGTGTCCTCCGACAGAAATCGAACCTGTATCCTATACGGATCCGTCTTATGCTTTACCGATTGAGCCACGGAGGGGCGGCTCGGTTCGCAAGGTTGATTTTGCTGTTTAAAAAAAAAATGTCTTTGTCCATTTCATAATGTGTGACGTCATTTGTTTACATTTGGATACGTATCGAGCAGATATGAATGTACGTGAGAAAATCATGGAGAATTGTAGTTTCATTTATTTATTTACAAACGATCAAAAAGCTCTAATCTCTTTCAAATTAGGATGCTTCCACTTCAATACTCTTGTAGTTGCGATCCAACCACTTCTTGAAAACCCCCATATTGCCCTCGAAAGTGAATGTGTCCAGAGTCCTCGACACAGCCTCATTCGCTCCTCTATATCCCAGAAACGTTCATCGGTAATCCGCGGTGTTTTTGCCGAGATTAACGCCAAACTTTGTCATAAAGCTATGAAAGGATCAACACCGCTAATGCATTAAGATTTTGAGGACATGGTGGAGATGAAAGGTGTTGTGACGAGGACCCTAGACACGTTCACTTTGGAGGGCTGCAAGGGTACATTTAAGAAATGGCTGGAACGTCACAACAAGAGCAGCGAAGTCGGAGACACAAGAGATCTCACAGTTATAGAGAAATAACCTCGAGTATTCAGGCAGAAAGTATAACCACTGTAGCGGCAAACTTATTTAAATGCCGCCATTATATTTTGACGGTACATATAATAATGGTGCTAAGACAATTTCTCACGAAAATGTTTGCATTGAAAAGAATCCGTATTTCCAGTAAATTGAACTAAAGGATGTTTCATTAAAACGGATTATATATAAGGGTGTTTCATTAAGACGGATCAAAGTCAGCAGTAAATAAATCAGTGTTATTGGTGACAATTTATTTGTTTCTCTATTGGATCATGTTATTTAAGTCATGGCCGTTATGTGTGAAAAATAATATCACCCAAATATCCACCAAATTTGAAAGAAAAAGGAAAAAATCATTAGACGCTTAAACTTAATTCGCATTTAAAATCGGTCCAATAGAATTCATTGCTTTAACATTTTTATGTACTTCTTTCAAATTTCATTAGTCAGTTATAAAAATGTTTATTTTGATGTAAATTCCTACGTAATGTTATGAAGTTAAAAATAAAATTCAGGGAGAATAAAATCAAACTAGAATTCAGTCTGTAGATCACGAGGTCAATCAAGGAAGGAAGGAAGGAAGATATAAATGAAAGAAAGATTGAATGCTGAATGAATAGAAGAAAGATTCAATAAATAAATGAATGAATGAACGAAATAAAGAAGGAATTAATAAAAGAAAGAAAGAAAGAATGAATGAAAGAAAGAAGGAATAAAAAGAAAGAAGGAATGAAAAAATACAATTAATAAATGAACGAAATTCAGTAAAAAATAAAATCAAAGTAGTTTTCAGCCTCTAGGTAAAGAAAGAAAGAAGGAAAGAAAGAAAGAAAATGTGAATGAAAGAAAGCTTGAATGAATGAAAGAAAAAATGAATGAAAGAAAAAATAAATAAAAGAAAAATGAAAGAAAGAATGAATAAATGAACGAAAGAAAGAAAGAAAGAAAATACGAAAGAAAGAAAGAAAAAAAAAGAAAGAAAGAAAGAAAAAAGAAAGAAAGAAAGAAAGGAAAAATGAATGAAAGAAAAAATAAATAAATAAATAAAAGAAAGAAAGAAAGAAAAGAAAAGAAAAGGAAAAAAAAGAAAAGAAAAGAAAGAATTAGCGTCTACAATAGCAGGAAATATAAGGAAAATATAATTCCTTCGATTAATTATTTTTAATGTTTGGCTGTTTTTTCCTTCGACTTGGCAGCTTCTTATCGCTGCGTTCATGTCCTTTTTTTTAAAACCTTCTCCATGTGTATGAAGTGGATGGTCTTTTTTAACAGAGATTCAGACATTTTCTTGAAATACAACTTTTTACGAGATCAGTGTACGCAGCTAATTTCTATTTCGTCATTCTCCAATATACTGTTCCTTATCTGTTGTAGTTGTACATCTGCAAAATGGATCGATCGAGACGTTAAGAATGAATGCAGATTAAATATCAAAGGTTCAAAACAACCCTGATTCACTGGGATTTAAAGAAAATATAAAATAAAACTTTCATCTTTAAATGAGAAAATCGTATGCACGTTTATTTCTTGCCATTTTATACCACTGAATATTTACTATCCAAAAACACGTGGAAATTCTACGGCTGCTGACAACTATATATCTTTTCTCTCCCCTTTGTTTGTATCTTCTCTTTATTTCTCTTCTTAATTCCGTTATTACTCCACGCTTTTACCTAAAGATTATTTACAAACATGAAATATGGTCAGATATGGAAACGGAATAAAAATGCTAAAATATTTTCAACTGTAATTTTCAATTAGGAAAATGTGATTCAAGGGAAGTAATTTATTAAAATTATGTCCGTCTAGAGTTATCTCCCGTTGAATATGTTCAACCAAAAAAAAAACTGTTTATATTTTTTTAAAATAAATAAGTAAATAAATAAAAGCTTTGACACAAATATTAAAATATTTGAAACTAATTGTTGAAATGCAAATATACAATATCAGGATTTTATTATGTAAGTCAATGATTTTTTCACAATAATAATTTCCAACTGATGTTGGTAAAATTTTCAAAAAACGAATTGCAACCAAATTGTTATTCTTTATCTATTTTTCTGTTTTATTAGAATAATTTCTTTTTTCTGTTTTATGAGAAACATTTTTATAGTTTATTATAATTAATTTTGTTGTTGCTTAATTTAAAAAAAAATATTTTTACGTCTTACAAATGTTTCACGTTCTGAGTAAGACGTTAAACTGCATCCAACAGCAAGGCCTCTGATCAGGAGGTTTTGAGGAGCGTGGAAACATTTCTTAATCGCTGGTGTTCCCAGGTCCACCCTGACCCGGGGTGGTAGCACCTGTTAGGGTCCCAGCTATGGACAAATAGTTAACCTCCAAACTGTGGTCAAAACATTCTGAAAGAAAGTGTAAAAATGGGTTTTCATACCAGCAATACATTTTTGAAAAAATAAAAAAAAAATATTAGCAGCAATAAAAACCTTGTTGGGACTAAATGACCCATCAATGTTGATATGCCGCAAACCAAACCAAACCAAACCAAACCAAACCAAACCAAATCAAATCTTAGAAAAGTTTCACTGTGTTTCTTTGTTTTATTTTTATTTTTTTTTATTTTTTTACTTTTATTAGAAAGCTCTACAATACAATAATATTCTGTATTACAACTCAAAGGTTCATTATACTGGAAATATATATATATATATATATATATAAATGAATATAAATCATACAACTTAGAGGCGACACTGTTTCATGCTAGACGCAATCGTCAGGCCACACACACACACACACACACATATATATATATATATATATATATATATATATATATATATATATATATAAAAAGAAAATAGATGGATTTTTTTTATTTATTAATCCGATAGATTTTTTTACAGCACCTACATTGAAAAATTAGAATCCATTCTAAATGACGACAACACGGACACTAAAACCAATGAACGATCTATAAAAACTGACAAATAAAGATTCAACAAAACAATAAGGAAATTGCTAAAAAACGAAAATAAATCTTGGTCCAGGTTAACAGAGTATACCAGGCCAATATATCGATTACCCAAGACACATAAACCCAACATACTCATTAGGGCCATTGTATCCTGAATTTAGAGCATCCCACAACTTAGCTAGAGCCATCACAAGATTTTTTTTAACATTGTTCTAGTCACCATCAGCACAACACACATCAAACACTAGGGTAACTTAAATATGATTAACATGTCTAGGACATTAACCCATTATACAACAATATAACCATCACGAAATGCTTTAACATATTAAAAAATCAGAAAAAAAAATCCAAGAAAATGCTTCATCTACCTGTCCATAAAATTAAGATATGAAAAATAATTACTGATCACTGTTACTTTTCTTTCATATATATATAAAATATATATTCACTGTTACTTTTTCTTTTCATATATACATA
>CAHIKZ030001266.1:0-292500 GCA_903632075.3 Acanthosepion pharaonis | reverse complement strand
GAATAAAATCTCGTTTCTTCACAGGAATTCTGAAAAGTAAAGGAAGGAACGAAGGAAAAAAGAAAAAGAAGTTAATTTTCTGTGAAGAAACTTGGAATTTTATTCATTTTAGCAAATGTATTTGCATTGATAAGTCCATGGAAAAACTACTTCCCCATGGACAAAATGATCATCTGCATGAGGTAAATTGTTTGGATCTCATTAATTGTAATTCCCTTATATGCTCTATAATAAAAATTATTTGAGCTCTCTTTTGTGGATCAGTTTTAATATTTTATATTAATAGGATCTACTTGGATTACTTACCCACAGATTTTTTACCTATATATATTTATATATATTGGCTCAATACTGTGGGATGACAGTTTGTTTCATTATTGAAGGTTGCGTTCAAAAATGAAACTGAATATCCACTCTTATATTTCTATATGGTGTCACTGATAGTGAGCACTTTTACTCATAAATATAGCACACCTTAAACCTATATTTTTTATCATATATATATATATATATATATATATATATATATATATATTAAAAAAGACCCTAAAAGATAAAGAAAACACTTCATTTTTATTTACCATCATTAAATACTTATTAGTTATATTTAGCTAACATTCCTTGCTGTGTAAATAGTTATGTGTGTAGGTTTGTGTTTCTATAGAAACACAAATGTTAACTTGGCTCGAAAAAGGCAAGCCCAAATCCATAGACATGTGCAGTAGCATTGAAAAGAAATTAATTCAGTTCAAACCCGGTGGTGTTTAAATTTATTGTACCTTATGTTATACAAAAAAAATAAATTAAAATCTAAAAAAAAAATATTAATTAACCCTTATCCAACCTATTCTTAATGAATTTAACAAGTAAGGTTAGAGGGAGAGGCACAAAAATGGCATTGGATCATTTGAAATTTCAAATTCCTATAACTTCAGTTGTTCCAGAAGATATCATTTTAAAAAAAAGTAAAGTCACACAAAACCTGAAGCAATTAATTTTGCCTCCATTTCTCAAACAATCCATAAAAAGATCCATTAACGTATCAGCTGTGATTTTTTTTATAGGGCCTGACATTCTGGATAGACTGACTTAAAGAATTAAAGGGCTATTTCTATTCACCTACAATCCAAGGAAGTAGCCGATTCATGCCTTTTTGGCAAGAGTATAGTGTGAAGTGAATGCAAACTGCCAAAGTCAAGGTTTGAACTCAGTTTGCTAGTTCCATTCTTTGTTGTAGTAACTGTTATGACACATACTAGCTATAGAAAAGGTTACACAACAAGCAAAAGTAAGACTAATGAACAACCAGACATGAAAATATTTACTTATGCCATATTTAAATATTTATTTTATGGTCAATTTCAAATTAATTCCCAAATTAAGATATCAAATTTCAACCCAAACGTCTTAAATTAATTAATGTCTCAGAAAAAAAAGCAAAAGATTTCTTGAAGAAAAAATAATTTTTCTTTCATTTCTTTTTTCTTTCTTTCATTTTTTCATATTTCTTTTTTTTCATTCTTTCTTTTTTCCTTCTTTCTTTTTCCTTTATTACTGTATTTTTCAATGTTACATTCATCCTATGACCAAATTTGAATCTGTGTACTCAATTGAACAAACAAATTTTTCTTTTTTTCTTGCATTTTCTTTCTCTTTCTTTCTTTATTTCTTTCTTTATTTCTTTCTTTCTTTCTTATTCTTTCTTTTATTCATTGGCTGTATGAATATATATTATATTTTTCAATATAATAAATTTTATAGCCAAATTTGGACCAAAATATGTGAAACCAAATTTTCTTTTTCTCTTCCATTTTCTTTTTTTTTCATTTCTTTTCTCATTTCTTTATTTTAACATCTTCTTTCTTTCTTTTTCTTCTTTCTTTCTTTTTCTTCTTTCTTTCATTTTCGTTTTTCTTTCTTTTTCTTCTTTCTTTTTCATTCATGATTGTATTTCAATATAACGCACTTCACAGCCAAATTAGAACCAAATTTGGACCAATATAATCAAATACGAAATCAAATTATCCTATTTTGCTTTCATTCTCTTTTCCTTCTTTTCCTTTCTTTTATATTAATGCTTTTTTTTTTTCCAAAATAATTCTCTTACCAAATTTGAACCAATTGAGACAACAATTTTTCTACCTTTTTTTAAAAAAAACTATAAACACTTGAAAGTTTTTTCCTGATTGCTAAACAATATCTTTTTCATTTATTTGTTTAAAAACCTTGTCCATCAAACAATTTTAAAAATATCAAAATGGTGAATATAAATAACAGATCAATAAACGTAAAAATTATCACCAGAGGTAGATGAAAATTCATTTAAATGATAAAAATGAAAATGAAACAGACCAGATTCTGTAAATACTGGTTGATAGAAAGCAACAAATCATAAAAAGAGATATAAAATTAATATGTCTGCTGTAATGTGTTGATGCACTTGGCCACAAGAAGGCGCTATCATCATTTCTACTGTTTTTATGTTGTCTGCTTCATACAAGTCATAATCTAAGATTCAAATTCCTTTAAATATTTACAATATTTGAAATATATAATTTTCATTTTATTATGACTAGTATAGTACCCATCAAAAATGGTGGGATCTTCTATGTACAGATCAGATCTGCCTAAAATCAGATTATCTTCATGCTTAGCCTAGGGTCAAAATGCCACTCCTTAGCCCTCTGCTTGGTCCAGAGGGTAGTATCTGTTCTCCATTTCTACTCAAGAGAAGCCTCGTCCCGGGGATTTCAACTCTCCTGGAGCACCTTCTCATTGCAGTAAAGAAGGAGGGTAGCAGGATGCCAAAACCCGCATGACAGTGGATGCTGGGACTTGGCAATTTTTTTTTAGTTGGCCTGTATTTGCACATATGAGTAGCCCACATTAGAAAATGATCTTATGTCGCATCCTGCCACTATGAGTAGGAAAGGCAGATCAGATTGTAGTAAATGTTTCCCTCCTCTAAGCTATGGTATGCTAATTTAAATATTAGAGTGAAGACCATAAATATCCACCCCCGAGAAAGAACATCGGTCTGTGTGTGAAGTGGGGAGGTGGGTAAATTGCTGATCAAAGTATAGTATCTGTTCTGCTACTGTCTCTGGGTGCTCAATCCAGTAAGTTCCAATCTTTTAGCAGCACTTGCCTTATTGCAGTAGAGAGAAATAGTGATGGTGACTACTGAAACTAGTATGACAATACTGGGGACAATTGGGGAATTTCGGTCCTTGGCTTATATGTAGAGCACCCCACATTAAGTTGACCTTGTGTCACATCCTGCCACTGGGGTGGTATAAATAAATACCATCAGAAGGTAGAATCTCTAAACTCTGTGAAAAGAGTTGCAAAGAAACAAAATGTATACGTTATCATATTGTGTGTATTTGGGCGGGAAATGTTCTTTTAGGGCAAATGTTATTAAAGACAACAAACATTTTGTGTTGATTAATTTTATTGATCGACTTTTCCAAGTTACGAATAATCCTTCTTGGATGAGGCGAAAAATCCATCAGAAATTGTCCAAAGTTCATTTTCAAAGAAATATGGTCCAACCTTTCGATTTTCTTAAGTCATCATCAGAGAAGAGATAAATGATAAGTTTCATAGAAATTGTGAATGTAGTGATGCAGGCAAAGTGTGGTGTGTGTGTGTGTGTGTGTGTGTGTGTGTGTGTGTGTGTGTGTGTGTGTGTGTGTGTGTGTGTGTGTGTGTTTATATACATTTCAGGATATGGGCTCTTAAATTATGATGACTAAAAACAAAATACGAAGTTCCAAAAAGAGTATAAAATTTTGAGAAAGTGTTGGCCAAAAAGGGTCCCTCAAAGTAAAATAATGACGTCCATTCTATTTAAATCTATTTTCTTCTTCTGTGGGTACAAGTCTTTGTTTGTGTATATATATATATATATATATATATATATATATATATATATATATATATATATATATATATATATATTAAATTTAATGATATTTAATCCCCACATATATAAAATACAATGTATAGCCATATATATATATATATATATATATATATATATATACATTGTATTTCATATATGTGGGGATTAAAATATCACCTATCTTATAAAAGGTAGGATTTATTAAATTAATGCATCAACACTTAAATTGAATTCTAAAGATTACATATATAATATCACCAAATACTAAAAGTAAATTAAAAAACAACATTTCCATTTCATGTGAACAGATTTCATGTTTAACATGTCAACAGATTTCACATTTAATATGTGAACAGGAACTGAATTCAAAATGTAGATCATTTATTGCTTTCTTTTCTAATATGTATTTTCTTCTCAAAAAAATAATTCATTTTGGAATCAAGCCTAAACAAAGAGTACATTTTAGCTCCCCCATCACAGAAGAATTCATATTAACCTATTATGAATTTTGCTTTGAATATAGCCATTTTAAGCAACCTTTAAATGCCATTCACCAAGCTATGGGTGGATGAAAATCATTGCAGAATTATCGTAGTATCGTTATTTCTTACAAATCAAATGCGATGAATTAAAAACTGATTTTTGCCACTTTTGGGTCTGAAAGTTGTTAAAGGAAAACTGGACAGTCTTTCTGGATGTTTGTGCTTTACAATACGGAAAAAAAGGGATTGTCAGTGGTCATGAATTAATACAAGCATTAAAAAACACAATAAAGCTATTCTATGAATAATATGTAAAAATTTACTATTCAGAGTGGTTCAAAAGTCATTTTCTGATTTTTTCTTAAAATAAATTGAAACAAAACTATTTAACTTGAAAATTATCTATCATTATTTAAAAAAAAAAATTGAATTATAATTAAACCTGGAAAATGATGTCAGTTAAATTAAAAATTCAAGATTATGACTTTTGGCCCTCTTTCTAGAAATGTATTGTAAATGATTTTTACTATAAAAATGTATTGTAAATGATTTTACTATAGAAATGTATTGTAAATGATTTTACTATAGAAATGTATTGTAAATGCTTTTAATATAGAAATGTATTGTAAATGCTTTTAATATGGAAATGCATTGTAAATGATTCGACTATAGAAATGCATAGTAAATGATTTTACTACAGAAAAGTCTTGAAAGTCAGAAAAAGGGATTGTCAATGGTCAGGAACTATTGAAAAATATTACTGACAGAATATGGTTTATTTATGAATTACAGTTCTGTGACTTTCAATGGAATTTGATTTTGTTTCAAGAAAATTCGAATCTTTGGTGTCTGGCCACTTGTGTGAATTGTTGATTTAATGAAGTCTTTCTTTCCATTGTTTTTTGGGGCAGGGAATTTTAAAGGAAGACAAGGCTACACAGACAAAAGGCAAATATGTTGAATACACATCTTTTTTTCAAAAAGCCTTGAACTGTTGATTTATGGATATTGTTTCCCTTTTTTTTTATGGGTGGGGTATTCAAGATCATTTGTTGTTGTTTTTTTTTTATAATTATCAATTTTTTTTATTTTTGGTTTATTTTTTTTATTTTTTTAGGGAAATAAAAAGGTAAACTCATTGTTTTTTGGGGAGGATGGCTGTCAAAATATCAGACAAATTTCATGAAAAAAATCAAGTTTTTATTTAATTTTTGCTAATTTTTTATTAGCACTTTGTTTTTTTTTTGTTTATTTATTTTTGTAGTATATCCAATTCAGTGTTCACTTTTGTCTATTTTTTTTATTTTTCTTAATCTCATTGTTGTTATTATTATTATTATTATTATTATTATTATTATTATTATTATTATCAGCATCTTTATTATGATTATTATTTTATTTTATGGGGAAAAGTTTTATCTGGTTAAAAAAAATGACTATTAACACTATCATTAATGACACATTGATATTTTTGGTTTCCATTATCATCATCATCATCATCATCATTATTATTATTATTATTATTATTATTATTATTCTTTCCTTCTGTGTTTTCATTGATAAATCATGTTTTTGCTTTTTGTTTCTTTTTTGTTGTTATGGAATAAAAATAAAATTGAAAAATAAAACATAAATATATAAATACATGCATACATACATATATTTATATATATATATATATATATATATATATATATATATATATTTCTTAAAAATTGGTGTTGGTACGGGTTAAGATATTATTATTAATATTCAGTTTTCAATGGTTACGGTAGTAACATCTGTCAACGTCTTGGCTGCATTTGGTTGGTTTGAAAACAACAATCATAAAACTGTCTTCAAGAACAAAGAAGAAAAAAAAAAATGTAACGATGATCAAAATTGTCATGTGACTAAGACGTTCGTGTAATAGATGGGGGGGGAGCGAGAACCCCTGTGGCCTGGATAAGTGGCATCAGGCAAAATGTTATTAAAGAGAAAGCAATGGACAAATTTTGGGCAGACCTGTTATTAGCTTTTACCTCTGGACCATTGCACAAATTTTTTTTATTTTTTTATTCCCCCCCCCCCAATTAGGTGTTCTTCAAAGTTTAAAAATTTCTTTTTTTAAATTCTCACAAATAGACTGTTGTTGCCTGTTTAGAGGCTAGAAAGAAAGACACGGAAGACGAAGGTAGGTTGAACAAGTGTATTGAAATTACAGATACATACGAAGCAAGAGTGTTAGCAATAAGCAGGTAGAAGTGTACGTCCGAACGGTCAGGTTAACACTGTGTCTCCTCCACGCCAACCGACTCTTGCAGTTATTATTTATGAGAGGAGGAAGAGTTCATTCTACTGTAGGGGGTTTTACCACAACATAAATGCACAAATACAAGTGTTAAGTTAGTTGTCAATGAACAAACATGTAAACATACATTCAATGAGTCAGATAATTTCACAAATTTACAATAAAGTACTGCTCTTAAGGGCCCTTTAGTACATAAATAAATTCTATTCCTGTTAAAAGAGAGATAATTGCTTTCTGCATTCCTACACATTGCTGTAAACAGAATTATATATGTAGTTTTTATTTGAGGCTATAACTGTTCCTCTCTAACAGGAGAGGCCATCATTTAGGTATCAGTATTATTAATATATAATTTTACAGCTGTCTCAATTCATAATGATATAAAAATTATTCAAATTGGCTTTATATAATTAATTACTGTACCATTGTTAAAATGTTATTAAGAGCATTAAAAACATTTGCTATCATAAAGTATATTAATAAATTTATATAATATCTGTTATATATAAATTTATATTGTATGAAAATATATATTTATATTTTGTTTACTACATACACTTACAAAATATAAATATATAAGATATAATTTATTCAAACAAATATTATACAGGGTGTTTCAAGATATCATTTGATATCATTTGAGATGTAAAGATATGAGTAGTCTCAGAAATTTTAAAAAATCAGGCTTACTTTAAGGCAAAATAAGATTTATTCATCAACATTTGAAGGAGAAATTCAAAGGTAGGTGGATTTCATGAATGATTTTCACATGTTTTCAATATGTGCACAGCCTGTGACATGACACACGTCAAGTTGGTAGTTCAACTCCTACCAAAGACGCTGCAGCAAGTCTTGGGTGACATATTTGCAGTTGGTGCATTTTACCAAATTCTCTCACAAAATGCGCTTTTCTTGTTCAGCTGGGTGTAAGGATACTCTAAGTGCTTCTCAAACTATCTAATATGGCAGATCGGTTTTTTTTTTTTGGTTTTTTTCTCACTGTGTCACATACCTGTAATATTTCGTGGTAATATTAATTTATACCAGGAACGATATGTATAATGAATATAATAAAAGTTGACTATTTTTTTATCTTCCATTTATGTTGCAAAAAATAATTCAGTATCAAAACATAAAAAGTAATAAAAAAATAAGTTTCAAATGATTCCTTAGCATGACCGGGACACTGGCCGTGTATTGGTAGCTGACGGTTCACGTACTGGTGCTGGTTCGCTGATCACCACTTTGAGTAGCTCTGCTCTAACATACAAAACGACTTTTCTTCTTGTTATAGAGTAGTTTCACAGTGGAGGCTTGTATTTCACTAAGTCGGTCCTAAAATAGGTTCGACGTACAAAATGTTAGGGACTTGATATAATTAGTAATCACGCAGAGAAATCTAGTGGTGGTTGCTGATACTCTTAGTGTCCCACATCGACTGACTGACCAACTCACTGAGTGACTTCGCGACTGCTACTACTACTACTTATTATAGATGGGAGAGTCTATTAACTATAGAATAGGTGTGTTTCTCCAGTGAATCACATTCCTATACCTGAAAAGAAAAAAAAAAAGCAAACATTAAACAAAATTTTATTGTTTCTACACATGGTTTTAAAATACTTTTGGTTTTGTTGTTCCGTATTTCTTTATTGAAGAATAATCCTTACATTCATGATAAGATAAAGTTTTTTTTTTAATCTTAATTGAAATAGGTGTTCATTTGCCTGTTTTATGTTAATTAAAATGACCATTAATTGTAAGAAGACAGAGTGTATGGTGATTAGAAAAAGCAATGAAAATTGGTCAAGATTATGAAATGATAACATTTTTTTCTGAAACACCCTGTATATTTATAAATGTATTCTCTAAAAAAGTAATGAACTTTCTATTTATTAATCCAACAGATTTTATCAGTTTAAAAGCTATTTTTAGTGGATACTCCGTTTAAACACTAAACAGTATATTTATTTTCTTCCACCAGCCTGAATCTTTGAGAAATCTTAGAGAGAAATATGCAGTCTGCGGCATTATTCAACCTTGTCTGATTGGCTAAGTTCTTCATAATTCAGTCGATCTCTAGTGCATGTCAAGACTAATAATGATTCCCTCTGCCCAGGGGAATGCCAGTTCAAAAATTATAATTTAATATAACAATAGTTTTTAATGCCAGCACGAATAGTACAGTAATTGATTACAGTACATACTCCAGTATAGTGTGAGTTTATGAGCAGATTTATACACAAAAAATAGGGACTTACACTATACACAGTGAATTTATTTTAAGAGGTTAACTTAAAAACCATGCACTTTTGGTGACCGGTTGCACTATACACAGGTAAAATTTTTTTGTAGTGGCTAAAATTTGTGCAAAAATATCACAGGTCACACTATACATGAAGTCAGTTTACGCAGATATATATAAAACCAATTTGAATACTTTTTGTTATAACAATTATGAATTAGAATAAATTTTTTATCTTATAATAATATATATTTATATTTAAGTGATATCCATTTTTTGATTAATATATTCTAGTTTTATTAAACGATTATAATCATTTCTGCCCAAATTCTTGAGACGAGGAGTTATATTATTTACATGTGGACTATTGCCCTAATTTTTGTTGTTTGTTGATTACAACAACAAAGGTGAGGTCAATAGTTCACATGAAAATAATGTAAATAATTCTAATTAATATTTATGAAAACAGTTATTGTCGATTGTGATAACATGTTGCTATATTCAATTCCATAGATAATAATTTTAAATATAACATCATTATATTTGCATCAGTAAGTCATTATGTTAATATTTTGTTAAAAATATGAAAAATTCACATTTAAATTATAATCGGTAAAAATCGGAATCACTGCTTATAAACACCAAAAATAAGGTTAATATAGCAAATTATAAAATTTACATCTTACTAAATGTTACTTTTTAATAGAAACAATAATTATAATATTTTTACTTATTTTTTTTAGTCTTTTTCTACGTTGTTTTTATTGTTTATCATGACCATAAGTATTTTTTCTAACACTGATAAAAATGTTATTCCTGTTATTTTGACCAGCAATGTCTTGAAGCTTTGACAGTTTTTTTTTTGTTTTTTTTGGTTTGTTTACATGCCACACCAACCTCAGTCAGGGTAAAGTTGACAAGTTTTGGTTGTACATATCGGAAGCAATAAATTATACACTTTTTATAGCCTTGTAAATAAACACACCTAAATGAAAATTTCACTGTGTTGCTTTTTTCTTTGTTTCTTTTCTTTTTATTCATTTCTTTCTTTCATTATTTAAATGGCTAAATCCGTTTTTTTTCTTCATTCTTTCTCTTTTTCTTCCTTCTTTCTTCATTAATCTGCCTTTATTCTTTTGATTTTTGTTTTTTTTCTTACATTTTTCCATTTTTTTCTTCTTTTAATTTTTACTTTTTTCTTTCATTTTTTTATTCTTTTTTTCAATTAAAATTATTTTTCCTTCTTTCATTGTTTTTCTTCTTTTATTTTTTTTCTTTCTCGTTTTTCTCCCAATTTCTTTGTTTATTTTTTCTGTTTTTATTTTATTTTTCTTGTTGTTTTTCTTCTTTCACTTTTACTTCTGTTTTTCATTTTTCTTTGATTTTTCAGCTTTCATCTTTTTTCTTTCATTTTTTTCTTTCATTTTTATTCTCTCTTTTTTCTTTTATTTTTTCATTTTTCTTGATTTCCTTTATTTTATATTTTCTTTCTTTTCTTTGTTCAATTTTTTTCATTTTCTGTTATTTTTCATTTTCCTTGTTTCTTTTGTTTTTTTTCATTTATTTTTTCCTTCAATTTCTTTTCTTTCAGTTTTTTTTTTTTCCTGCTTTTTTTTCCCTTCATTGTTTTTCTTTCTTTCATTTTTTTCATTTGTTTTTTCTTTCGTATTTATTTTTTCATTCCTTTCTTTTCTGTTTCTTTCATTTTCATCTCCTTCTTTTCTTTCAATTTTTTTTTTTTTACTGTTTTTATACTCTTTTATCTTCTTACACTTATGAATTTTAATCAAAAAAGGAGAGAGGTCACCTCATACAATCTACCCGAAAGTTCAGAGAATTTATTGTTGAATAAAAGGATTCTTGCACTAACAATTAGATACCGCAATTTCCCTCAAATTAGTCCCTTGCCTGCTGTCTGTATACTAGCTTACAAGAGGTACTGCTCACGAAAGGTAGGAGCAATAGCCCATACTGCATTTAATTTACATGCACTATTTCAATTTGCCAGATATGAAGGTGTTATGGCGTTGTTCTTTAACATATGCATCTTTTGTGTTATTAATGATTCAAGAAAACAACGAAACTCCAAATGTAAATCAACAAGAAATAACATACAAGAACAAAATATACAATAACTTGTATTCAATGTATAGATTAAGGGAAAAGAAATTGCTTCCCTTTTACCGTATTTTGATTTATAATTGATTGTTCGAAAGAAAGTTCTCTTTAGAGTGAAATGTTCAGGAATCAATGTTAGAACAAGTCTGATGTTAGAATAGATAACGTAAGAATACAATTGATCAGAAAGTGAGTGGTGTTAGAGAAATTAACAGGGTCCTGGTTGATTGAACTTGGCTGAGTCACAAAGAGATATGTATTAGAAAATTCTGTGTCTGTGTGTGCATTTGAAATGCTGTGAGTAAAGTCATAGGTTTGTGTTGACAGGTGAAATTTAGTGGACTCTTCTGGCGGCTTGTGAAAAAGTCGCCTCTTTTAAAGCAACAGATAGGCTCCCAGCGAAACCACAGGAAAAGTTGATTTTGCACTAAAATATGTGATTGGTTAAAATTTGACCAATCACTAAATTTGTACTAACAAAACAAGTAAGCAAGTTCAATTCAAAGCAACGACTGTGATGGCTAAATTGTTCTAGAGAAAGGCAGTATTGATTTATTAGCCAATCGCAGACAAATAGAATGTGGGCGTGGAAAAACATAGCAGTCACGACAAAGGTAGCCACTCGTAAATAGATAATATGTGGTTCACTTGCAAGCCATTCACTGTAAGAACAACTCTCAACATTCTTACAAAATAAATATTTACATAAAAATATGGAACATTATGGGGAATTGAAGTGGACTCCATATAAGATACCCACGTGGTGAATACAGACGTTGTAATAAATAAAGAGTAGAAAGCGAATGACATCTGATTTATTCATGTTGTATTAATCAATATTACAAGTAAGTCCTTGCAAACTTAATGGTGTCTGCAACTGAACTTATCTGCTGAAGAAGAGTCGATGTTTTCACCATCTACGGACTCTGTGGTGATAACGATGTAGAGCTGGCTGGTTCTGCAAGGGTTCATTTTGTAAGTCTTACCAAGAGTGAGTGTTCTTCAAAAAGAGGTAGAAAAGAGATAGATAGATAGATAGATAGATAGATAGATAGATAGATAGATAGATATAAAAGGATTTAGAGATAGATAGATAGATAGATAGATAGATAGATAGATAGATAGATAGATAGATATATAGATATAAAGGATAGATAGATAGATAGATAGATAGATAGATAGATAGATAGATAGATAGATATAAAAGATTTAGAGATAGATAGATAGATAGATATAAAAGGATAGATAGATAGATAGATAGATAGATATAAAAGATTTAGAGATAGATAGATAGATAGATAGATATAAAAGGATAGATAGATAGATAGATAGATAGATAGATAGATAGATAGATAGATAGATATAAAAGGATTTAGAGATAGATAGATAGATAGATAGATAGATAGATAGATATAAAAGATTTAGAGATAGATAGATAGATATAAAGCGATAGATAGATAGATAGATAGATAGATAGATAGATAGATAGATAGATAGATAGATCACTGCAAGCCTCTTCTGAACAAATGCATGCAGCTGAGAAATGATTGGGGAGGGGGATTTTTCAAGGGAGGTAACTTTCAGAAGAGACAATTTCTGTACAGATTGGGTAGCCATGGTAATGTAGTTTTATATTACTCAACTTATGTCATGTGACAAATGAGAGACACATTATAAAGAAATACGTTCATGCCTTTCCCTACTCTATTAGTACAATTGGTTTTCAATCTGCCAAATACATTTTCCGTTTGCCCATCAATCACTAACAAGATTCCATTATGTTGATTAAAAAGAAAAAATCAAATTTCCCTGTTTTCTTTAAATCATCTCAACCCAAGCAAGGCAATAAAGCCACTAAGACCAGATAGAAGTGCCAGTTTTTACTTTTCTTTAGGTCATAGGCGATCATACCACTCCACTGTTAGCATTGAATGTATAGTTATATCAAGCAATTTCAACAGTAAAATTATGAGGCTTAGATAGATAGATAGATAGATATAAAAGGATTTAGAGATAGATAGATAGATAGATAGATAGATAGATAGATAGATAGATAGATATAAAAGGATTTAGAGATAGATAGATAGATAGATAGATAGATAGATAGATAGATAGATAGATAGATAGATAGAAAAGGATTTAGCGATAGATAGATAGATAGATATAAATAGATTTATAGATAGATAGATAGATATAAAAGGATTTAGATATAGATAGATAGATAGATAGATAGATAGATAGATAGATAGATAGATAGATAGATAGAAAAGGATTTAGCAATAGATAGATAGATAGATAGATAGATAGATAGATAGATAGAAAAGGATTTAGAGATAGATAGATAGATAGATAGATAGATAGATAGATAGATAGATAGATAGATAGATAGAGCATAGAATGTGTGGTTATATCAAACAATTCTCAGTACTGTGCTTAAATTCATGAAGTCAAAAAGGAAAGCAATATTTATTTTGATATAATACAAAAATATAGTACAATGCCCAAAAGAAGGAATAGAAGAAGGTTGATCTTCAATCTGCCTTATCTTAAACTTAGGTAGCCACAATTACTGACCTAAACATGTCACTGTATTCTTTATACCCAAACAACACATTCTTACTTAACATTCTTACTACAGCCACCATAATATATCAAAGTCACCAGAGAGGAAAGCTCATCAGAACAACTGCCTTGAAAATCATTATTGAAAACACACAGGGAAGCAGTTAGAAATTTAGTGAAACCAAGATTATGCTATCTGCAATATAAAGAAATGATAACAGGGGAAGTAAAAGGATGCTTGATAGTTACTCCAAGTGTAGGAAAACACAAGATAGATTTTTTTTAAGCATTTCACCCCAAGCAAGGCGAGAAGCCACTAGCACGCAAGAGGTTACAGAGGATTTGAAGCAAAAGCAGATAGGAGTGATAGACAAGAGGATGAGGAGAAGGATAGTGGATAGACCAAGGTAACTGGAGATGTCGATTGACGTTACATTTGAATAGTTGGAGATTATAGCTATCAGAGAAACAGGAAAAGGGAAGGTAGTTCCACAGGCGAGAGGTGCGAGATATGAAGCTATTGGAGTAGAAGAGACGGCTACATTTAACAGTTTCAAGAGTGAAAGCGTGAGAGCGGGATGCCAGCCTCGTAGGACGCTTGAATTCATGAAGTCTGGGAACCAGCTAAAGAATCTCATCAGAGCAATTACCATGAAAGTATTTGTAAAAAAGACAGAGAGAGGCGATGGCACGTCTGTGAGAGAGCGACTGCAGACGAGATGCCAGATCAGGGCCAATTATATTGCATATCCGTCTCTGGATTTTATCAAGAACCCCGAGGCAAACAGAAAGGGCTCCAGACCATATATGGAAGGAATACTCCATGCAAGGGCGAATTGTTGATTTGTAGATCTGAAGGATCGATTACAGGGAGAAAAATTTCCTGGTATGGCATAGTGAGCCAAATTTCCTATCGGTAGACGAAGCAGTTGATTCAATATGATAGAGAGGTTTGCACGTGAGCCATGGTAGAGAATGGCACAGGTAAGGACATCATGGAAGGGACAAGCAATGACTGACAAACAGAATATGTTACCCCAGGGGTTCATTCTGTTGTTAACTATATTAAAGATATAACAATCATGATTACATCTCATGAGTGCATAACACATTAGTGTCAAAGGAGCAGCTGTAATATTAGTGGATGTTTCTCAGCCCAGATAGCGTGACAAGGTCTGTACCTCTGCAGACAAGTTTTGAACATTCAGAGTTATGCTTTTCCCAGACCGTTTGCCCTAACAGAGTCCAGTCTGCCCGGCTGTTGTGTTAAGTGAATACAAGAGATAACAGTTGTACTATCCACACATCTACCAAGGTGTAAAAATCACACAAAGATCAAAGATTGTTATAGAGTGAAAATTTCAGATCAAAATTCAGCTAACTAAAGTTACAGACATTTTGACCCACCCACGTATTTACTCAAATTGTATCATGCTAAAAAAAATGACAATAAAATTAATACCACCTTTTCTATAGTTTTTGTAAAGCTCTATCTCAACATCTCTCTTGTATGTAGATATGAGAAATATGTTGCGGTAGATATGAAAAGATCGAGATAGATAGATAGATAGATAGATAGATAGATAGATAGATTACTGCGAACATCTTCCGTACACTTGCATGAGCCTGAGAAACGATTGCAGAAAAAATTCATCAAGGGAGGTAACTTTCAAAAGAGGCAATTTCAAGGGAAATAACTTTGTACATAAAACTAAGAGTTTTCTCCCTTGTATCATACATTAATGAAAAGTGGGTATGTTTTGTCTCGTTAAAAATTCATTTTCGAACCGCAATGCTTTCATCACAAATGAATGCTTCTAATGCTTTCATCACAAATAAAAACATATCTGTAAACTCCATTATTACAATTTTATGAATTCTTTTTATATATATATATATATATTTTTAAATAGATTTTTTTTCCAACATAATTTCTTCTTACTAGAAGTATAAACTTTATTTTCACTGGATACACGTATTTGAGTTCTTATCCCTGCTTTGTCTATCTTCTTTTTTTTTATTTACTAATGTTCCCTTTATACAAGGCCCAAGGGCCACTCAAGATAGAAGGTTACTAAAGGCAGTTGTGTTTACGGTAAGAATAAAGAGTGCAATTTATACGGATATGATAAAAATAATATGTTTAAGTTTAACCCTAGACTTGAAGAGATTATCATTGTAATGGCCGGAAAAGCATCCTCCTGTGATTCTGTTCCACTGCGGATCTTAGCTGGTAGGGTTAGAATCGGTTGTGGGGGGGCTAAGGAATGAAGCTGCCTCGAAAATTTTCGCTGGAAATCGAAGTAGAATCAAGAGACTGGCCTGCAACGGTTCGTCGGCGGGAAAACGATTGACAGGTTGTTGTTTTTTAAGCATTTCACCCCAAGCAAGGCGTGAGTGCCACTAGCACGCAAAGGGGTTACAGAGAGTGAGAGCAAGAGTAAAAAGAGGTGTTTGAGGAAAGGATATCGAGGAGGACGGGGATCAGGATCAATGCATCAGAAAATGTCGATTGACATTACACTTGAATATTTGAAGATTATAGTTACCAGGGAAGTAAGTAAGGGGAAGGGAGTTCCACAGACAGGAAGTGTGAGAGAAGAAGCTGTTAGAGTAGAAGAAACGGTTACATTTAACCGTTTTGACAATGAAAGGGTTGGACCAAGATGCCAACCTAGTAGCACGCTTAAATTTCTGCAGATTGGGTACCAGTGAAAGTAGCTCATCGAAGCAGTTGCCACGAAAATGCTTGTAGAAAAGACAAAGGGAAGCCACAGCACGTCTGTGAAAAAGTGAGTGTAGACGAGATGCCAGATCAGGACCTATCACATTGCATATCCGTTTCTGGATTTTGTCGAGGACCTCGAGAGGTGCAAAACAATTCATCACCCACAGGGCCGCGTAGCCGCTTTTGAACTCTGTCAAGATTGAAAAGTGAAGGCTGGGCACCACCAGCCCAGGTATGAAAGTGGTACACCATTTCGGCCTGAAGTGGCTCTTGTAAAACAATGAAACTAATAACAACCGGCCTAGATTGTCTTGGAGGCACAATCTTTCTTTAGTATAACCACTCAGTATAGGCCGGTTGATAGTAATTTCATTGTTTAATAAATTTTTTAAAAAACAGAACAGTAGATCAAACACGTGTCCCCGCTAAAAATAAAGTTTATAGAAATAAGAATATAATTCCTTGAAGGGAAAATATTTTGAAAGCTAAATAACATTATTGCCATCGATAAGCACACGTCTAAAACATTACATTACATCGCCATTTTTTTTTTAACCTATTTTAAAGAATCTAACTTATGTCTGTCTAATACAAAGAGTACGTACATAAAAATAGCCGCAGATTTATAGAATACCACCACATTATGCCGATTGACCACACAAAAGTGAAAACATTAGAACTCTCCCTACTAGACATGCACAATTACAAATACACATTAACATCCGATGTCGACTGAGACAAACCTATATACCTATATACAAATAGACAAATAGACAAATAGACAAACCTATATACATATAGAATTATCTACGGTTTTGATGCATGTGATACATGACTGACTAGGGCTGCTGGGAATATTAAATTTTTATGTTTTATTTGTCTATTTTTTAGTGCGATAAAATCCTAAGAACGAAACGCGTCACACGAAAACTTTCTATTTTTCCCCAAGTATGGTTCTTGATATATAAAATTTATATATAGTTATCTCCTTCAGATAGATAGATAGATAGATAGATAGATAGATAGATAGATAGATAGATAATATTAGTGGTAAATATACACATACATATATATTTTATTAAAAAAATATAATTCCAAGAGGGTAGAATCCAGGTAGAACTCAATGTCCAAGACAGAGTAAGGATATAATAAAAAGGTTTAAGCACTAATATTCCATGGTCATAATTTATTCCGTTGGAATCGTAAATATGATCCAATTGTAGGTTTGATGAATTGGATCGTATTTACGATTCCATTGGAATAAATTATGAGCATGGAATATTAGTGTTTAAGCCTTTTTATATATATATATATATATATATATATATATATATATATATATATATATATATATATGAAGAAATATAGTTTTAAGGTGTGGTATATTTATGGGATAAAATGCTTAATATCAGAGATAGAGCGTATGTAAATATAAATATAAAAGTGAACATTAAGTCAACACTCAGAGACGACAGGCTGTTTAACGCTGGACGCAAATTTGGTGGCCTGACGATTGTGTCCCAGAATGAAAAGAGCCTGTTGCCTCTGATGTTGACTTCACTATTATATATATATATATATATATATATATATATATATATATATATATATATATATATATATATGTTATTATTATTATTATTTTAGACTGGATATATCTAATGAGTGATGGCACTTGATAGATTAGAAGAAAAACATCACTGGGAATGACAGTTAAGAGACTAGAGAAAACTACATTTCCCAGGTACACAAAGGATACCACTGGCTTGCCTGCCTGTTTTCCTTTACGGTAAATATTACTAGTAAGACCCTCTCGCTTTTAGAACTTTTCACACTGCTTGTTGCAAGAATATGTTATAATTTTTCTTTGTAGGAAAAATTAGTGAAAAGTAAATATATATATATATATATATATATATATATATATATATATATATATATATATATATATATTTTAAAAGAAAAACAGTACACTTTAAAGGCCCCATTGTAATAATTTATTTCACCAGATAATATTACTTTTTCTCTGGATCCTCAGACTTTATTTTTCAAAGACGAAACGAAAAATGAATTTAAAATTTACACTTTTGACGGGCAGTATTAAACATATAAAGTTGAATTAGAGGGTGATGAGTAATGGTGTGAGAGACATGGTCGAGCTTAGAGAGGAAGGAGAGTTTAAAATTTATCTTTATATTTCTTTTTATTACAATACTTAATATTGAGGAAGGAGGGGTTAAGGATCAGACATTGACCTATTTAATCGGTCAACTTAACGGAATGATATGGGAAAAGGAAGAATGAAGAAAAAGGGAAAAGAAAAAGGGAGAAGTAAAGAGATAAAGAGATCTACGTGTGTATATATATATATATATATATATATATATATATATATATATATATATATATATATATATCTCTGAGAATAATGTACGTTTTGAATTCCATTCTTTCTGCTAATCTGTTCCGTCAGTGTATTTAGGCATTGCAATATCGCCGATATATTAATGCCTATAACGGGGTAATGGTAACTGAAACTATTCTTTCTTGTGTAGCACCTCCATTAGCTGCGTCTTATACGATGATTTTGCAAATTCTTATATAAAGGAATATTTGACTTTTATATTAAATGAATCAATTCATTTTAATAGTTTTCTATAATTTTAAGAGAGAGCTGAAGTTTTCGATATATTTTAAATTATTTTGGAAATATGAAACTAGAAACAAAAAATCTTAATTCATAAAAATAACAGAAATATTCACATATATATGTAGGGTGCCACCAAAAAAAAGTTGGGGAGAGACTAAATCAGATATTCAGTTTTAAAGTTTCCTGATTCTTTTTTATCCTCTCATAAAATATTATTATTATTATTATTTGTGTATGTTACACTTTCTGCTTTGTATCCTGAAGGGCAGGGTCTAAATTATCGTCCTTATGCCCTATAGGAAAATTGTCATTTAATTGACAGCACTTTTCTTACTATATGGGATCCCAGTAGGACGATCTTCTAGGCAACTTGTATGGTGATGTTATCTGGAACACTGTTATTGTCCATTATCTTTCTTTTTTTTTTTTTTCCAATAATGCATTGCTGGTAATTTTCTATTTTTTGCTATGAAAATGTATTGCAGGTAATTTTTTCTAATTTATTTTTATATTTTCACGTTTTGACACCCGTTTGGGGATTCATTATTTGCTATAAAAATGTATTTCTAACTTCCCTAGTGTTTTGACTCCAAAGCGTGAGCTTTTCTGATTGGTCACAAATGATATTTTTACGACCCTGGTAGTTCTGGTCGGTTTCCGAACAATGTAATCGAAACGTCGTGAATATGGCAATAATAATGAGGATGACAACACTCCGAACAATGTAAATCGTGTAAATAGTCACAATACTTCATCTCATAAATATAGGAAGATCCTGAAGAAGGCCGAAGAGTAGAACGGTCGGAATGTCGTGAATATGTACAACGGTCCGAACAATGTAAATCGTGTAAATATCTAATACCTCATCTCATAAATATATGCAGATCCTGAAGAGGACAACAAACGTCGTGAATATGGCAATAATAATGAGGAGAACAACAGTCCGAACAATGTAAATCGTGTAAATAGTCACAATACCTCATCTCATAAATATAGGCAGATCCTGAAGAAGGCCGGAGAGTACAACGGTCGAAACGTCGTGAATATGGCAATAATAATGAGGAGGACAACAGTCCGAACAATGTAAATCGTGTAAATAGTCACAATACCTCATCTCATAAATATAGGCAGATCCTGAAGAAGGCCGGAGCGTAGAACGGTCGAAACGTCGTGAATATGGCAATAATAATGAGGAGGACAACAGTCCGAACAATGTAAATTTTGAATTTATTTTGCAAATTCCCATCACCTGAAAACCGAATCGTAAAAAAAAAACTCCTATATTGCCGACATACATAAGAAATATGTTGACAAAACATTGAACCATCAATGTTTGCAGAGCCCTGGGCTAAAACCAGAAACAGAAGGATTTATCCTGGCTAATCAAGATCCCTACCAAGCATATATTTTAATGAATATACCCCTCCCAGACATGATTGGGGCAGTGCTTTGTAGTCGTCGTTATCACACGTTAACATTTGTGATTTTTTTTTCTACCTTCAGATTTAGTAGTGACATTTAAATAATTTGGAACATCCTCATTCAGTGATTATCTGAGTGGATTGGGTTACTCATCCTGAAGGTATTTCTAACTATGCCCCACCCTGCAAGATTTTACGCTTTGTTTGTTTACTTATTTTATTGTTTGTTTATCAAAGCCTATCACCTTGAAAGCACGTGACTACCAACAGCGGCAACAACTAAAATGGATAGCACATGGAAGTCAAAGAGAAAATAAGGAAATAATCAAGATTTTGTCGTTTCATACGAAAAGAAAATGTCTTCAAAGAAAAGGTTAAGAAATCCCTCCCCCATTAATACTGAAAAAAACGACAACAAATACTGAACTTGAAAAACCTATTTTCCTTTAAAAAATTTTAAGAGAAATATTTTTCAATTTCAACCGACGGCAGCACTGGCTTCACGGTCAATAAATGCCAAATGTTTCCTTATAAGGTTCAGGAAAATGACTAATGTCATTATCATATCGAGCACATTTGGCTGTGACGCGTGTACTTGATATACCCTTATCAGTGTTGGTGTAATGGTTGGTATATTGGGCTTCATACATTTCTACCTCGACGTCATCTTTTTGGCGTTCGCCTCTTTCGCTCAGTAATAATAATAAAAATGAAAGTTCATGTAAAATCATTAATTTACATTTCTGTTGCAGCGTACCTACGGATGATAATGGATATAACCCCATTCACATAAATACAGTAGTAAATACTGTATGTTGGTCTAGAGTTATAGATTCGTCTCCAGCTGTGCTGGTCAAAATCTCTGTCTCCGGGCAGAGAGGATCCCCGGGTGAGGCTTATGTCGAAGGGCAGAGTCTCGTCTCGGGAAACAGCTACCCGACCCCATTTTATACGGGGTCTACAGGGAATTTTAGGCCGAGCCTACGGGCTCGGATACCCCACCTTAAATTCGGCCTTGTGCCACATCTGACCGCGTGGGGCGGTTGGTAGATATCATAGAGTTGGAGATTCATTGTGGAATTGACTTGACTCATTTCTAGCAGTTGACTACTACTTCTACGCGCCGCTGGCGAATCTTATATGATGTTGTTATTGTTCTAAGTATTATCGTTCATTGCCAACCTTCGTTTGATTATTCTATTCAGTAACCTTCACTAGGTTACAACAATTTCTAACGAAACTAATGAATTAGTTACGTTTAATTCAAACACGTTGAATCCTTAATAAACTGACTTGGGCTGGAGCCAATGTGAAAGGATGAATAAATATGAAAAAATCATTAAAAAAAAACACAGGAACCGTATTTTTGGATGTAGTTCAGGAGTTAGAAGACAAAGTTAAAGGTTAAGAGATTTTCGTTTCTATCCCCAATACCATACCATAAATTACACCGGTGGACCCAAATGTTGTTGGATTCTGGGCACATATTTATGGGCCATTTTTTCACGCTGTATCTGAAAATCAAGTCCAATTTGTTCCATTACATCATGTTTTCTCAGTACAGATAATTTCTCTTTTGCTTAAAATGGGCCCAAATACCCATTTAACAGTGATATGCCAGGGCCAAGTAGAACCAACCTTAAACGTTTTCAGGTTAGAATAATTTATCATAAAAGAAAAAAAAATATCCCAATAATTTAAAGAATGAATTTTCAGCATTTTAGGTTCAGTAAAAGTTTTCAGAAAAATCTCACACAAAATTAAATTATGGCAAAAATGTGTTATCAATTTTTTAATCTAAACAAAGAAAATACAAAGAAATGAAAAATCCATTCATTTTTGTCCATCCAAAGGTATAAATCTTCTCTTCTTGGAAATTCTACGATGCTTTTGAATATTTTTGGTTAGATAAGATACTGGCGGTGTTGGGGGGATGGGTAGGGAAAGTGCCTTGTTGACCACGCCTCTCTGGTGTTTGGCGGCTATTTTAAGCGCTGATAAAGAAAATTCTAGTCTTAAATACACTCGCCTAACACCCAAACAACCCTCATTTATCGATGTTCCTATGCTTGTTATACAGAGATTATATGACAATACCAGACCTCTGTAATTTCAAGTGATATGATAAAATCTTATGACGGTTTCAGGCTTAAAGTGAAAACTAATAATAAAAATTAAAATCGCTGTTCTTGAATGACTTCTAAAGAGCTTCTTCTATGAAAAGTAAACAAGAAACACAAATCACAAAGTTTTAACAAGCTAAGAACATTGAGGACACAAGAACATTTTCCAGTGACATATCTCTCATAAAATCAAGCATTTCCAGGTCAGCTTATCTGAATTGAAATAGCTTAGAATTCATTTTTGAAAGTTATTTGGATACTTTTTTTACTTGAATGATAAATCATTTTATCCTGAAACGAAACGTTTCAACTATGTCACACGCCGTGGCATATCCCTGTGAATTAGGCATTTTGGCCTATTTGAAGCAAAATAAAAATTATCTGTACTGAGAAAACGTGATGTGATGGGGCGAAATGAACTTGATTTTCAGATTCAGCGTGAAAAAATAGCCTAGAAGCATGTGTCCATTGCCCAACAACATTTGGGTCGAAAAAAAATGTCAACCGGTGTTATTTAGTGTGTGCCAAAGTTCACATGTTTTTGAAAACTAAAAAAAGAATGAGCACATTGTAAAAGATCGTATTATTTTTTTTATTAATTTTTTTTTTGTTTTGTTTTCATGTTTTTATTCGTATAAATACTTTTGGGAGGAGTTTTTTTAAAACAAAAGCTTTAAAAAATACAAATTAAAAAAGAAAACTTTGAAAAATTCTTCACAGAAAATCAGTGTAGTAAAAAGGACTTAAGGTTTTTTTTAAGTGCTTTCAATATCTGCAAGCTAATTGTAATTTTCATTCATTTTAATATTTAAATCTGACACAAGGCTAAAGAAGAAAGACAGCCAACGACAAGTTGAACTGAAAAAATATCGATCAGACAAGTTTAATTTCAAAATAGAAAAAAAAGTTAATTGTCAGGAGTGGGATTCGAACCCACGCCGGGAAAACCCGACTGCGACCTGAACGCAGCGCCTTAGACCGCTCGGCCATCCTGACAGATGACGACACATTGAAAATAGCATGTTTTATCAATTCAGATCTTGATTGAAAGTCTCGTCTATTCGTCGGTTAATTTGTACATATTTTGGGTCCAGCAGTCAACTTTGACGTAGATAACAAGATAGAAAAATTATTTTTGCACCCCCCACCGCTAGTTTTGATATATTTTAACACCATTTGTTCAAAATGATTTTTCTTTCAGCCACTAAGTTTTATTTGACGTCGATATTATTTTTTCTGAAGATGTGTCGGCCGAAAGGAACCGAAAATTTTTAAATCGTCGTGATACTTTTGAGTTTTGATGTATCGTCTTTTATGAAAATATGATCCCCTAAGATCATATATATATATATATATATATATATATATATATATATATATATATATATATAATATACAATACAAGGCTCATGAGCCAATCAAGGTGGAGGGTCACTGTGTGGAGTTATATTAGCGTATAAAAGGACAAGCATTAGGAGTACAGAGCTATCGCAGACTTTAAGAAACCGGAAACCCAATCCTAAACATGAATCAAGGGATAAACCACTTCTCCTGTTCAAAAGTCGAATTACAACCTATCTACTCCTATTGGTAGCGGAAAGAAAAAAAGTAATATAAAATAAGTAAATAAATAGTGAATAAATTAGGGAGACATTAGGGGGTACAGAGCTGAAGCAGATTTTAGAAGGAACCGGAAACTCAATCAAACAGGAAACAAGATATAAACCTCTACTTCTATTTCAAAAGACCAGGGAGGAGTGAACCGGATGATAAGCGATATGCACTAATTTTAAATGGATTTTCAATAAGATATTTCTTACTAGCAGCCATGCCCAGTTGGTCGATCAGAAAAAGCGTTCAATTAGAATGGAGCAAAAACAGCATCATGTTTAAATGTAACAGAGTCTGTTTTCATCAATTACTTTAAAGTACTTTTATTTAAAAAAACATTTTGAATTAATACATTCACTAATATATCAGAAGTAGTCTGTATTTATTCAATCGAAGTTAGCCGAGGACATGAAGGGGTAAAACAGGCAACATAAAGACCCACTTCAGGCTACAATTATTTTGGAGTTTGGGAAATTCAATTTGTCTGTGTGCTACCAGGGATGTAAAAGAGGATACATTTATAAAGCAATTAAGTTAATTTTCATGAAAATTGGTTGAAAGATCAACAAAAAAATAAGAAACCAGTAAAAATCGCCATTTTTCGCTAATTACGCGGGTTTTCACTATATTGGTGGAGTCATTTATCAAGTTAAATTACTGTTAAACAATCAACTTACTGTTGGCTACAATTGAGTGAAGTTTACATTAGATTGCTTGAAAATTGAGGGAGTTTTTAGTTTCATATTTGGGTTGAGATCGATTTGTGCCGAAATCGATTTTTCGTTTTTCACAGTTTTTGCTAAAGGCAGTAGTAGAGAAATAAAAATGAGGTTGAGCTCGCCATGATGTAAGTAACCTACATACGTGTTTGAACGAAATCAAAGGAAAAAAGTTGAATTTATCGATTTTTGATCTGCTTTATCGATTATTGATTTTTTTTAAATTATCGATTTTTTACGCTAAGAACGAATCTCTTACATTATATAATGTAAGTGCCAAGTTTGATCAAAATCGATCGGATGGATCTCGTGTAAAAAGGTATTACACAGACAGACACAGACACACAGACAGACATCTGTTTTGTATAGAGAGATTATTATAAATTATTAACAACTGTAAAATAACGTTTATAGTAAAGCGAAATAATGTCGAATTTTAAAAAGTGTTTTTTTTTTTTTTAATTACTGTTTTTATGTTTGGGGTACAAAAATGAATTTAGCAGAAATAGATTCAAAAACGTTCCAACGGAAGAAAAATCATTCCTTAAATAGTTAATTGGTTTTCCGTGGCCAAATCGGTAATGTCACGCTTCAGTTATAGAAGTTGTATCCCTGACGATAAAAAAAGGGGGGATGTAGGTTTGATTCCAGTCGGGAAGTACATCTTTCTTTTGCAGATCTTCTCGGCCGGTTGAAACTAATTTGAAATTTTAGAAAATGAAAAACAGGAAAATATGCGTACGTGACCACGCGAGAGTGAAAACGAGAAGTATTAAGTATGGGAAGCCGTTGGTATAAACCAATGGCTTCTGTTATCAATTATAGGCATTTAAGAATATTTGTATAGATTTCATAGTTTATTTTGTTTAGGTTAGGTTTCAACTGTTTTATGTATATAGCTTCAAGAATTTTTAGTTTTTGTTTATTGTTTTCATGTTTAAGTATAGTTGTGTTTTCAACAAGGATTTTCCGGAATTGTGTACGTGGCCAGGCCTGTTCTGTATATATATATATATATATATATATATATATATATATATATATATATATTTTAGATTTTAGAGTTCCATGAAAATAAGTGGATACAACGTCTAAAAACACACTATCCAGCCGGGCTAAACCATAAATTTAACAATATAGATAGTACTAATATATAATTCAACAAATCAAAACCTACCCACATTTCTCACCCACACAAGACAGACATGCTTACGGAGGTGTTGAGGCCTCACACTTATACACCCACCCACACGAATATACACACTTACACACATCATACTCACTCACTCCCTAATGAGCCAAATGATAACACACACCCACAGCAATATACACGCTGACACATACCATACTCACTCCCTAAGAACCAAATAACACACACACAAACACTTAACAGAGACACATCCCTTCTCCAGGACCAATAAAACTGTCAAACTGACCAGGGGAATTCAGAGAAGCATAGATCCATCCAGCTCTTATCTCAAATAACAACTTAAAAGAGACTGTTTGACCAACACAAGGAATGTTAAAAGATTCATGTTAAAAAGATTAAAAAAAAAACAAATGAAAACTACAGACAAAAGTTCATTTTCTCCAGCAAGACATTCATTTCTGTAGTTTACAGCTACCAGCAAGCAGAAATGTTTCTTCTCCTGATGATGGCCATCTTGGCCGAAACTAGTCGAGGAATCTAAATGAAATAATAATAAAAAAAAACGAAAGAATATTAATCTACAACCCAGTGTGTCTGAAGATTTCAAATTTTAATATGTTTTTATTGTTCAATATATATATATATATATATATATATATATATATATATATATATATATATATATATTATATATATATATAGAGAGAGAGAGAGAGAGAATTAAAAGGTTTGTCACTGATTGATGTTACCTTCATCATCCCGACTCCATAGTTTCGTAGCAATTGATTACTTACAAAAATATAATTTTATGTACATTAATAACTAGCATTATTATTTTATTATATGTAATAAACTTATTATGTAATGTATTTAATTTGAAAGACACACACAGGCACACAGACACACATACACACGTACACACATAAACATTTAAGTTTGACTGTTTATCTGATGTCATCTTGAATGAGTTGAATTTGCTATCATCAAATGTGGGAAGGCCAGGATTGAAAACAAGTTGCGTAAGTACAAAACAGAAAAATCCTTGAAAATTCATGTAGTAACATTCAAAAGTACTCGGGGAAAAAATAAAATAATATAAAATAAAAGTTAATATGAATTTTGGTAAATTTACCGAGAACACAAAACCACTTATTCAGAAATTTGAAAGATTTATAATTAAAAAATTGATAAATTGAACTTGTCTATATTATTTAATAAAACACGTTTGATATATATATATATATATATATATATATATATATATATATATATATAGTACAGGTAAGAAATTCGTTGGTGTATAATCCAAGTGGATCCTAGTTATATCAAATATTAAAACTGATCCACAAAAAGAGCTCAATGCATTTATTATAACAAAGCATATAAATGGATTCTATACACCGGGGTAGAGTAAGACTGACGTAGTGTTCGTTGGTTGAAATAGATCTGGATTTTGTTGAGTAAAATAGATAGATAGATAGATAGATAGATAGATAGATAGATAGATAGATAGAAATACAGTGAGAATTGAAACAGACTGAGACAAAGAGAAAGAGAAACGAACATACTGAGAAAGTTGGTTTTTGCCTGATTTTTGTTTGGCGGCATATCAACATCTCTGTGGGTTATTTCATACCGAAATCTACATATTTTGAACACAAATTTATGACTCCAACTACAGATAAAATGTATTGTTAGTCATTTTAGTATAAAATGTATTGCTGGTAATTCTACTATAAAATGTATTGCTGGACATTTTGCTTTTAAAATGTCTTCTTGATAATTTTATTATAAACTAGCAGTAGAACCCGGCGTTGCCCGGGGATATAACAGTAAGAGATAGATCAAGTATCCACCATCATAAAGACTGAAAAATAAAATTGACAAAGATTATTGTTTAAGGTTGACGGACACGCATGTCTTAATTAGTTTTTTTTTTTTTTGTTTTTTACGAATTGGTCAAACCCAAACTCAAACAAAAACATTGTTTTCAATTGTTATGAGTCTACTGATTGAATAGAATTTATTATAAATAATTGTCTAGTAAATGGAATTTTTAAAGCATTCTGAATGTAAAAATAAAGAAAAAAGTGTGCAAGACAATAAGAAACACTACATGCCAAAAAAAAAAATGAAGTTTTGTTGAAATCGGTTGAAAAATGTAGGTAGCCTTTCTGTAATCTTTTTAGTTTTACAATTTATGATTTTTACTTATTGAATACAGTAATAAAAAATTGCATATTTTGCTTGTGGTGATTCATAATTAGAATTCTGATTTGAATATATTTTCCACTCGTTGTTTCTAATACAAAAAATATTAATTTTATTTGGGTTTATTAATTATGATCTAACAAATCTTATTCATTTAGTAGCCTTTCTGTAATAATAATCTTTTTACATTTATGATTTTTACTTATTGAATACAGTAAAAAAATTGGACACCATGTGTATTTAAAGTAGTTTCCCGTTCCGGTTATTATTTTTAGTTAGGACTTGTGTATGTTTAGATTTCATTATCTTTCCCTAAAGATAAAGAATTTATCCGATGTTTGTATTCGTACAATCAGTAGAGATCGTTAGATTATTGTTTAAGGTTGACGGACACGCATGTCTTGTTTTTTGTTTTTTTTTATTTTTTATGAATTGGTCAAACTCAAACAAAAACATTGTTTTCAATCGTTATGAGTCTACTGATTGAATAGAATTTTATTATAAATAATTGTCTTGTAAATGGAATTTTTAAAGCATTCTGAATGTTAAAAATAAAGAAAAAAGTGTGCAAGTAAATAAGAAACACTACCTGCCAAAAAAAAAAAAAAGTGAAGTTTTGTTTTATCGGCTGAAAAATATAGGAAATCCGCTCCCATATTTAAAGTAACCCCCACACAAAACAACCCCGATGTGAGTTGTCCCCCTTCCATTTTCACGATGTCTCTTAATCGTGTTTTCAAATTAATTTTGTGCAAAAACAATTATATTTTTTCCCATTTTTTGGCGCTGTTAGAACCACCACAAGGTAATTTTATGTAGTCCTGTGAAGTTTTGTTGAAATTGGTTGAAAAATGTAGGAAATCCGATCCAATATATAAACGTTACAGACACACACACACACACACACACACACACACACACACACACAATCTGCGTTTTATAATAAGTAAAATACATATTGTTGGACATTTTTATAAAAATGTACTGCTGGTATTTTTACTATAAAAATATATTTTTATACATTCATAGTGTTTTGTTTTTATTTGCCCATAGCTGGGACCCTAACAGGTGCTACCACAGCAGGCCAGGGTGAACCTGAAAACAACAACAGTTAAGATAGATAGATAGATAGATAGATAGATAGATAGGATAGAATGGATAGATAGAAGATAGGATAGAACACATAGATAGATAGATAGATAGAGAGAGAGAGAGAGAGCGAGAGATAGAATCATAGACTGAGATAGATAGATAGATAGATAGATAGATAGATAGATAGATAGATAGCGTTTGCATGCAATATTGGCCTTCATAAGGTGGTATCCACTTTTGTACTAACTTGCATCATCCGTTTTCCAATGTTTCATCACTTGTCCCATTAAAAAATTGAAGAAGAGAAAGAAATCTCCGTTTAAATCCTGGTCAGCAAAGGGCGCCATGTCTTTCCGCTGTCATCCTTGGAAAAGAATGATTACCAAACAGACATAAAAGCTTCAAAGACAACGTCTCTTCAGTCGGCTCAAATATCAAACCCAGATGCAATAACGCACATAAAAATCACACATGTGAACCTTTCCAGAAAGTGAAACAATTTTGTCAGTTTGTTATTTTATGAAGATTTGTTATTTCAACTCTTTTCAGTGCCGATGTTTATTCTTCCTACAAATATACATCCATTCGCACGTAGAAATATAAATATTCAAATATATACATGGCGATATTCTCATGGACATATTGCTCTGTTATAGGAGAAAATGTCCGTGTATGTGTGTAGACATATGTGCACGGGTTCGTGAATGTGAGTACGCTGTGTATATATGCATATCGGTAGGGCGCATATAGACAGTTTTGTTATTTCAACGATCTTTGTTAGGTATCTTTGGGTGTCTTTGTTGTCTACCCGCAGACATGGCTACTAGATAGATAGATAGATAGATAGATAGATAGAAATGAACAGGATAGAACACATAGATAGATAGATAGATAGATAGATAGATAGATAGATATGAACAGGATAGTACACATAGATAGATAGATAGATAGATAGATAGATAGATAGATAGATAGATAGATAGATAGATATTAACAGGATAGAATACATAGATAGATAGATATGAACAGGATAGAACACATAGATAGATAGATAGATAGATAGATAGATAGATAAACAGAATAGGACACACAACTATGGAGTATTTTTTTTTTTGCTGTTTGAATATTTATATATATATATATATATATATATATATATATATATATATGACATTTTTATGTTTATACATTCTTTTTTATAGATACAAATGTTTAAGTAAATGCTCTGTTTTATAATAAACAGTATTAAACAACATTTACCGGCCTAAATGTCCGAGAAATTTTCATAGAAAATATTCGTCCTCCGACAGGAATCGAACCTGTCTCATATACGGAACCGTCATATAGCCTGACGTGCCTTAACCGATTGGGCCACAGAGGAGCGTTCGGTTAGCAAAAGATCGATAAAACTATCCGTACTAGTTCTATATGAAAAATATCCAACCACTGTGAATATTTCGACCGTTTGCGCGGCCATGATGTAATTTCCTAGCTAATCATCTAAAAATAACAGAACAATTGATTAAATCGAAGTTAGTATCGTTCTTTTTATTGAATATGCAATTAATCTTTATTGAGACAACTTAAGCAAGCTAAGGAAATATGTCGATGAAAGAATAATAATACTGTGATTATATACAAGTAAAATTCCTTGGACTTACAATGACGAAGGACGGCTTGGAAAACTTAACACTCACAGCGCATATAGAGTTAAGGGAAGGCAGCGAGCCACTTAAATGACGTGTTTGTGTGAATGCATGGCTGAACTGCCGGGTGAGACGAGAGCCTTAGCAAAGAGAGTAGAGACCAAAGAGTAACACGAGACAGGAAGTTGTGAAGAGAAATAATCACCCACGTCCTGAAGAAGAGGGGGAAAGCCTTTTCTAATATTTTGCATTGTCCCTTTTCCAATGTTTCATCACTTGATACTTTAAGAAGTAGAAATGATTTTCACCACAAAACACTGGTGATTTTTTTCATCAGCATCATCGCGCCCTGCGTATGACGATAAACTACATCCACGTCCTGGGTAAGACGTTAAACTACGTCCAGCAGCAAGGCCTCTGATCAGGAGGTTTTGAGGAGCGTGGAACCTGTTATAGTGGAACACTTATTCTATAGTTAATAGACTCTTCCACCTATAATAAGTAGGAGTAGTAAGAGTAACAAGGAGTCGCGGAGTTGGTCAGTCAGTCGATGTCGGACCACCGTTAGTCGAATACTAAAGTATCAGCGACCACAACTAGATTTTTCTGCGTCATTACCTATTATATCAAGTTCCTAACGTTTTGTACGTCGAACCTATTTTAGGACCGACTTAGTGAACTACAAGCCTCCACTGTGAAACTACTCTACAACAGAACCACCTCTCTGATGCTCTTCAATGGATCGACGTGCGCCTGCGTTATTTCTAATTTATTTAAAGTTGTTTTTTTTTTTTCAGGCAACAGCTGGGGAACGGACCCTGTGACCAACATTCCATGCATTGGCTGTGGAGCCCAAGAATATTTTGTAAACTGCGCTGGTTTGGTATTTGCAGTCGGTATGACTCCAGTTGCGGACCATTGACCAACAAAGATCAACTTCGTGACACGAATCACGCAATTGCACGAACAACTGGTAACTATGCGCATGCGTAGACACGAACGAATTTACACGCCATTCGAATTATAAGACGCCTAAATTACATTTTGCCAGAAGAAACGTTCTTTCAGAGCAGCCCAAGTAGACACATTGTGTTGGAAAATAGCCAGAATTATAAAACAATCGTGGGAAAAAGGTCTCGAAGTAGGTCCACCATTGAACAATGCCGAAAGCGAATATCGTCCAGCCCAAGTCTCCAAAGATCGAGGCTGGATAACCTGAGACAGACGATTCTGCAAGCTCTGAAGGGCAGTCGGAAGTGCCCATGCATCCCGATCCCAGAAAATTACGACGTGAATGGCATGAGGAACTGGTGTGCTAGGTACTTTGCCTCGGAACGCCCCGACTGTCCCAAAAGCGCTCTGCGTGTGCACATGTCGATAAAAGTCGAACGTGTAAAACAAAAGAAAAACGGGAAAAAAAACATGCAACCGTTAGCAAACTATTATTTAAAAAACAAAAAGCCAATGAAGTCATAAATCAGTGGGGGAAAACTACAGCCCGCACCCGCAGGGGTTGACTGTTGCCCGCTTGGCAATTTTATTCGGCCCGCAAGAGAATAGAAAACCTCATTTTGTAAACGCTTATTAAAAATATCTCGGTTGCATATAAGTCCCATACGTTCCATACAAAGTCGGAAAAAATATTTAAAAGCGAGCGCTAGTTCTCATGAAATTTACTCTCTACATATCGCGTTATATACAACAACCACACTGCCTGGATCGCTACCTCCCACGCTGTGGTGATGCTAATGCCCAGGTACATTGTAGGCTGTCATAGGGATTTAGGTGCCTATGTCTACTGCAGCTGGAGATAAACATATGGCATTATTTCTAAGCTTTGCTATAAACGTCTCACGAGATTTATCTAGAATTTCTTATTGCAAAATACTTTTTTCTCAGGTGCACAACTCTCACTCGTGATGCAGAGAGCTATCATTTCTTGACTAGTATTCTGGCATAGCTTCTTCTGCGTGATTCTGAGAATTGTAAACAATATTTGTACTTACTTAAATGATATCCTTTTATTCAATTCTATGTAGGAATTACGACCAATCGGGATTTGTTTCATTTTTCTTTTGACTATAGTGGGTTATCGGTTATAGTAAAGTGTATGAGTGTGGAAACAGATTAGTTTGATTTGGCCTTCAGTATCTGTCTATATTTCTGAGATGAGGTATTATGTACATTATTTACATTATTCAGACTATTGTCCTCATCTTTGTCGCCATATTTATTACAACGTTTCGGCCGTTGTACGCTCCGGCCTTCCTCAGGTGGTTGAAATGTCCAACTGAACCCTTTATTTTGCCATGTTTGATGGATGTCAGTTATCAGTTATCTCCTGCTAATTTTCTCTCTGAAAGTTCTCCACTGCCTTAACCGGGTATTGAACTCACACTCGTTGGGCCCTGTCATTGGATCTAGCCAACGCCTTTATCCACTGTGTCATGTGTCCTTGAGGACATCCATAAAACATAGCACGTGGAACTAGAACAGTCTACCCCAATGAGAGAAATAAAGGATTAAGTTCGATATTCCAACCACCTGAAGAAGGCCGGAGCTTACAACGGCCGTAACGTTATAATAAATATGGCAACAAAGATGAGGACAATAGTCCGAATAATGTAAATAATGATTTGGCCTTGTTAGTGAGATTGTCCACCATAAGAGGGGTATAAAGCAAGAAAATCAAATTGTAAAGTGAAACAACAAACTTATATACATATAAATCAATCTAGGTTTTTACAAATAAAATTAATGTATTTTGGTTGATATAAGGTCGGCAAAATGTTCGTAGTAGTTCTTGCAAGAATAAGTTTATGTGTACGTAGGCAGGAACATATGTATGTATGTATGTGTGTATGAGCCTTATCGAAAGGTAGAAATGTCTTTGAAGTAATCGCTCAGTCTTAAAATGTTCCGTTCGGTTATCAAGTATAAAAGAGGTGAGGGAGAAAGGTAGAGATAATAATAAAGATCGCTTGACATTTATCAAGGGACGTGTTAATACGCTCGTCTCCTTCTCTCTGGTTGCCCGTCTTTTATTTTTGTTTGTGGGGCTTGAAAATGTCATTTAGGAATTCAGTCCCGAATATGATTCGGACATTTCCATTGAACGACAAAGAAATTTCGCGTCGGCTCGCGAAAAGGTCCGTAAAATAATTTGTTTCTGAGAATTGAAGATTATTTAAATTTTGTTTTTAAATGTTCCCTATTTTTCTATTGGCCGAAAAACATTTCGCATCAAGGTGTGAAATTTCACGAGTTTTGTTTTGGATTCGCTTTTGCGTGTGTGTTAAGCAAAGTTTGTAAATTCGAGTCTTTTTAACTTCTAACAAAGTCAATGAGCATTTGAATTTTAAATCTAGATCTCGTTTTGTTCACATGACTTGCTATTTTTTGGCCAATCAGAGGAGTAGATTCCATCATAAATAGTAGCAAATATATTAAATATTAAACTAATTTCTCAAACGTTCTTGCTGTCTGTTCACAAAATGTTTCCCTAAAGCAAATAAATATACAAATAACCTGCGCCTGTATGATTGTTATTTATATTGTCAGTGTGAATCTTGTGTTCTTATTATGATGACGCCCATTTAGAAGATGGCTGACAATTATACAGTCCTCCAAAAAAAATTTGGCATACTCTGTCATAAATGCTGCGGAAATGAAAACAATTAAGACGATGAAAACTTAATTACAAATGCAAAGGCCTTGTCGTAAATAGTGCAGTAATAAAGTCAGTATCAAAATCACCGTGGAAATTACTTTTCCAACATAACCGACAATAAAACAATTAGATTTATATCTATTACTCGGATACGAGTTAAGTTTACTGGTCTGTCCATAAGAAAAATAAAAAAGGAAATAATTGTTTTTTCTTCTTTTTTAACAATTTTTGTAGATTAGCATTTATTAGACATCACTCTGCACTCGACATTTCAGAATCGAAAAATATCTAAATTTTTTTTATCATTTTAAGTGGTGAGTCCTGTTCATAAAATAAACACAGAAAAATCAGTCCCCGATTTTTAAAGAGTTATCTGTATTTAGTCTCTATTTACAATTTCCAAAGTTTGAAATTGTATTTATGCCTGCGTATGACGTTATATTCACATAACTTTTCTTTTATTTTTTAAACTTTTAAAAGTTTTTTGGAGGCTTTTTTCAGTCACATTGGCACAAACATTGGACGATACTAATTATTAAATAAAGAACAAATGGATAAGTTATCATTCTTGTTTAAATAAAAGTGATATTTTTGTAATGACAAAAGTATACAGGTGTAGGCTTTAAGAAAGCTTTATTCAAATGAGAAAACAAGGTTCGTGTATAGTGTTCTTTTATAGTCCCAGTAAACAGAAATAGCTCTCTCAAAAAGGAGAGTAGCAAAACAAGGGGAGATCACTTTTGATTATTCATAACAATTATAAGCTGAAATTCACATGATATAATTGGCACTACTTAAACTGATTGGTCCGATTGTAAAATTAGGGGAAAATTTAGTGGGGAACAATATTTATTATAGATTAGAATTCATTCGACCTTTCTTTGTCCACTATATTTGTTAGAATCGAAAACATTGATTTTTTTTATCATTTTAGAGGGGGTTCCAGTTCATAATCTAAATACAGTGTCAAATCAATTGCTAACCTCTTAAAGAGTTAGCTATATCATCCCAAAGACCCCAATGGTGGAACAAGCGGATAAATATTGCAACAGATCTCAACGTTTGGACCAGTGGATAAAAAGGGCTACATGACGAACGTGCTACCGAAGGTGCAACTCGAAATTATAACAGAATCAACGGTAGTCCGTTGCAGTTTTATAACGGCATTCTGCATGTTTCATTCCATATTTGCCGCAAAGGAATCTAATGTGTGGGTCAATTCCTGGTAAGTTGAGGTCCACTTTAAACAAATCCTCGCCATCTCTGACTTTGTTTCATCTCCAACCAAATCTTGTTGGGAGCAGGTTTTAGTGAAACTGGAAGCTTCTAGTTCTGAACCTGCACGTTGGCGACGAATTTAATCATCAACTCCATAATCATAAAGGAATCGATCAACAAAGAAGAAATTAAATTCTTCGATACGAGATAAAGCCGACGACAACTTTGCTTTAATTTACAAATGTCAAGTTCAAACTTTTGTCCAAACTTTTTTCAATAAATTGTATTTTTGCTTTTGTTTAAGTTCACTATAGCAAAAAATGTCAAGTTTTGAAACTATGCTTACGTCATCGACAACTGCGTACTACTAAGAGTAGAAACTGTGCTGTCGTCAATGACAACTAAGTAGCTTACATTTCCGGTAGTACGCAGTTATCAATGACGTCAGCACAGTTTCAAATTTGACTTTTTTTTCTTTTTTTACTCTGGATGATTTTCATTGGTCAATAATAATTATTTATTGAAAAAAGTTTGAACAAAGTAACTATAAACAAAATGTTTTTTTGTTTTTTTTTGCTATCCTCTGCCAGGCGCAATGATGGAGAAAGCATTACCTCGCACCATTGCCAGTGAGACACGTTAGGTGAGGCTCGTCCCTTAATCGAGACGCCATCGCGCCAATCTTCCGAAGGAACGCCATCGGACCAGGGCCAATAACCCCAAAACTCTCTACTGCCACAGGAGTAAAAAAAAAAAAATTATCAGCAAGAGAAGAATATTTAACTATTTTTTTTTCATCTCTGCGTCCCGGGCGACGGACCCCGGCTCAACTGCGGACCTGATCAAATTACCGGCCGAAAATGTGTCCGCACAGGTCGCATCCCAAATCAACGACTTCCCTATTTTAAAAGGGAAAATGGTAATGCCATCCGGCCGCTTTCCATCACCATGGTCGAGGCCTACGGGTTCGATTTGGGAAGGGAACCCAGCTTCATCCAAACTGATGATATCGTTTATTGCTGCATGCCGTGGAAAATGGCCGATACTACGACGACAGGAGAGAGGATGCAAACCAAACTCATCAATGGAAGCTTCACATCTGCATCTGTGACGCTCACATAATTTGAGTCCAAGACGGATCGCGACTCCGACCCGAGTGCACTCATCATCTAGAAGGGTACCGGGAGATGAAGAGGGCACTGCGTTGAGCCAAGCGCCACTACTCAGTTGTGAAGCAGATAGTAGACAGGCGAGGCGATGCTGGTCCAAAGAGTGCCTCAAATTAGTAAAATTGGCCTCGCATTTTATTTTATCCTAGCTTTTTTGTTTTGATGTATCTAGTGGGATAGAAAGTAATTCTTGGACCCATACGCTGCAAGCTTGTTCGAAAGAACTACACGAAAAACACTGAGACGATCCCCCGAGTATCTCATCAATTAATTCGCGACTGGACGAAAGTGAAGAAAGATATGCTGGACGGGCCAAGTCTGCCGCTGATCGAAGGCCCAGGCCTCCGAAACTCAAAGGTAGCTTCCCCTGCCCCCAGCCTGTGTCGTCGAAATTAATGTTGCAAATTAGTTCCGCGCATCTCTTGTGATATCTATCTCATTTAAGAAATCCTGTTCGAGGTTGCAAGGGGCACTTCGGAGAGTGTAGAGGAAACCCGGTAGCGAAAAACTGTTCTTCAAGAGTAAGAGGGCTGGGTGTAAATCAAATAATTGCAATTTCTTAGTCATTCATGTTAGAATGACATGCTTAGTATCCAAACACTGTCGAAGGGCCACTGGTAAGACTGAAGAACCAAGAATGTGTAATTCCTCCTTAGGTGTTATTTTTATTTTTTAAGATGAGTCTAATATCCCGGGTAGCACTCTCGAAATCATGTGCACTATAATTCTAGTTTATTATCTCTGATTTGGACGAGTTAATCTCAAGTCCAAGCAGATATAAAGCAGGAATAACTCGTCGAAGGTCAGCAGCTACGGCCTCGACGGGTTCTTCCAGCGTTGCATTGTCAAGATACCATATATTGAAGGAGAGGCATTGTGTTTTTGCTTTTGTTTAAGTTCATCATAGCAAAAAAAAAATAGTTTTGAAACTATGCTTACATCATCGACACCTGCGACTACTAAGAGGAGAAACTGTGCTGTCGTCATTGATAACTGCGTAGTACTAAGACTTGGTAAAATGCACATTTCCGGTAGTACGCAGTTATCAATGACGTCAGCACTGTTTCAAATTTGACATTTATAAAAAAAATTTTTAACATTCATTTACATTTACTGAAACAAAACAAGTTCAGTTGACCACTGATGATAATTCCAGAACAACGTAATTATAAACAATTTTTTGCTATCCTCTGCCAGCCGCAATGATGGAGAAAGCATTACCTCGAACTATGGCCAATGAGACACGCTGCAAGAGCCACTCCGTTTCGCGAGGCTCGTCCCTTAATCGAGACGCCATCGCGCCAATCCTCCGAAGGAACGCCATCGAACAAGGGCCAATAACCCCTGAAGTCTCCACTGCCACTGGAGTAAAAAATATATATATAAATATTATAAATAAAAACAAAGTTCAGATAAAGATAACTCTTTCGCTTTTGTATGCGATTTGTTGTGTTTGAGTGAAGGTGTATTTCTTTGAGTCTTAGGTCGTCTGAGCGATCAATTTTGTCATTATTTAATCTCCGCATTAATTTCGCCCGCTTAAATGATGTCTCTTCCACATTTAGTAATTGTTGGCGGGATTATTACTAATACTGTTTTAAGACATTTTTATGTTTATGCATTCTTTTTTATAGATACAAATATTTAAGTAAATGCTCTGTTTTATAATAAACAGTATTAACAACATTTACCGGCCTGAATTTATATAAAAATGTCTTAAAAATTGGTAAAAGCACGTCAGGCTATATGACGGTTCCGTATAGGATACAGATTCGATTCCTGTCGGTGGGCGAATATTTTCTATGACAATTTCTCGGACATTCAGGCCGGTAAATGTTTTTAATAAACAGAGCATTTACTTAAATATTTGTATCTATATAAAAATAATGTATAAGCATAAAAATGTCTTAAAATAATCGTCGGACTTTGTCCATTTCATAGTTTTGTTTTGTTTCTTGTAAATAAATTTTGTTTACCATTCTAAATCTTCATTGGGGTTTATAAATTTTTAAAAGTTGTTTTTGTATCCCCCCCCTTGCAGACAAAATTGTACGTATGTTGACCTGTCAGGACTTCATAGAGTCTCTGAGTTATATGGTGGTTGTAGGAAGAATGGTAAATAAGAATGCGGCGTTTTGGTACAAGCGTTATTGTAGCATGACTGGGTCAGTGATTATGTCTAGCTAAGTTTTAGTATAAGATAGATGATGACCAGCCTTCTCCTTTCCCCATTATTGACTTTGTACCCTATTTGTACGCATGCGCAATAAATATTAACTCTTTACAAAGACACTAGTTATATTATGAATAGTCCCCGCCTGTCGCTCCGGTTATAAACTGATAAAAAAAAATGGATATTTTTCGACTCTGACAAATATCGAGAACAGAGAAAAGTCTAATGAATTCTGATCTACAAAAATGAACCCTGCTCGCCAGATTTTTTGCTTTTTTATATTTGCGGATGTTAGCTTAAACTGAGCCCTATTAATATTTCGCAATCATTAACTTTTGCAGTAATACTTGTCTTGATTAAAGATGTCTGACAATCCCTGTCTTCTCGATTTTCAATGCATTTCTATTATTTGATCATTTGCATTACTTTTCCCTTACACAAATTCGTCAGTGCATTGAACACTGCTGTGCTATCGGGTCTGCTGCTTCTGCTGTATATCTCAAGATTCCTGACAAAATTCAAAGATCGGTCTGTGATGTAATCGACCCTGATCTTTTATCTCGTCTTCCGTTACTTTCTCCCCGACGTAACTGGCTTCTCCCCGGCTTTCCTATAAACAATTCCATGACAAATATTCTGGTGAACTTATTTTCCATACTACCTCGACTACTTTAATTTTATCGTGCTACTTGATTGGCAATTAGGTCTCACTCTTTTACTGTTGAACTAGCACAATACAACAATCTCTTCTATTCTAACAGTTTCTTTCCTCGTACTTCCCACCTGTTGAATTCCGATTTCTTGCTTTCCTGTCACCTACAACCTTCACAAATTTAAATGCAACAACATTTGCCATCTTCTGTCTTTCTGGATCCTGTTTCTTTATTGCCCTTTCCCTCACTTCTCTCGACTAAAGTCTATAAGAAATTTAAGCTGATTGAACATACGAGGGTCATTCAATAAATAAGGTGAATTTTTTGGTATGAGGATTTCTAATACAGATAGAAGCTTACTTTTTTTTTACTTCTTTTTCACATGGATTTAATTTCTTTTGCAGACTAAAAAAAAAAAACTTTGAGAGTTTTGGCGATTAACAAAGATGGCCGACCAAGAAGCATGCTCCAGGATTGAACAGCGGTCAGTTATCAAGTTTTTTGGTTGCTGAAGGGGTGCAAACCAGTTGAAATTCATAGGAGAATGTCAACTGTGTATGGTGACACATGTTTCAGCCAAAAAATGTCTACAAATGGGCTAAATTGTTTAAAGAAAGATGGAGCAGTGTTGAGGATGAAGACAGGCCTGGGAGGCCTACAGAAATGAGGTCTCCTGAGGTGATCGAATCAGTCAATGACCTCATTCAGTCTGACAGAAGAACTACTGTGAACTGCTGAGGCATGTCAAGAAAGACATAAAGAACAAACGCAGGGGTCATCAGTCAGAAGGTGTCATCTTGCATCATGACAACGCAAGGCCTCACACAGCAGCCCAAACGGTGCAGACCATCAACGAGCTGAGTTGGGAACTGCTCCCTCATCCCCCTTTACAGCCCAGACCTTGCCCCTTCAGACTTTCACCTGTTTGGTCCCTTGAAATCGTTCACGAGAGGCACGAAGTTTAAAAGTGACGATGAAGTCAAAAGTGTTGTGAGCGACTGACTGAGACAACAGTCCAAAGATTTTTACGCTGAAGGAATACGGAAGCTTGTGCACAGATGGGAAAGAGTGTGACAGTGCTGGGAGACTACGTTGAAAAAGAAAAAAAAAGTAATCTTCTATCTGTATTAGAAGTCCTTATACCGAAAAATTCACCTTATTTATTGAATGACCCTCGTACATCGTCTGCTTTTCTGAGGGAAAGCAGACGCTGTTTGGGATCCAGCTGAAAAATATTGACTTTCAAAAAATATTTTGCGTCCTTCCAATTTGTGGGAAAATTGCGACGTGTGATTTATTTCAGCACCAATCAGAGGGCTTCGTTCTAAATCCCGAGAGACAATCTGGAGCTGGTCTTGGTGTATACAAGAAAAGAATTCCATTGAATCGATAGGAAGAAAAGACGACATTTTCAGTTGCTGGTTGAATCCAGATCACTCCGGTCAAGAACAACGACATAGAAGAAATTTGATAGCGCCAGCCGAGGACTGAAACAAATCAAGACTGAAACAAATCAAGACTTCTCCCTCATCTAAGTAAAATTCAAGGACTGGTGTGATATCTTTTCTTCCCTGTTACCAACAAAGGTATCTACGGACATTGTAGCCACTACTTGAAAAGCATTCAGAGAAGTAGTAGCTTTCATTTTCAATATTTCTTATAATGACGTTTGAATTTCTGGGGACTTCATGCAGCATATATTATATTTTTATTTTAAAAGAACATACTTTGTTTTAAATATATCCTTTATTGTAGAAGGTATAATTTTCTATCCTTTATTGTAAAAGGTAAAATTTTATACCCTTTATTGTAAAAAGGGCATATTTATTTGCACTATACTTGTTAGGGGAGAGTTGTCTCCCCTAACGAATCATTGACTCTTCCCGGAAAAAAGGTGTAGTATCAGACAGCAAGATGGCTGCTGTTCAATACACTACCTGTAGACCATGAATTGTTTATCCAACCCAATATCTTCCTGACGTCATAGATTCCCAAGTAGACATCTACGCGAACGACACTACAATTTTCTCCTGCCTCAAAAACAAATCTAGTGTCGCTGACAAAACTAACCTGACCGTTCGTCTCGAAAAAAACCTCCAATCGGTTGTGAACTGGGGCAGGAATTGGCTGCTTAACTTTAACGCCTCCAAAACAAAACTGCTCTCTATTAATCACCACAGAGATCCTTCCCTGTCCCCCATTAGAATGTCTGACGCTCAACTTCTCGAGAGCACCTCTTTGCGGCTGTTAGGTCTCACATTAACTGCTAACCTGAGATGGAACAAATACATTGAGTCAATTGCTTCGTCCACCGCAAGGAAAGTTGGTTCCTTGTGACGCGCCAGGAAAATTTTCTCCCTAAAATCGATCCTTCATATCTACAAATCAACCATTCGCCCTTGCATGGAGTATTGTTGCCATATATGGTCTGGTGCCCCTTCTGTTTGCCTCGGGGTTCTTGATAAGATCCAAAGACAGATATGCAATGCAATTGGCCCTGTTCTGGCATCTCGTCTACAGTCACTTTCTTACAGACGTGCCGTCGCCTCTCTCTGTGTCTTTTTTACAAATACTTTCATGGTAATTGCTTCGATGAGCTGCTTTCGCTGGTTCCCAGACTTCGTGAATTCAAGCGTCCTACGAGGCTGGCATACCGCTCTCACCCTTCCACTGTTGAGACTGTAGCCGTCTCTTCTACTCCAATAGCTTCATGTCTCGCACCTCTCGCCTGTGGAACTCCTTTCCCTATTCCAGTTTCCCTGAGAGCTATAATCTCCAACTATTCAAATGTAATGTCAATCGACATCTCCAGTTGCTTTGATCTATCCACTATCCTTCTCCTCATCCTTTCTTCTATCACTCCTATCTGCTCTCGTCCCAAATCCTATGTAACCCTTTGCATGCTAGTGGCTTCCAGCCTTGCTTGGGGTGAAATTCTTTAAAAAAAATTATGCTGTATCCTTGTCGTTGTTAAAATATTATGTTTTAAAATATATGGTGTCTATAAAGTACGTGTGCACTTTAAAAAATCGCAAATACAAATAAAGTTATAAATTTTTTAATGTGCACACGAATTTTATGCACATCCTGTATATTTAACTGTGTTTTGTTAATATATTGCTGTTCCTAATATTTTGGGTTACAACAATACTTTATCTCCATTATATGTCTTCTGTTAGTATATCCATGTTACTGGCCATTATTGGCACACAAAGCACCTTATTTGTGCAATTTTCCTTTCATTTTGCGTGTTCAGTAACTTTAACATATTTCTCTTTTAAACTCGGCTCGTGTCGCCTGTCTTTGTCGTCTGCTTTGACTTTAACATCATGGAGGTACCTACTTTAACATCAACGTTACCACAAACATTTGTTTGTACTACGATGCATTTTTTTCGTAGGGTTTTTTACCTTATAAAAATCTTATAAGTTTTCTCATTCTCTTTCACGTCTTGCATCCTAGTTTCATTATCGCCTTGCTTGGGGTGAAATTTTGTTTGTTTTTTTTAAATAACAACTCTATTCTACCTTTGGCAATTTCCTTTTATCTGCATTTCATTGCACAATATACGAGTAACTTGTTCGCAAAAATTTTACATTAAAAAACTACAAAATTCAGTAGTAATTTTCCCATCATCACCACTTCATCAGTCGTTAATTAAAATTATTTTAACAAAATATTTTCATTTATTAATTTAAGATTTCAGTTTCAATGTTCCGTTAGCTTTCATATATTTTATGGACAAAATTAACCCGTTATAATTTCTCTCTAAACTGTGTGTGGATGAAAGTCAAAAAAGATTTAAATAAAACACATTTATTTTAAATCAATAATTCTTGTTTTTTTTATCCATTACACGTCACATGATCTTATTTGATAGAAGAATTTTGATAGGCTGTTGACATTGCAGCCGTGACTAGGATTTTTTTTTTTTAATAAAATTATTTCAAAAAGAGAATGAATCAATCATTGGAAATAAAAACCTACATTCCTTAAATAACATAAATTTATGAAAAAGTTATTAATGCTGATCTTTTCAGAAGATATGAATGAATATATACTTTATTTTCTCGAGTGAGTGCCCAGGCCGCTTATTTAGACATTTTACCTTGAGGGCGTGCACTTCTTTGAAGTTGGGCAGCATTTCTTGGAAAATCCGCTAAATGTGAAACAATTGAAACGCTTATCTTTTCTGATTTCCAATGATTCGGTTTTTATTTTGCAATTTATAAAAGTATTTTCAAACTAGAATGGCAAAACATTTTTCACCAAGATTATTAGTTCTTCGAAATATGATTCCTAAGCATTAAAATGCTGGCAAAGTTTTGAATTGGTACACTCAAACCTAGTGAGGAATCGATACTAATATATGATAAAAGGACTTCAAATTACCGATTACGAATTCCAATTTTTTATCTTAGTGTTGTGTAGGAACCTACCACCCCTCTTGAAGATGAACTCGTCTAAAAACAAGGACGTTAACTAGTGGCATGAAAAAAGACAGTGTAGAAGAAGTTATGAGCTGAGTTAGTTATAGACTACTCAGGCGATATCTGTACCAACTTACCAACCGAATAAACCCCATTTTATTGTTACATGTTATTTGGCGTTTGTCTTTATTAACCCCAAATTAACATCATAACACTTAGGTACCCCCACAAGACAGTACATGATAAAAAAAAAAGCACAAACCTTTATAAAAGCCACATTCTATAGTCAAAATCTTTGTTATTATAAAAATTACATTAGTAATTTTTTGTATTATTCTTTTTAAAACCTTGGTGAGGAATTTGGTTTTCTAGCATCAATGCAGCACCAGAAGTTTTTACGGGAAATCTGATTGTCTTTTTCTGGTGAAAAACACATTGATTTTGAAATTCTTGCCAAAATCTACAAAATTTTTAGCGTTCAAGTGATATTGTTATTAAATTAAAAATATTTATTAATCATAACATGAAAAATCTCACTACGATTCAATAACCTTGGTATTTTAAAAAGAATTTTGTATGTATTTTATGTGTATAAACGTGTCGAACTTTTGTAAATACGAAAGTCCATACACGACATTATCAGAAAATAAGAGGAGTAACTATAGTAAATTAAAAATTTATTGTGAATTTTCTATTTTTTTTTCTACATGCATCTTCCTTAGTAAGACTATAAAACCAAAGCATCTAAAATCCAATAAAATATTAGAATGCTTAAATATTTTATTTTTCATAATTACCGCGTAGTTAAAAGAATTAGATAAAAAGTTGTATCCGTCATGTAATTTTATTTCAACTATCGCCTCCTTACTTAAGTTTTCCAAACATTATGTTGTCCATAGATCTGCAAACACCTCATAAAACCATCATCTCCGTGTTAAAAATGCTTTTGTGCAACATTTTACACTGAAAGTAATATTTGTTTTATTCCTTTAAATCAGCTAGTTTTTTCTCAAATAACGTTTCAGAAAAGTATATTTTATTTTTGAAAGCTTTTTTCGTAAAGTGAATGACGTTGTGTTGACAGATTTATCAATATGGCCGATTTTATGGATTTTACTGATAATCAGAAAAAAGTCATTCCAATCAGCTTCAATTCGGTTTCAATTACAGTAACGTATTTTGCCTATTGGAAATTTCAAATTTAATCTATTAACTTGGAATTAAATCTAAAATAAATGATTCATCTTTTTAAGCCTTAGATATCCCTTTTCTTTTTGGAGGTACTTACTTTTGCCTTTTAAGAAATTTCATGATATGAGCATATTTTGTTTTGATTTCCGTATGGGAATTAATTTACAACGAATTTATGCATGAAAACGGACTCCCTATTAATGTTTATAAAATTTGATAAAAAAAAAAAAAACGTTGTTTTTTATTAGTCAAAATCTGCTACAGAAGGTAGCGACGGAGAGTGGGAATAAATGGCTAAGCATAAACTACGAGAAGACAAAATGCATGGTCATCAGAAAAAGGATGAACCTGAAATGCGATTTGCAGACTCGGAAGTTTAAATATCTGGGGAGCGTTCTGACAGAGGACGGTAAGTGCGACACTGAGATCCGTAGACGTATTGGGATGGCCAAGGACACATTCCAAAAGCTGGACAGAGTATTGCGAGACAGGAGGATTTCTTTGGTAACAAAGAAAAGATTACTGAGCTGTTACGTGACGTCTGTCCTTCTTTACGGCAGCGAATGTTGGACGATTTCCTCAAAGATGAAGAAGAGACTCGAGGCGACGGAGATGTGGTTCTACAGAAGGATGCTAAGGATATCATGGACTGAGCGGGTGAATAAAGATGAGGTCTTAGAGAGGTTGCAAACAAAGAGGAGGCAATTATTTAACATCTGGAAAAGGCAGCTGAAGTTTCTGGGACACATAATGAGGAAGGAGGGCTTGGAGAATCTGATACTCACGGGTTGAATAGAGGGAAAGAGAGACAAAGGAAAGCACCGCGTGACATTACCTGGCGGGCTTAAGCAAGTGGATGACAGAACGTGGTCTGGGGGAGGAAGCAGAGGGAAGGAACTTGCTGAGAGCAGCAAGGGATAGAGGGGGGTGGAGGGCCATGATCGCCTACATCCCGAAAGGACATGGCACATAAAAAGAAAGAAGATCTGAAGTGCTTAACATATGAAAATATCCGTCTTTCCTTCAACAAGTTCTGTGTCAAATTTTCCAAACCTTTTCTCATTATCTCTCTAACAATTTCAACTCTTTCTCACTGTCTCAGTTTTGTCTTCATTTTCCTTAGAGCTTCCTCGTTATTCACATGCTCCATGCATCGTTTACTCGGCTTCCTTCTATACAACTACATCTCTGTTGTCTCAAATCTCCTCTTTATCTGTGAGGATATTGTCCAGCATTTCTGGCCATATAGGATAACATTTAAGCATTCATTTCTTTGTTTCTAATTAAATATTTCTTTCACATGAGCGGAATCTGTTCTCAAAATTCCATCACTTTTCATTCAGTGTAAATAAACTTCTGCGTTATCATCTTTATAGCCAGTCAGTGATGTGCCATGCGTGATACACGCTTAGGCGTTCATGTATCTTTCGACACATGACAGGCAGATTTTTTGACGGTAGATCAGTTGCCATCCAAGGCTATAGAACCCTGTGTCCTGCTATTTATCCATAGCTGGGTCTGGTGAAGAGGATTCATGCCTTTTCCAAGGGTATTAGCACAAAAGTGAACGTAATGGATTCGTCTAGAATTCGAACTCGGCTCTCCGATTCTTCAACCCGAGCTGCTATCCATTGCTCCACAGAGACATCCTGTGAAATCAGAATTGATCCATTGCGACTTAAGGTTTTTATGTCCGTATCTTTGTTATAATAATTTTACATTACTCTGTCGTGTTTTAAAAGTGTATATCGAAATCGATATGCAAATTATTAATTCTCTGTTGGCATAACCTTTCAGCGAAACACGATGGATGTAAATTTGGATTCGCTCTTGCGTGGGGACACGTCGCTTCCATTTCAAAATGAAAAAGAGCAGACGACCTCTTTAGCGCGTGTCGCGATCTACTTGAGTGGCATGAAGGTCAGTTGAGTCATTAATTTAAAAAAATGGCGGCCGGCTTCCCTTATCAAAATTTGACTTTTCCCTTTCCATGTAACAAAGGCAAGGAAAACCAGCAGAAATTGACGAACGTCGGATAGAGTCACCAAAAACATGGCAGGGACATAGAGTCGACGGTCCGGGCGCAAAAGAAGCAATTAATTTGTCACCGCCATCTCTCTCCTCTCTCTCTCTCTCTCTCTCTCTCTCTCTCTCTCACCTCTCACACACACACACACACACACACACACACAACACCGCCATCAGTCCGTCTGTCTTTCTGTCTGCTCTCTCTCTCTCTCTCTCTCTCTCTCTCTCTTTCACACACACATCTGTCTGTCTGTCTGTCTTTCTCTTTCTCTGCTGTCTTTCACATACTTTCTGTCTGTCCTGTCTGTCTCTCTCTCTCTCTCACACACACACACACACACACATATCATCACAGACATATCATCTTTGTCTGTCTGCCTGTCTCTCTCTCTCTCTCTCACACACACACACACACACACACATACTCACAGACATATCATCTGTCTGTCTGTCTGTCTGTCTTACTCTCTCTGTCTTTGTCTCTGTCTGTCTGTGTGTCTCTCTCTCTTACACACACACACACGCGTACACATACATACATTTACATACACATACAAATTAATATTATTTGTTTACATTATGTCCACTTTTCAGCACCCCAGCAACTGTCGTCTGCTTGATTTCAATTCTTTCCCTGTTTTCCAATTCTTCTGACATCTTCACAAGACTCTTCTGGACTATTCTAAGCATGCCAGTAATAATGAACACACGTTTGAATTTCATGTTTCACAGTTTTCTTGTAAGGTATAAATGCTTGAATTTGTGGATCTGTTTGAATTTCAATACCCCAGAGAATTCTTTTTCTACTCAAAGACATTTTGCTTTGTTGATCCTGTTTGATCATTGCCTTGGAATGGTCACGTGTCTATCGTGGGTCTGTACAACCAAAAAAATGTAAAGGGTCACATTGTTCGCAGAAAAATTATCCCAGGCCGCAAGACTAAACTTTTAGAATCAAACTAAAGATGCCGGCAAAATGGTCGGTTCCCTGTAAAGCCCCAGTATGTACTTGACTGGCGCTGCACAGTCTTCATTTATCAGTCTTCATAGTGTTCACGTAGAAGCTTTTGGACTACACGGACTTGTTGGTGATGAGTTATTTTTCACTTTACAACGTCGAGCCTAGGTGGGTGATCGCTGGGGAATCTCAAGTGCTTGGATGCGTGGTGTAATGGATAACGGCTCTGGATTGGAAATCGGGTCCTTCATATTCACTAACGCGTAGATATCCTCCGAAAAAAATATGAATCTAGCTCTTTTTTCCAAGCTATGGGTTAAATAGTAAGCCTTATTTCAGTAAATCAATCTTCCAATTCCGAACCTGTCACCCATTACACACCCCGCACCTCCAAGTTTACAGCACCTGGTATTCCCAAGCTGTCACCCATCTAGGTACTGACCAGGTTCGACGTTGCTTAACTTTGGTGATTGTACAAGAACCGGTGTTTCAAAGCTGTCATATTTGATGTATTCACGTTATTGTAAATTAATACAATTATGGCACAAGACCGAAAAGGAGGACTGGCTTGAGGCTAGTCTTCACTAACGATCTTATACCTAGTTAATCGGATTCACGACTCATTCACTCGTTACAATTTCCTCATTCACCATAAAAACTCATCCATCGTCAATCAATCCTCCATACACCATAATACCGCATCCTCTGGGGGGGGGCTAAAAAAACATCCCAATGAGGTGATAAATATTATTTACAATATATATATATATATATATATATATATACAAATCGGGTGAATGATCATGAAAGGGGAGGGGTGAACCCCAAAACAAACTAAATATCAAAACAGCAAAAATAAACATAACTGATGTTAGTAGGACCCGTCAAACCCTTCAAAAAAAAAGAGAAGCCATTGTATTCTGCCCTTGGACAAAATCAAGAGGCTCTCTCGCTAAGAGAGAGGGAAAAAAGAAAATATAGACGGGCATGGGGAATCAATAAAGCTGACCCAGTCGAGATGGAAGGGGGCCAAAAACAAACTGGGGAGGTTGGGATTCTCAACTTGGATCATAACCAAAGATGTATTCACGTTAGTTTATATCAACTTCCGCCAAGATGTCTGTAATTCAATAAGCAATTTCTTGCTCTTCTTTTACCATTTCGCCTCAAGCAATAAAGTTAACAAGACTCAAAAGGAGTTACTGAGCGTTAAAGAATAAGAGAAAAAGAAAAACTGTACGGAATAAATTATATAAAATGGACATTTGAAAACAATAAGTTAAAATAAAATAAGAAGTTGAAAAACAGAGCATACAAACCATTAGAGATTTTTACAAGATTATTTATAAAATTAAAGCAAGAAATATATTGTCTATTAAGTATGTCTTCAGCCTCGATAGAGCTCAGATCTACACAGCCTGACTAGACACATTAATTCTATTTCATTCTGTTTTTACTTACTTTCTTTTTTTGTTTTTATTCTTTCTTTCTTTCTTCTTTATTATGATCAATACCAATGAAATGTATTTCGGCCAATATTTTGAAGCAAGGATTTAAAACAATTTTGGCTCCGGCTGAAAACAACGCACTATGAAAGATTTTTGTGCTTTAAAAGAGATATACTTGAACGTTGACTCACTCGGGCTGAGCCCGACTCCAGGAGTCGCCACTAAGTGTTAATAGCAGATACAGATAGGAAACTAAAAGAAGGTAGTGAAGGAAAGTAAAAAGAAAAGACTAAACATAAATTGCAAGAAGATGTAATAAATGGTTGTTAGCAAAAGAAGAGACCAACATGCAAACAAACGAGTATAAAAATTTAAACATCTGGGAAGTATTTTAACAGGGGACAAAACGTTCAGCACTGAAATCCAAAGGCGAAAGATGTCTTCCAAAAGCTAAGCAGAGTATTCAGTAAAAGAAAAAATTCGTTAGAAACAAGGAAAAAAGTACTGAACGGTTATGTAATCTCAGGCCTCCTATATGGCCTCATATATGAAGCAGAAATGATTCAACAGAAATGTGGTTCCACAGAATGATGCTGAGGATACCATGAACCGAAACAAATAGAAAACTTATGCTTAACACCAGGAAGAGACAGTTGAAATTTCTAGGGTACATAATGAGGAAAGGGGGCTTGAGAAATCTGATACTCATAGGGCAGATTGAAGGTAAGAGGGAGAAAGAATAAAAAACGCATTAGCAAGCATGAGTAAACGGTTGGCGGAATAAGATTTAGAAGAGATAAGAAAAAGCGATAATTTATTAAGAGTTACAAAAGACAGGCAATTGTGGAAATCCACGATTGCCTACGTCCTGAAGGGATACGGCCCATAGAAAAAGAAAGACTTTATTTTGATTGAAAGCTACGGCGCCATTTTATTTATGGACTTTCTAATTTGTACATAATATTGACCAAGTAATGCAGTTCTTTTCTTGTCGGTTTGTATCTCTTCAAAAGTCCATCATCAGTATAAAATATTCCAGGGACGTACTTTTGTAAGTTGTTCTGTAAAATCTTCTTTGGTTCGCTATACCTGGAAGAAAATAAGCCGATAATAGAAACGTATATAATGTTGATAACATTCATGGGCTATTACTATGCTTAAAGAGCTCTTCGTTATTGCAACTAGACTATGAATTTAAGCGCAGTACTTGATTGGCGGCAAGGTCTCATCTGTTTACAGTTGAATTGGTTAAATATAACAATAAGTTCTATAGTTAAATTCCCAGATGAATTCTGTGGACAAGACAGATTGGCATCAAATGACAAATGGAAAAAAATCTTACATTTTGCCGACACGTTTCGTATTCCGACTTTTTCAAGGCAAAAATGAAATCGAAATGTTTTTGTTGTTATAGTTACATTAAAAATCATCTGGGAATTTAAATATATTGTCGACATGGAAAAAAAAATAATGATAATAATAATCCCTTACTATAAAAGTAATTTACATTAACAAAAAAAAAAAAAGGGTTTAGACAGAAGCGTCTATCTTTTTAAATTTGGATTTTTAATGTAACTATAACAGCAAAAACATTTCGATTTCATTTTTGCCTTGAAAAAGTCGGAATACGAAACGCGTCGGCAAAATGTAAGATTTTTTTCCATTTGTCATTTGATGCCAATAAGTTCTATGCTAACAGTTTTTTTTTCTCGCCTGTTGAACACCGTCCCGGCCAGCTTTGGTCTTCAAAATCTTATATTCAATGTCAATCGTTATCTACTGTCTTCCTGGTTACTCTTTTATTGTTCTCGCTCTTTAATAATATTTCTGCTTTTTAATTCTTTCACACCCAGTAACCCCTTGTGCCTTAGTGGCTTTTACTGCCTTGCTTGGGGTAAATTCGATTAAAAAATCGAATAAACTATAATTTTAAGTGCTGCAATTTTATTGATATTTTATACTATTATTCACCCAATATAACTTCCAAGGACCGAGAGATACTCAAGAGTTATATATATGTAAAATTTCAGATAGGATATATTTGTGAAAGGATAATATGAATAAAAAGACAAAAAGAAAACTTATCGTAGCCGACACGTTTCGTCATCTGGGAGACATATTAAGGTAAATAAAAGAATTTTATTTTGTAACAAGTATTTAAAGACAAGAGTAAAAACGTTGTTTTATTAAAAATTTTAAATTTAAGAAACGCTCATAAATATTAATCATTTCACGAACAACATTTACTGACATTCGTTTATTAGACATTGAATATTCTCACTTCGTGTCCTCCATAATTTGCCTAGACTTTTCGGCTAACCTAATGAATAAGCTGATGAAAGCAGGATCATGTTTGCAAGATAAGAATTGTTTGATCTTTGAACGTGTTGACAAGTCAGGTCATACCAATCTGGGGATTTTTTTTTTTTTTTTGTTATATTTTTGCAAAAGTAAGTAAATAAAATCTAATTAATGAATACTTAAGTTTACTATTTTCTTCGAAACTAATATTTGGAACAGATATTTGATTTTTTTTTATTGTTGTAATTTCTTTTTTGTCGGCGTTCTTCAAACTTGCTAATTGAACTGGACGGAAGAGAGATTGTTTTCTATTTTTGTTTTTGAAATGTATGCAATATTCAAAGCATAAAATAATTTCCCTTTTTAATTTAAACTATTATCCTTTAAATAAAACCACAATTTAACTTCAGAGAAGACATTTAAATTATGTAAAATTCGTTTTTGAACTTTTTAAAAAGTGCGTGCAGTCATCTACGCGACACTGATCGTCGCGTGATTCAAACAGTAGCGCGTTTTGTTGTGGTGGTAGCTTCTCCCTTAAGCTTATTAGCGATACACTTCTCTGGAAACTATCTTATGGTCACAACAACGTTGGAGGCCATTCGAAGGAATATATTGAGTAACTCCCTCAAGGAAAATGCTATGAAAGTATATTCCGACAGAAAACCTGGAGTGGGCAACACTGACAACTTTTCAGTAACTCATGCAGCCAACCCTCCTTCAAAGAAATGCCGTGTATTCCGTTGGATCTTGTCAGTACACCCGAGAGCTGGCGGGGTGTGGATAGCATGTAGTGTGGGTAGCGCACGGCCTCCATATAACATGGCCCAGGCTTGAGCCCTGGAGAGGCCATTCCAGTCACAGCTCCAAAGCACTAAACAGGGCGCTACTTTTACCTCGCGAGATAAACGGATGCCTACTACTCATGTTGTTTGATACAATATTGAAGAATTGTCAACTGCTTTCCAAATGAAAGATGACGCCATGAAATGAAGCAAATCTGAGTAAGAACAAAACTATATCAATTTTATAATCCCATAACTAATAGATGGTATTATATAAAGGTGACAAAAACTCAAAATAGCAGTGGGTACGGTAAATTACTACAAGATTCAAAATGTTTGTGCAGTGCATTGTTTGCTAAGTAATGGTTGCGTAAGCCTGTGACGATTGCGTTAGCCTGTTATGATTGCGTTATCCTGTAATGAGTGTGTTAGCCTGCAATTATTCCGTTGGCCTGCAATTATTCCGTTAGCCTGTCATAATTGTATTAACCTGGAATGATTGTATTAGCATGCAATGATTGCGTTAGCGTGCAATGAGTGTGTTAGCCTGTCTTGATTGCGTTAGTGTACAATGATTGCGTTAGTCTGAAGCGATTGTGTTAGCCTGTCTTGATTGCGTTAGTGTACAATTATTGCGTTATCATGTCTACATTGTGTTACCCTGTAAGGATTGCATTAGTCTGAAATGATTGCGTTAGCTTGTAAAGATTGCGTTAGCGTGTAACGATTGCGTTAGCGTGTCATGATTGCGTTAGTCTCTCATGATTGCGTTAGACTGTAATGATTGCACTAGTCTGAAATGATTGCGTTAGCCTGTAAAGATTGCGTTAGCGTGTCATGATTGCGTTAGCGTGTCATGATTGCATTAGTCTCTCATGACTGCGTTAGACTGTAATGATTGCACTAGTCTGAAATGATTGCGTTAGCCTCTAAAGATTGTGTTAGCGTGTCATGATTGCGTTAGTCTCTCATGATTGCGTTAGACTGTAATGATTGCACTAGTCTGAAATGATTGCGTTAGCCTCTAAAGATTGTGTTAGCGTGTCATGATTGCGTTAGTCTCTCATGACTGCGTTAGACTGTAATGATTGCACTAGTCTGAAATGATTGCGTTAGCCTGTAAAGATTGCGTTAGCGTGTCATGATTGCGTTAGCGTGTCATGATTGCGTTAGTCTCTCATGATTGCGTTAGACTGTAATGATTGCACTAGTCTGAAATGATTGCGTTAGCCTGTAAAGATTGTGTTAGCGTGTCATGATTGCGTTAGCGTGTCATGATTGCGTTAGTCTCTCATGATTGCGTTAGACTGTAATGATTGCACTAGTCTGAAATGATTGCGTTAGCCTCTAAAGATTGTGTTAGCGTGTCATGATTGCGTTAGCGTGTCATGATTGTGTTAGTCTCTCATGACTGCGTTAGACTGTAATGATTGCACTAGTCTGAAATGATTGCGTTAGCCTGTAAAGATTGCGTTAGCGTGTCATGATTGCGTTAGCGTGTTATGATTGCGTTAGTCTCTCATGATTGCGTTAGACTGTAATGATTGCACTAGTCTGAAATGATTGCGTTAGCCTCTAAACATTGTGTTAGCGTGTCATGATTGCGTTAGCGTGTCATGATTGCGTTAGTCTCTCATGATTGCGTTAGACTGTAATGATTGCATTAGTCTGAAATGATTGCGTTAGCCTGTAAAGATTGTGTTAGCGTGTCATGATTGCGTTAGCTTCTTATCTACATTAAATATCAACACTGCAGGTTTCGACTTACTTTTTCGAAAGGTACAGTAGGCACGGATAGCTAAGGAGGCAGCAGGGACAGAGGGTGTAAAAAAAACAGCACACAGGATCATTCCAAAGGCCAATCAAAGTAATAATGACCGCCACAATGATCGCTATGGTGACCACGGTGTACAAAACCAACTGTGTCTGCTTCTGTTGTATATTATTCTTTGTCCTTGCAATATCCGTTTCAGATACCTGCAAAGCATGGACAGAAGTTTAAAAAAAAAACAATTAAAGTTTGATATAATTGTTAACAGTTTGAAAAATTCAAATTCTACTAGCATGAAAGAAAGATTTGGGAATATTTGGTGCAAAAATCCAATCGTAGGAATTCTATAAAAAATAATCTATAAGCTTAGTTATTACATCATTAAACATGAGGTCGCAAATTGAAAAATTTAATTATGGAAACCAAGAAGAAAAAAATCGTTGTTTCGAATCATATCACAAGTGGAAAAAATCACTTTAACCACTTTAAATGTGAGATCAGTGAACAGTGTGCAATGGCTTAGTTTATAGGATCTCTACGCACCCCAGGCGAACAATAAATTAGAAATCAGATTTGCTTTTTTCTAGTTTCTAATTGTTTTCGCTAACTTTTTTTTTTATTTCATTTTATTGATTAATTTTTTGTACAGCTCATATTTTCCAGACTATCACAGAAACGCACACACAAATACACACGTATGATATCTTTTATGGTAAGGGTTTGAGAAATACGGGTTTATTTATTTGGCTCGGTTCAATTTTTTTTTTCTTTACCTTGAATTCTGGGATGCTTTCCTCTTCCTCTTGAACTTGGTTGCTGCCCATGTAGGACTGGTCTTCCTCTTTAGATCCGTTCATAGATTGAGTTAAGGAGACTCTTATCAAACTGTCACTTCCAGCTGTGAAACCAAAAATAAAATCAGAAGAAAGAAAAAATCTAGAAAAAAGATAAAAACGAAATGAAACAGAAAGAAAGAAAGAAAGAAAGAAAAAAAGAGAAAGAAAGAAAGAAAAAAGAGAAAGAAAGAAAGAAAGAAAGAAAGAAAGAAAGAAAGAAAGATTACTTGTGCATCATACGAAAATTAAAGACAAAAAAGGGGGCTTCGTATTATACACAAGTAAACATTGACCCACTTGACTTTGCTAAAAAAACCGTCTCATGGAGTCGTTCCTTAAGCCTATATAAAGGCGTACATTTTTTTAAGCATTTCACCCCAAGCAAGAGGAGAGCGCCACTAGCACGCAAGAGGTTACGGAGAGTGAAAGCAAGAGTAAAAAGGGGGCGGGGTGTTTGAGGAAAGGATATAGAGAAGGACGGGTATCAGGATCAAGTCAGCAGAAGATGTCGATTGACATGACATTTGAATATTTGAAAATTGTAGCTACCAGGGAAGCAAGTAGGAGGAAGAGAGTTCCACTGACGAGAAGTGCGAGAGAAGCTGCTGGAGTAGAAGAGACGGTTACATTTAACTGTTTTGACAGTGAAAGGGTGGGACCGAGATGCCAACCTAGTAGCACGCTTAAATTCATGCAGTTGGGACACCAGTGAAAGTAGCTCGTCACAGCAGTTGCCATGAAAATATTTGTAGAAAAGATAGAGGGAAGCCACATCGCGTCTGTATGAAAGTGACTGTAGACGGGATGCCAGATCAGGACTAGTCACGTTGCATATCCATCTCTGGATTTTGTCGAGGACCTCGAAATGAACATCGGGGGTACTAGACCATATATGGTAGCAGTATTCAGTGCAAGGACGAATGGTTGTGTTGCAGATTTGAAGGATGGACTCAGGTGAGAAAAACCTTCTGGTGTGACACAGAGAAACAACTTTGAACCGAAAATAGTGACATAATCAAGATCTTGACATTCCACACTCAGTCAGTTAAGTGCCGTACGTGATACAAGCTTGGGCAATCATGACGATTTATGATTAACTTGGCAGAAGATTTTCCCGTAGTAGCTTTGCCATTTCTTTCTGCGGTAGATTTATTATGAGACTCAGTCTGTTTTGCTATTCAAAACCATAAGAGGAGAGAATAGAAATGAGTTCATATCTTTCCCAAGGGTATTTAGGCGTAAGTGATTGCAATAAACCCGGCTAACTTGACTTTCCGATTTCTCATCCCGAGTCATTAACCATTGCCCCGCATATTCCACACTATTTCAAATAAAAGGTTAGGAAGGAAATCGCCATTAATACTGGAAGGAGCAATAACAGTTACTGGATTTGAGAAATCTATTTTCCCGAAAAAGTATTTTAAGAGAAAGATTTTATAAATTTCAGCCGAAAACAAATGCTGAATATTTCCTCATAAGGAAACGGCTAATAATACCATTTACAATTACCATCTGAAAACCTTCTGGCGCGACACCGCCAAGGGTGGACCTACTAAGAGTTTAGAACTCCCGACGGTATCGCTCTCAGAGACATTGGACCACTTGAACCCTTCTACTGCGACAAGAAGCGACCATCAAAGGTATGGTTTATTAAACCAACAATTAATGCATTTTTTAACAAAAAGAAATTATATCAATGTATACACAGTTGAAAGGAAAGGAAAAGACTTTACAAACTTAACTATTGAATATGTGCTTATTTGTGCGCCTGATTTGTATTTTGAAAAATTCTTTTTCACTCCCATTAGACTCTTGTGTCTTAGTGGCATTATCGCCTTGCTTGGGGTGAACTCCAAATTCAAAACCATATGGTCTCAGGCCTGACAACTCTACAGAACCCACAACAACCACACCTAGCGTAGTGAGGTTACGGTCCTTGCTTGGGAATGGTACGAAGAGGAAGGAAGGAATCCAACAAATAATTATAGATATTTACAGAGCTTAGCTTAGTTTGGCACAAGGCTACTAATAAGGAGCACATAGTTAAAATCTATAACGATCTGCTAGGTTAATTTCCTAAAGATTTCACTACGGCTAGATTTCCCCAAGGGTAATAAATATTTAAGCAATCCTACTGTTAAATGATATCTTTATAGACAATTTACCAATTTGTTGTAATCATGATAACAGATTTTGAATAGCAATTTATAAAAATGGCAAAAAAACGAAAGACTAAACTAATGTTTTCAGATGAAAACTAATCCCCACTCCCACAAAAAAACAGAAATCTGGCAAAGAAAAAAAAAGGCAAAATAAAAGTTAGTCATTAGAATCGACAAAGGCTTACCAGCTGAAGTTATAAAAGCAACGGAAACAAACAGAAATCCAAATACAATAAAGGCTGCGTTCTTCATGGATGAGTTTGACGATTTTAAATGAGAAAAATGATTCCAAACGCAGTCGTGCCTTCTTTCTTTTTCCACCGCTTACTTTCTTTCTTTCCAAAGACAACTATTTTTTTTCAAAAATTGACCAATACCATTTATTTAATCCAATCAACATTCTTCAATTTTCTACATCGACTACTCAGAGGAGGTCAAGATTTATTGTAAGTAAAATACAATTTTGGCACAAGGCCTAAAACGGGGAAAGGGTTCAGGTTGGCCGTCACTTACTATATTATACCTAAATAATCCGATTCACAGCCCATTCAATCGTTACAAATTGCGCATCCCCCATAAGAACTCTTCCATTATTATTAATTCCTCCATATACCATAATACTGCGAGCACCTCGGCGTGGTATAATGGTTAGCAAGCTTGTCTCGCTAGAACAATTACGACTGAGTAGTGAGTTCGATCCTCACTGGGCACCCCATGCTTTCAGCCTTGTGCCACATCTAAGCTACGCTTGGAAAATCATAATACTGCATACTTTCACGGAATCTACGAAAACACATCCCCATGACATAAAACTTTAATGAGCATAAAAATTTATATAAATCAGAGGTAGTCATTGCTTGTTTTATAATATAAATACTCGTATCCAACTATGCTTGTTTACGAAAGCGGTTAGCCGATCCCCGTTGCAGATGCCATCTCAGATACATTTGTGTCTGCTCAACATCCGCAGAGCACACCTGCAGTCTATACTGAAACTATACTGATCCAACGTTAGCTGCAATTTCTGTAAGAGAGCGTACGTCATCTGGCATGATCAACAGTTTGAACAAGGTCAACATTCGCTAGCCCTCTACCTTGAGTGGCTTTGGGGCCTTTGAGTGAAAAATTAATTTAAGAAAATAAATAAAATGAAACAAAATACAATGTTCAAAAAAACAATATCATCTTTATATTGTGTTGTGGACATCATTTAGCTGCGGATTATCCAATCGTAATCCAAAATGGCGGTGCCTATGAAGAATCACTGTCACCATCTAAATGCTCAGCAAATAGAAGAATTTTTTTCTTATTTTACCCAGAACGGAACAACACAGCCAGGCAACAATTATAAGAATGCAGCAGCGATAGTGTTAAAATTTTTCCAAAATATTAAAAAGACAACATTTTGTCGATTTCTGTCTCTTGTATCTTTTAATGATTCTGAAAAAATGTTCATTGATTCCATTTTCGCCTTTCTAAACTCTTCCTTGCTTTTGTTCTTCAGGTGAAGTTCGTTATGCAAGAAACACAAGTAAGATGACAACATTGATGCATGTTGACCCAACTCTTCCACTGTGGATGTTTTTCGATGTCTATGGCAATGTACAGAAGATTAAGATACTTGGTAAGTTTTCCATTTATTTTGATTGACGTTCATATTTAACTCAATCCATTCAACAGCCACCTTTTTCTTCAATGATCATTCACTACGTTCATTTATGCACAAATATCTAAATCCATCTCTCCTCCCACCAGCTATGGGTTAAAATAGTAGGACTTGTATCTGGAAAAAAAAATCATTGTTATTCTCAAAAAAAAAAATCTTAATGCAATATTCATTTTCAAAAAATATAATCTTACATTTCAAAATATGTTTCAGATTTAAATAACCCATAAAGGGTTGATAAACCATAAAAAAAAACAAATCAATCTTCATTAGTTAAATGGAAGACTGATTAAATCTATTTTTTATTGTTTCTATTTGTCTTCTTTGATTATTAAGACAAATTTATAATTTGATGTTTGAGAAACAGATAACATCTTTTCTCCAGGTTTAATCATTGATGTTGTTTTTTACTATTTATAATCATTAGTACCATATCTTTTTTACAAATAATAAAAAAACATGCTCTTTTAATCTTAATACTGGATTTTGCAATGGGTATTTATTATAAAAATATAAAATTAATTATGTCTTTATCTATCACCAATTAATGTCCTCCAGTCAAGAAATGGGACAAGGATCTTTTCCTTTTTTAATTAATTAAAGAAATATTTTTTCCTTTTTATTTGTAGAGATGAATGTTTTAGGAAAGTTTCTTTTTTAATATATTTTTAGTAATGGAAAAATTATATTTTATTAATTTGTTTTAATGTAATAAAACCATATATACATGAAAACTTGTATGGTTTTAAGTTTAAGAATTATTTTAATGAGGATTTATATATTTACAGGCATTATCAGATAAAACAAGTAGATTATAAAACTCTCTTCTAAACATATAATATCAATCAACAATATTTTCTGAAAGAAGCATCTATTATCAACTTAGCCACTGTAATTATGGAATCAGAACAATGATTTTTGAAATAGCAGGAAATTTGTTTCCAGGAAAGGAATTTCAGTTCTACTTTTGTTATATATGAGTTAGGATCGAATATGGATATGGATCCGACAGAATGATAAAATAAATAACAAATAGGAAACGTTTATCAATTTGACATGTTTCACTTTTATTAAAACTTTATTAGAGAATGCGATATGGAGAAAAAGAAATTCTGCAATTTTGTCTTAGATGTCTTTTGATTTTCATTGGCTAATCAGGTTTCTCGTGCATTCGATATAATTACTGGAAAAAAAACACAAAAGTAAAAATAGGAGAAATTCTTTCTAGTCCCCTCTCCAGTCTTTTGAACAGGATTAGGGGTTTATCCTTTGTTTCCTGATTAGGATTGGATTTCCGGTTTCTTTAAAAGTTTTATTTTTTTTATTCTCTTTCACTTTCAGTGGCCTCTTGTGTCTTAGTGACATTATCGCCTTGCTTGGGGTGAATTGATTTAAAAATGTGCGTGTTGTGTGTATGTTTATAAGAACACACATTATATCGTGTTTATCGATTATAATATGAAATCACTTGAAATTAAGAAATAAATTTTGATGAAATTCTAACATTTCTTCATAAAGAAATCTGCGTCGCATTTCATCTAAGTTTTTTTTTTTTTTTTCTGAAGACATCTTACCGCTCTCTTCTTTTTTTCTGATGCCATCTTACTACCCACGATCTTGTTATAAAATAAAATAAGACATATCTCGGCTGATTTACAGGCAAATACTCAAGAGCGAGAACCGGATGTGAACAGGACAAAGCCCCGTCACAAAATGACCATTATCTTTCTTCACAAATGTTCCCGACACACGTTTTCCGGTCGAAAAATAAAATAATATTTAAAGTGTTCTATTCTTCGTCCAATAAAAATGCTTCCCTCCTAATTATACTCGCTTCGTTTTTCGAGCCTGTTAAGCCATAAAAAAACGCTATAAAAGGGGTCACACGGAAGTTCAACTGTCAGTCAACAGGTGGCCAGGAACAGACCTATCACGCTCAGGCCGAGCGGACAGCAGCTGTCAGCATGGAGCATCAACCACCGTCAACATGTGTGAACTACTATGCGAGATCGACCTAGATCCGAAGCCGGCTTATGAACTTTACCACAAGGTAGCTGTCCCAAACCCACACGTTCCTGTTGAAATAAACCACGTAAATCTATTTCTGCTGTTGTCGTATTTCTTTCTTACAACCATACGCTTGTCTATAACAATCTTTTTCTGGTACCATCTTATCGCCCTCATTTTTTTTCTTTGCCGTTCCTTGGATATTTCCCGCTACTCTCTGAGTGTCCCGCCCTCTTAGGGGATCGTTGTTTAAGGCAGAGCGCAAAATTACTTTGATCCTTGACAAAAAATACTGATCAGTACATAAATAATGACGACAATCATTTATACCATTTTACTAAGCATAGCTTAGATGTGGCACACGGTCAAAAGTATGGAGCACTCAGTGTGGTTCGAATTCACTATTCAGTTGTAATTGATCTAACGAGACAAGTTTGCTAACAATTACACCACATCGAAGTACTTGCCTAATTGTTTGTTTGTTTTTTATTTAAGCAAAGAGAAATTTATTTACTGAAAAAAAAGTTTCAACAAAGTAACTATAAACAATTTTTTTTTCTATCCTCTGCCAGGCATAATGGTGGAGAAAACATTACCGCCAGTTTTTTTTAGACATTATGACGTCATCGTTTAGCTTCTAAAATAGAAAATTCAGTTGTAAAGTGACAGAGGGAGAAGTCAAATGACAAATGATTCTTTTTTCTTTTCTTTTTTAAAGAAAAAAATCTGTATGCTTTTATCACGAAAGGATTGAGGTAAACCTAAGTGAGTCATTATAAGGCTAGTATCTATTCCAATTCTTTCTTCGGACAAGAAGAGCCAGTGCAAAGGTCACGTACTCCACCCACGGAATCTATACACCCCCACACACACATACACACGATTAAATCTCCATTTTTATAACATTAAGTGCTGTTTTCACCAAGTGGGTAGGTGGAGCTTGTGTTGTCAAAGTTCATACTTGTATCTTTTTAAGACAAATTCTTTTCATCTCTTGTCGCTTAGTGTCAAATTAGTTTCAGATCAAAGAGCAAGGCGGACGGCTGGCGAAGCACAGAAGACTAATGTGGTGTTTAACCTGTTGTAAAATAAAAATAAATAAATAAAACCCAGAATGCCGTCAAAATCTGCAAAAAATTGTTATCCTTTAATAGTCAGCTGTGCTTAGTTTAATTTGTAACATAAATATAGTTAGGAATAAAGCAAATGTTGTTAAGATAGTGAGGATCACAAAATACTGCTCAGGGCCCCCAATGAGGCTTAGACCCCCTCCACCGGTCGGGTAGTTCAAGGTAGTACGTTTCGGACATGCGTTCTTTAACTTATTTGCATATTGGTTTTTAAAAAAGTTTATTTCATTAATTAATTGTCCTTCATTACTGTTCTTTTATTCGAGAATTGTTTTGAGTTTCATATCAAAATTAGTTCTGTTTAGGAATATGGCCTTATATGGTGCAGAAAAGTGTCTGAAATTTGCAATTACTTGGCCTTCAGCAAGTTGGCATCTATTTGTAAAACTTTCCTTAACTATAACAAGTCAATTTATTAAATGTTCATTTAAATTTTTTTTTCAAGTAGTGGATATATCTTACTTTGCGAAGTGATAGCGAGTGGGTGAAGCCTGCTAGTTCTAAATAAAAGTCCTGTCTCGTCATGATTCGTGATCGTTTCCATCAAAGCTAAAAATGGAATAGAACTGTTGCGTGGACGTACTAGCGAGCAGGTCATGTGACCAAAGACTAAATTTTTTACGGCCAATCAGAAGCCACTGCAAACTGGCACAGTAAATACTTCTGTGATCGCTTCGAAAACGTATAAATATTCCGTATTCTGCATTCGACAAGATAGCTGAGCGGTTAAAATTCTTATTTTTTTAAGAACTTCTAGTTCTTATTCTTATATTCTTGTTCTTTTTTAAAAATAGCATGTTTTATATTCTTATTCTTTTTAATGAATCTTATTGAATCTTATTCTTATATTCTTATTCTTTTTTAAAATTAGTCTAGTCTATTCTTATATTCTCATTCCTATCAAAGAATAACTAATTCTTATTCTTATATTCTTATTTTTAAAGAGTAGCTCTTGTTTCTTTTCTTATATTCTTATTCCTTTTAAAGAATAGCTCCTTGCAAAATTTCCGTTTTCTGCTTTTCTGGTTTCAAAAATAACCCTTATTCTTGTTCTTGTATTCTTATTCCTTTTGAAGAATAACTATTATTCTTAAATTTTATTTCCTTGTGAAATTTCCGTTTTCTTTTTGAAAATGTTATTCTTATTTGAAAATATTCCTGTTCGAAGAACAGTTCTTGTTCTTGTCCTTACATTCTTATACCTATTCCACTATCAATACTGGAAACAGTGACAACAGTTACTGAACCGAATAAGTATATATATATATATATATATATATATATATATATATATAGAGAGAGAGAGAGAGAGAGAGAGAAAGAAAGAAAGAAAGAAAGAGAAAGAAAGAAAGAAAGAAAGAAAGAAAGAAAGAAAGAAAGAGTGAGAGAGATTGGCACGTTTTAAGATCAGTATAGTATCTGAATACACTGCCTAGGATCTAAGTATTGTTCCCGGATCTCTACCTAGGACCTCTGCGCTTTGCGTAAGTTAACATTTGTAAGTTTATTATACGATGATGTTTAGGCAGCGAAACGCTAGTTTAGGGGAATCGTCACTTCCGGGTTTAGCGTTTTAGACGGAGTAAGATTCGCATGAGATTTTATATTTGTTTCATTACAGCAAAAAGTTACAGACAAAAAATATAAAAACATATTTGTTGACCATTTTGATACATGCTTATTGTTTTGTTTTGTTTTAACAAAATAACATATGAATACAAGCAGCGTGAAAGGGGGTGAATCAAGAAAGTCTTACCTGTAGTATTTCCCAAATGGGAGCGGCAGGGTCGGTGCTATCTTCTATATCCTTTGTGGAACCATGTCAACTCCTCTGTTCTCTTTACCGCTGTGGGTTTGTGATGACGTCTAGCGGCCCATCATCAGCAAATAGCGTGGACAGACTTCTCTTGCCTCTACGCGTGCTAAACAGTAACTAGGGTTTTTATCACTTCACGAACTTACCGACCGTCACGTGACTCTCGTGACTCTGTCTTAACCGTTCCTACATCATCATTATAATCTACTTGGCTTTCTATGGCATAAGGTCACTTTTCTGATAAACTCTGCTTTCCATCATGGCAGAACGATTCCAATTTTTATTCGACGAATTCAGGCCGTTTTTCGATATCTTGAATTCGTTGGACCGAAGAAAGAGATGACCACAAATGTAATGTTGCATGAAGTAAAACAAATGGTAGTTTGAAGTTATCAGCTATGGATGGTTAATCACATGTGGAATAATATGTCAATCCACCTCTGCAATCGCTTATGGCGTCTAATGTGAAATTTGAAGACTGGGTGTATCTTTATATTCTCTCCTAGTTGACAACTGAATGCAACAAATTGCTAGGTAAGAATATTTTGACCGCTAACACCTGGGAAGGGAATATAATTAGGCTGGGAGCGAGGGAATAACCGAAGTGTTTTTTTCTCTGGAAGGGGGAGAAATGGCTTGGTAATTTTAACGCCTCCGAAACTAAACTGCTCTCTTTTAATCGTCTGAGAGAACCTATTTTGCATTCCATCAGTATGGCTGATGCTAACCTCCAGAAGAATGATTCATTTCACTTTATCGGGTTAAACGGACATGAAGTGGAAAGATTATTTTGAATTAATAGTTAGGAAAGTTAGTTTAATGTGTCATGCTAGACATTTTTTCTCCAGAATCTATCTAATCTATATATATAAAACAGAGGATGTATGTGTGTCTGTCTGTGTGATACCTTTTCACTCCAGATCCATCCAACCAATTTTTGACCAAACTTGGCACATATATTGTATAATGTAAGAGGTAGGTTCTTAGCGTAAAAAATTCAACTTTTTTCATCCGATTTCGTTCAAATTCGGTATGTAGGTTACATACATCATGGCGAGCTCAGCGATATCTCATTTTTGTTTCTACGCCACTGCGTTTAGTGAGAAAACCGCGGGAAACGAAAAATCGATTTCAACACAAATTTTAAACTAAAACCTCCTTCAATTTTCAAGCAATCTAATACAAACTTCACTCAATTGTACCCAACAATAAGTTGATCTTTTCATGATAACTGAGTCCACCCATATAGTGAAAAACCGCGTAAATAGCGAAAAATGGCGATTTTTACTGGTTTCTTTTTCTTTTTTTTTTTTTTTTTTTGTTGATCTTTCAACTAATTTTCATCAAACTTAACAATTGCTTCATAAATGTATCCGCTTTTACATCCCTGGTAGCACACTGACAAATTGAATTTCCAAAACTCCAAAATAATTGTAGTCTGAAGCGGGTCTTTATGTTGCCTGTTTTACCCCTTCATGTCCTCGGCTAACTTCGATTGAATAAATACAGACTACTTCTGATATATCAGTGAATGTATTAATTCAAAATGTTTTTTTAATGAAAGTACTTTAAAGTAATTGAAGAAGATAAACTCTTTTACATCTAAACATGATGCTGTTTTTGCTCGACCAGCTGGTATGGCTGCTAGTACATTTATAAATCTACCTTTCGTTCATGCATTGAATATTGTTGTCAATCTGATTTGATACGTCTGCAATGTATTTAAAGATTGCTGATGAAATACAAAGAAGAATCTGTATCTGTCTCTAGTTCTGAGATAAGGTATTATGTACATTATTTACATTATTCGGACTATTGTTCTCATCTTTGCCGCCATATTTATTACAACGTTTCGGCCGTTGTACGCTCCGGCCTTCTTCAGGAACGTCGAACTAAACCCTTTATTTCGGTCACTGGGGTAGACTGTTCTAGTTCCACGCGCCATGTTTAATGGATGTCAGTTATCAGTTATCTCCTGTTAATTTCCCTCTGAAGGTTCTCCACTGCCTTAAACGGGTATTGAACTCACACTCTTTGGGTCCTGTCACTGGATCTAACCAACGCCTTTATCCACTGTGCCATGTGTCCTTGACCTGTCATCTCGGCTTCAGTCACTCTCCCACCGCCATAATATAGCTTTCACGGTAATTACTCTGATGGACTATCCTCTATGGTAGATAGACTTTATGAATTTAAGCGCAGTACTAGATTGGCGGCAGGGTCTCATCATTTTACAGTTGAAATGGTTAGATGTAGCCGTAAGTTCTATGCTGATAGTTTCTTCTTTTCGTTTGTGGGACTCACTCTCAGCTTCTTGCTTTCCAGTCTTCAAAACTTTAAATGCAATGTCAATCGTTATCTTTTATCTTCTTAATTCTTCTTTTATTTTTCTCTCACCTTAATAATGTTTTCATTTTCTCATATTCTCTCACACTCAGTAACCCCTTGCGTCTTAGTGGCTTTATCGCCCTGCTTCGAGTCAAATGATTAAAAATAAATAAGGTAGAGCAGTATGCCAGTGATTAGACCTTTTGCTAAGACATCATTTTATAGGATAGAATGCAAGAAGTAGATTCGTGGATTTTCCAATGACTTTGGTGCTAAATGAATGTAAACTGGTCCAGCCAAAATTCGAACTCAGTTCGCTGATTTTAACATTTTCTTATTGGTACAAAGATGAAGATTACGGAGACATGTTGAAAATTACTGTTGTAAATATACAGAAGACGCTTATCTCCCTTTGGTGGAGATAAGTCATGTGGTCACATGAGAGCCGCTTAGTGACTTTACTCCATGCAGTGACGAAAGCGGCAACCAAAATGAGTTCGTTTAAAGCAGCCACCACGTGAGGTTGCTTTCTTTCTAAGGGGCCCAGGCTGAGCCTAAATCTGCGTCACCCCTAGCAGCATAAAACCACATGGTGCCGTTTCCCTTTGGGAATATAATAAATATAAAGTAAATTAGTAAAGTTAATATCAATTTTCAAAAATTCGGCCTTAGCATTGCGACTGCACGCTCCGCAAGTTTGTATCCGTTACCAATAGCATATTAAAAAAAAAAAAAAAAAAACATATTTCGATTTGGTTTATATTTATTTGGTCTCGGATGCTGAATTTTACCAAAAACAAAATAGTTTCCATGCCTGATGATGACTGGTAGAACCGTCGAAAGTACTTGTGCATTTAAGGAAGACCTAATACAGTTTATAATTTTAAAAAGCAGGGATCATAACATTCATCGAGTGATTAGTGGGTTAATGCATCTTTAAAATATTGTTAGCGAAGGGATTTCGCCATTTTATATCATTAACTTTACTAATTTACTTTTTTATGAATAATTCATTGTAATATATATATATATATATATATATATATATATATCTATATATAATTTTAGAAAGAATATATATATATATATATATATATATATATATATTCTTTCTAAAATTTGTGTATTTAGGCAGCAAATTCTCTTTTAGGCATCTCTGATGAAATAATTTACAAACATTATATCTACTTATTTTTAGCATAATCCGTTCATATTCACGGGTATTTTTCCGTATGTTACAATCAACAATGCAAGAAATGCACTGTAAAACTGCCAGCCGTTGCATTTAAACGTCAAAAGAAAGAAATTCAGCAATTGATAACTACACATAGTTTTTTTGCCTTACTAGTTGCACCCCTGATGATGATCTCAGATAGAGTTGAAAAGTACTTGGCAAATGAAAGTGATATTCTTTCTAGTATTGTTTTACTCAATTTACCTACTTCACTTTTGCTTGGGTTTATGAATCTGCATGTTGGGTTTCTTTCTGAAATTGTCCTTATGGTCTTTTTAAATGCTTACGCCTTAGAGATGCAATTTATTCGGTCGTCTAGGTGTCATTCTGGGGCGATGGTTTTACTTTTCTCATTGATATCGTGTTTCGTTGATTTTTTGGGGGGTGGGTGCTTTTCAACCTCGGTATAGACTAAGACGAACCCAATCTGTACCGGGGTTGAATAAGACTGACGAATATTTTCGTCGGTCAAAATAAGCTTATTCCCCATGTGAGGTGATTTGGGATTTTATTGTATATTAATTTTTGCTCATTTTTATACATTGAGCTCTTTTTTGGATCACTTTTAATATTTTATATTACTAGTATCAACCTGGATTATAAACCAACGGGATTATTACCTTTACTATATATATATATATATATATATATATATATATATATATATATATATATATATATATATACATGAATAAAAAGACAAGAGGAAAAACTATTCTGAGCCGACGCGTTTCGTTCTCTGAGGGACTTTATCAAAGCAAATGTAATGATTTATTTTGTTATATGCGTTTATATACAAGAGCAAGGATGTCATTGGTTTATCAAGGCTTTTAAATTTGAAAATGTTCATGGATATTCATCAGCTGGTTGAAAGCGCAGTCAAAATATGTGGAAGGCTCAAAGTTCCATAATTCAACATCTGGTATTATATATATATATATGCATATACCCAGATTTCGACATTAAATAACCAAACGAAGGTTGAAAATCGAAAGATGCAGACAAGCTCACTTGGTGCTCCATACTCGTAATCTTGCGTTTAACTAAGTTTAGTAAAAAACAAAAAAACACATTTTGATTACTCACGAAAACAACAACACGCAGATAAAATTGATTTTATAGCCAATCAGCATTCACTTCACTATTCCTAACTTTTGTTCCCGTTAATATAAAGCTGCTTTTCTCCCCTTACAGCCGATTTACCAAATAATCCATAGGATATGCGAGGCCTCTTCTGCTACCACGAGCTGATTACTTAGAGATGTCCACGGAACTAACTTTGACCTTTCTCGCCGAACGTTTTTCATAACAAATACAACTTCATAATGTTATCGTGACCATTTTCATAAATATAGCTGCAACACTAATAAAATATATGAAAATCATGCTAAGTTCAGATTTGTCTACATATTTTTAGAAGAGTCGTTATCAACCACATGGAGATTTCATGGAGATTCTTGTAAATGAAAATGAATAATTTAAATAATTTCATTTTTTTTAGTTTATTAAATGAACTTACATTTCAGCATGTGATGAGCTAATATAGAATTTTTTTTTTAGTCAAGTTAGTAAAGCAAGGTAGTAAAGCCACTAAGACATAAGGAGTTGCTGGGTGTGAAAGAATTAGAAAGCAGAAATATTAAGGTGCAAGAACAAAAGAAGAAGAATCAGTACATAATGACTGACATTGCATTTAAATTTTTGAAGATCAAAGTTGACTGGAAAGCAAAAAGCCGGAAGAGAGTTCCACAAGCAAGAAGTGAGAGAAAAGAAACTGTTAGCATAGAACTTATAGTTACATCAATCCAACTCAACTATAAATTGATGAGACCTTATCACCAGTCTGGTACTGTGCTTAAATTCATAAAGTCTAAGTACCATAGCGTACCATGAAAGTATCTATAAAAAAGGCACAGGAAGGCAACTTTACAGTGGTGAGAAAGTGACTGAAGCCGAGCAGCCAGATCAGGACCAATAATATTTCTGATGCTTCTTTGGATTTTATCAAGTATCTCCAGACCATATGTGGCAGCAATATTCTAAACATGGATGAATGGTAGACTTAGTAATATGTATGATAGATTCTTTAGAGAATAATTATCTAGCATGACAAAGTGAACCAACTTTCTTAGCAGCTGACCTAGCAATGGATTCAATATAGTCTTTTCGCTTCATATCAGCCGAGATTGTTAACCCGAGAAGGCTGAACTCATGCTTTTGTTGCTACAACTTTTCGACAGATCCATTCTGCAGCCTTCTTCAAGTGTATGATCCATAAAGAAAGAGAGAGGACTGTTTCCTACAGAAATAGATAGTGAACAGAGAAAAATAATGGTAGATAATATACCAGCTATGGGTAAATACTAGGACAAACTGGGTTCTATAGCCTTGAGTGGCAACCGGTCTAGGAGAAGGAAAACTCTGAATTCAAAACTGTATGTAGCCCTGGCGAAGCACATACTATGCAGCTAAGAAAAGGATCGTTCACAATAACTTGATGATCCCGATTACAGTCGACCCCATTTTATTGGTAGGGGGTAACGGTCGTGCGAACTAAGAGAGCGACAAGCCCAATAAGATTTTATGTATTAATAGCAAACATAAATGTATAGCTTTGGAAATGTGAAAATGCATCAAATCCACACGATTTTTTTTTAGGGACGCAAATTTTATGCGACACCACAACACGATGAGTATATTTGCATTTAAAAACAAAAATAACAACGACAATCAAAACAAAACAGTAAAATTCGAATCAAACATCTCAACCATTTCTTTTTTGTTATTTCTCCGTGCTTTCAAAATAAAATTCCCACGTCGCTTATTTTTCCAAATAGCAAAACGATTGTTCAGAGCCTTGTGCTAGTCACACAAATATATTTGTTTGGAAAACAATATAGTAGAATTTGAAGAATTTAAACAACTTTTGATTCCAGCAAACTAGCCGGGAGATTTTACAAATGGAGGTCTACGTTTCAAACATTTCAATAATATTAGTTACTTTTTTTAATTCTTTTTTTTTTTTTTTTTTTCATAACACTGATACAAAGGGAGATTAAAAAAGATTCCATAATCACAGTTATTAGGTAAATTTTTATCTAAATTTTCAACTATCAGGCTATACGGTAGTTTCCTCTATATAAGAGGTGAAGCAGATTCGAACCTTGTGTAAAAACCTATCGAAAAACCCAGTTCGGTAGACATCAATTATTCTGTTTAGGAAACAGATATGTCTACTCAAAAATCCACTAAAAATGTAATGTTTAGTAATGGAATATAAGTAACGGAAAAGCGCTGGATTATGTTAATTGACAAGGAAGGAGATTATATTGAAAAAGCTGCTGTAATTTTAATGCATTCATTGCCACTAATTACCAAAAAAAAAAAAAAAAAAAAACATCCCGTGATGAAAAAATGCTCCAAACTTAATTTTATGAAAACTCGAGAAATTCAACGCTGATTCTTTTAATAATTGTATTGTTAAAAGCAGAAGTCTTTGAAGAATATAAATCCTTCATTTTTTTTTTTTTTTTAAATTGAATCACTCCATCACCAAAAAATCAGCTCTGAATTGTAACATACAAACCCAATAAAACTAAGACATTATTCAATTAGAAAAGCTTTTTATGGATTTTATGAATAATATATGTTAAGGACAATATTCTCTGAAGTCAAGATATTTTTCCGATTAAAAATGAATTTTTACAAGCATTGTATTTTGGGGTTTTTTTTTTTTCAGTTTTAAATGCAAAAGTTGTTAAATCTTTTAAAAATTGAGTTTCAATCAGTTTCGTTTAGGGAATGCTGTTATTAATTAGATCCATCTTTATGGATCATTAATTTGAAAGAATATTACTGCAAAACCTCGTATTTTAAATAAAGAATTTTATATATTTTTAAACAGTTTTTTCCCCAAATAGATGGACGATCGTAACGTTTCATGAATCATGTCACCTGTTTTAAGAGTTGCTTCCCCTGACGGCAAAAAAACTGCTGTCAGAATTTTTTTTTTTTTTTTGCTTTCCTCCTGTGAATTTTCTGAGCACCAACATCGCCCCGTTTTCAAAAGTTTTATTTTTTTTAAAGTAATATTTCGCTAAATATTTTTAATCTAATTTTTTAAATATGATTAATTTATTGTTTTTTCAGTGCAATTATTAATTATTTTCTTTTTTAGTTTCAATTCTAGGGACGTAAACAAAACAATATTAAAAAATAAGGAAAATTAAGAATTAACACATTAAAAAAAGTAAGATTTTATATCTCAGTTGTGAATTTTTTTTCATAACTGAGATATAAAAATTGATAATAAAAATAATAGCATAAAATTTCATAAGAGATGTACGTAAAAATTAGATACCTTTTTTATGAAATTTTATCTCACTCACAGTTAAAATGTTAAATTTATTTCATTGTTAGTATTTTAAATTTTATTTTTACAGAAATCATCTTCAAACGTAAGACTATAAAGCTAAAGTATCTAAGAAAAAAAAACAATAAAAAATTAGATTGTTGAAAATTACTGTGTAGTTAAATAAGTCTTGACTTAAGATTCAAAAAAAATTATGTCACTTCTGTTCTTCCGTCCGATAACTTTTCCTGACATAAGCTGTCGATACATTGATATAACTGTCAGCTAACACTTCCAAAACAAGTCACAAGTTTTTTATGGTATTCCGCTGACGCAAGAAAGACAAGTTTTTTAATCAAAATTTCGAATGTCCTAAAAATGATGAAAAAATTTAATAATATAATTAAAAAAAACGCTATGATAATTCCACATCCCAGAAATTCGGACAGAAATTATTCGCCGTAGATTAAACTTTGAATACGTCTCTAAATTGACTTTTTCCTTCTTTGTCACATGCTGTATGACCAAGTAAAAAACTTTTAATATCATTTTCTCATCATGGGGAATATGTCTGACTCAAATATTTTTTCTTCTATTTTCAGTATATATATATATATATATATATATATATATATATATATTGTGTGTGTATTTATGCAGCATTTTTTCATTCATACATGTTTCATTAAATAACATAGACAAGTGTTGTCTATTTATTTTATGTAAATTCTTTTCATAATGTCTGATAAGCTTAATAACATTATCATTAAACGAATGAAGAAAATCACAATATTGATCCATATTTTTAATCCAATCTAAGCTTTCGGTTACATAAGCCATTATGAAAGATGACAATTACAGCTTATCAGACGTTATAAAAAGAATTTACATAGACAACACTTGTCTATATTATTTAATGAAACACACACACACACACACACATATATATATATATATATATATATATATATATATATATATATATATATATATATTAATTCTGCATACGTGTTGTTTGTTTTTTTTATTTTGTCGACTGCACAGTAATAGTAGGGTCAGATGGGCAACGTCTGTGAAAAAAAGAGCACCATCACGCAATTCACTCAGAAATTTGGAAACGGTATGTTATACTGCTTGGCATTCGCACCGAAGTTCCAATACGAACATTTCAGAGTGCTTGGGTGTCAATCTGGGGACAGTGTAGAGGAGTCGGAAAGAGTTGGTGATTACGAAGGTACGACAGCTCTGAAAACTCACTCTGATTGTTCTGATAAGAAAAGAATTCCTGAATTTGTAGGTGAGGGTCTTAGGTTCAACACGGGGGCTTGAATCAAGTGTCTTCAGGAGGTAGTACTGCCTTGGGTCAAGAGGGTGGCGGTTGAAAGACCCTATGTCTGGCAACAGGACTCTGCACCATGTCACGCAAGCAGGAAAACACAGTCATGGATGACAGACAATTTCTGCGACCACATCACCCCTTAAATCTGGCCACCTAACTCCCCAAACTGTAACTCACGTGATTATCATGTGTATGGCGCAGTTGAACAAGAGATCAACAAAACTCTTTGTAATACCAAAGATGAACTGAAGGCAAGGATTATAGCAGTATTCACCAATTTAAACAAGATCGTCCACAAGAGTTGCAGGAGATTCCAATGTCGTCTGGAGTCTGTGGTTGAAACCAATGGCGATTTTATTGAATAAATTTACTCTTTGGTATTTCAAGAAATTTTTGTGAAATCTTGGTAAATATATCTGTTAAAATGAAATGTCAGTGTTATTTTCATTTTTGCGTAATTTAGACGACAATTTATCCATATATATATATATATATATATATATATATATATATATATATATATATATATATATAATATATAAAAAATTGTATTAAATAAAGTAAACAATTAAAAACTCAATCTACTTGTTGAACAACTTCTGGTTAAACAAGAAGAGAAAATATTTTTGTGGGTCACGTAACGCCTGGAAAAAGATGAAATGACAACTAAATGGAAATGCTAACATCTGTTAAAGTAAATAAAATAAAAATACGCATAGAGATTTTATCTAATTTAAATTCCGTGTTCTATAAACGTATAGCTAATTATTAACTCAAGTGTTGACCATAATATTTTCATCTATACAACAGCTGTCATATGAAACGCTCATAAACCTAAGCGGGCTTTCATCATTTAAGTAAAGCTGACTCAATACCCACTTGACTTTTGAATTTAGTTGACAGGTAAGCGACACCCGATCTATCTATCTAGCTATCTATCTATAAATTCTGTGATTTCCGTTATTCCATCCGTCCGCCATACATTGACTGATCAAAACCAAATTTTAGGGAGAAGGGCAAACCGTAAGTAGGGTACAATGTACACTCGCTTTTACTAGGGTGCATAGTTTAGTACAATACATTTTCATTCATATTTTTGGAAAAATTAGAAGTTTTATTATTTAACATACAAAATACACCCACTACTTTAAAAACAATTTAATAATTAAAATAACAAATACTTATTTAATAAAAATGCAATATTATTTTTTGCATATCTTTTAAGTTTTATATACAAGAATCCAGTTTCCTGTTCGCACTGCGTTTGCGAGAACTATAAACACAAAGCCAAACACTTCAAAAAGTTGGAATTTTTTAATTTTTTTTTTAAGCATTACGCCCCGAGCAAGGCGGGAAGCCACTAGGATGCAGGGGGTTGCAGAAGATTTGGAGCGAGAGCAGATAGGAGTGATAGAAGAAACGATGAGGAGAGGGGTAGTGGATACATCAAGGTAACTGGAGACGTCGATTGACATTACATTTGAATAGTTGGAGATTATAGATCTCAGGGAAACAGTAATTGGGAAGGGTGTTCCACAGGCGAGAAGTGTGAGGTATGAAGCTATTGGAGTAAAAGAGACGGCCACATTTAAAAGTTTCTACAGTGTAAGGGTGAGAGCGGGATGCTAGCCTCGTAGGGCGCTTGAATTCATGGAGTCTGGGAACCAGTGAAAGCAGCTCAGCGGAGCAATTACCATGAAAGTATTTGTAGATTTCTTATTCTTGAGCATGCAACATACATCCTAAAAATTTATTCTTCGCTGTTAAAAAAGAAAAAAAATTTCTTAAAAAAATATTGTTTACCACGAAGTCCTATTGAATTAAATTAAAGGAATTATTAAACCGCGAAGTAGAGCTTTTGCCAAAGTATTTTCCCCAACAAATCAGTTTATTCAAATTTCATCGAAAATTGAACGAAAGGTAGAGTTTGTAAATTGCGACCAAAATATGTTAGCGATAACTTTAACAGCACTAAATACTGCAAGGATTTAAACACACATAAAACGTGTTGCAAAAAAAAAAAAAAAAAAAGGTTCTAGTCTCACAAAAGCGTGCAGGTAAAAACTTGAGCCTCTCACCAAACTCAAGGTAGGTTTTATGATCAATCTGTCCAGAAACAGCTCCACATATCGGGGTCTTTTATTAGCAGAAGAGAGATTGTATCCATCAATAGTTTACTCGACGTGTCGCGTACCTTATAAGTACCAGGTATTCTTTAATCGTAAACCATTTGAGTACTGACCAGACTCAACGTTGCTTAACTTTAATGATCAGACGAGTAGCGATGTTTCAACGTGATGTAGCGATAAAAAAAATAAAAATAAAAATAAAAAAAAACTTGAACCAATTATAATATTCACTGTTTGAGCTTTGGAGAAAGTGTGGAATTAATAAACACGGAGGTCTTAATCAGCTTTGGGGATAGGGATCAGAAAAAGCCTTTAAAAATCCTCGCATCTCTTAACTAGCTTCTTTTTTATGTACTATGACCATTCAGAACGTTGATAATAACCGCTCCCTACAAACAAATCAGCTTATTCAAATTTCATCGATTGGCTTGCAAAATTGAATGAATCGTAGACTTTGTAAATCTTGACAAAAACATATTAGCGATAACTTCAACAATATTAAATACTGTGAAGCAAAAAAATTCTATTTTTTTTTAAATCCAATCAAGGATTAGTGTTTTATCTGATTTTATTCTTATCGTTTCTACTTTATTTTTGGAATACAGGGAAATTACGAGACTAAAATCTCTGATACGTAAAATTATTTCCTACCCTACAATCCCTCTATCGCACAAATCTCTAGTCATTTCCTTGGAAAATGTTCTGACGAGCGACATCCTGTAGTTCCACAAGTTCTGGCCTAAAAGCCACCATGCCACGTACACTATAGCGAAACACCTTCATTGAATTAGCGAAAAGGAACTTCCACTCGAACAGCTTCTTCCCACGAACCGCTACTTTGTGGAACCGACTCCCATGAGGATGCTTTCCCAACCAATCCGATATTAACCTGTTCAAATGTAGGCTTAACCGTTATCTTTCCCACATATCCTCATAAACTGCAATTCTTACCTTCCCGCTCAAACAGCAAACTCCTTCAGTAGACCTCTGCATTGAGTGGCTCTTGGATCTTTTGTAGCATGAACATTAGTAAAAAAAAATATTGTTTATTTAATTCTAGACTGCGTCAGTTAATATCAGCGTGAGAATGTGTGACCTTGGGGACTTTCTTTGGATATAAATCTTCTCACACATCTTCTCACACTCTGTCTATATTTTTAAGATAAGATATTATGCACACTATTTACATTATTCGGACTATTGTCTGAATCTTTGTTGCCATATTTATCACAACGTTTCGGCCGTTGTACGCTCCGGCCTTCTTCAGGTGGTTGGAATGTCGAACTGAACCCTTTATTTCGCTCGCTGGGGTAGTCTGTTCTAGTTCCACGTGCCATGACTAATCGATATCAGTTATCTCCTGTTAATTCACCTCTCCAAGTTCCCTACTACCTTAAACAAGTATCGAACTCACAACTCTTTGGGTCCTGTCACTGGATCTAACCAACGCCTTTATTCGCTATGTCATGTGTCCTGACGAAGGCCGGAGCATACAACGGCCGAAACGTTGTGATAAATATGGCAACAAAGATGAGGACGATAGTCCGAATAATGTAAATAGTGTATCGTCTCACACTTCTCCCACTTATATATCACCCTGTCATCCAGTTACCCCACGTGTGTACATTTGAAGTTCAGCTGGTTTGACCACCTGTTTACATGTCAGAGATAGCCAACGTCCTTTCAGGTATGTTTCTGTGTCTGAGATGGCTATCATATCATCTTCCAGGTTAACTTGCCAATGTGACTATCTCCTCTGAGGCTCTGGTGTGACAAACTTTCAAATCTTTTAGTGTAAACGCAGCATATATTGAGGTCACCACAGTTCAACATCTCTTACGGTTTACGGCTACATCATATTAAAACACCGGTTCCCATATAATCATTAGGCAATGTCGAATCTGTTCAGCACCTTTATGGGTAATCACTTGGGAATATCGGGTGCTGTAAACTAGGATGTGCGGGTGGTGTAATGGATAATGGCTCGGAATTATTAATCGGAGAACCGAGTTCCAACTCCTGTTGGTCTCGTTACATTCACTTACACATGAATACCCTTGAGAAATGTATGAATCTACCTATTCTCCCCTTAAAATCTAAAAATATTTTCTGACTTTGCGTAATCTTCAAAGGGTTGGTAAACCGTAAAAAACGGATCAACCAACCAACTTCTCTCACAACAAATGTTCCATGTAACATTAAATTTGATCCAAAAAATTTGGTATTTAATGAGATTAATCACATGCTCAGTCAGTTTTTTACTATGCTTGATACCCCTTAGGCCTTTCGATAAAGGACTGACGAGGCGGCAGAATTTTTTCCCGCAGTAGGTTGCCATCCAAGGCTATAGGATCCGGTCTGTCCTGCTATTTACTCATAGCTGAAGGGAGAAGAGGATCCACACCTTCCCCAAGGGTTATTAGCATGTAAGTGGATGTAACGAATTTGACTTGAATTCAAATTCGGATCTCCGATTTCTCAGTCCGAGCCGCTATCCATTACTCCACTACTCAAATTTTAAATTTTTCTAGCAGCAATCACCAGTTATGCCATAATCGAAGCTTCAAAGACATTCAAAAATATTCAAAGATATTCAACAAGATTTTCAAAGACAAAATTTGACATGAAAATCAACCAAAAACCTGATTTAAGTAAAGAAAATTATTTTTTAAAATTACATCTGATTATATTTTCTTGCAGTTAAAAGTAGAATTGAAAGTTAAAATCAAATGGTAATTGTAAATGGTATTATTAGCCGTTTCCTTATAAGGAAATATTCAGCAGTTGTTTTCGGTTGAAATTTATAAAATCTTTCTCTTAAAATAATTTTTCAGGAAAATAGATTTCTCAAATCCAGTAACTGTTATTGCTCCTTCCAGTATTAATGGCGATTTCCTTCCTAACCTTTTATTTGAAATAGTGTGGAATATGCGGGGCAATGGTTAATGACTCGGGATGAGAAATCGGAAAGTCAAGTTAGCAGGGTTTATTGCAATCACTTACGCCTAAATACCCTTGGGAAAGATATGAATTCATTTCTATTCTCCCCTCTTATGGTTTTGAATAGCAAAACAGACTGAGTCTCATAATAAATCTACCGCAGAAAGAAATGGCAAAGCTACTACGGGAAAATCTTCTGCCAAGTTAATCATAAATCGTCATGATTGCCCAAGCTTGTATCACGTACGGCACTTAACTGAGTGTGGAATGTCAAGATCTTGATTATGTCACTATTTTCGATTCAAAGTTGTTTCTCTGTGTCACACCAGAAGGTTTTTCTCACCTTCAAATCTACAAATCAACCATTCGTCCTTGCACTGAATACTGCTACCACATATGGTCTGATACCCCCGATGTTCATTTCGAGGTCCTAGACAAAATCCAGAGATGGATATGCAACGTGACTAGTCCTGATCTGGTATCCTGTCTACAGTCACTTTCATACAGACGTGATGTGGCTTCCCTCTGTCTTTTCTACAAATATTTTCATGGCAACTGCTCTCACGAGTTACTTTCATCTGCATGAATTTAAGCGTGCTACTAGGTTGGCATCTCGGTCCCACCCTTTCACTATCGAAACGGCTTAATGTAACCGCCTCTTCTACTCCAACGGCTTCTTCTCTCGCACTTCTCGACAGTGGAACTCCCTTTTTTTTACTTGCTTCCCTGATAGCTATAATTCTCAAATAATCAAATGTAATGTCAATCGACATCTTCTAATGCCTTGATCTTGATCCCCGCCCTTTTCTATGTCCTTTCCTCAAACACCCCTCTTTACTCTTGCTCTCACTCTCTGTAACCCCTTGCGTGCTAGTGGCACCACTGCCTTGCTTCGGGTGAAATGCTTAAAAAAGAAAAGTCTCAGGTGCTATCCATTTTAGCTGTTAGTGCTGTTAAAAATCCTCAAGTAATGGGGTTTCTGTTATTTGGTATAAGTATTTTGTTTATTTAAATTATTGCAATATGTTTTATAATTTTCGTAAAAAGAAGTCTGTAATCACTGTACAGTTTGCAGAACTTTCGGTCCTTGTCAGACTGAGATGAGGAATAGACAAATCATATTTTGTACAGCTATATATTTTTGAACTTCTGTATGAAAAATATAGAAAGTATAAGCTTTTTTCTATAAATAATTTCATGGTAATTGTTCAGGTGAACTTTCCTCTGTGTTACCTAGACTTTAACCGCAGTACTAGTCTGACGGCAAGGTTTCATCATTTTACAGTTGAAATGTGTAGATATAACCGTAAGTTCTATGCTAAGAGTTTCACAATTCTCGCTTGTAGAACTCTCTTCCGGCTTCTTACTTCCTAACCAACTTTGATCTTCAAAAATTAAAATGCAATGTCAATCGTTATCTTCTGTCTTCTTAATTCTTGTTCTTTTATTGTTCTCTCTCCTTAATAGTATATTTTTCTCTTATTCTCTCTTTATTGCCTTGTTGTGATGAAATCATTTAAAAAAAAAAAAGAAGCTAAATCTGGTGCGTACGCTTTTATATGAACACAGACTATTTACACTGTTTACATTATTCGGACTGTTAGTCACATCTTTATTGTCATATTCACGATGTTTCGGCTGTTGTACGCCCGGGCCTTCTTCAATTGATATATGCTGGAATTTCCAACCGAACCCTTTATTCCGTCCACCAGTGCAGATTGTTCTACCCTTTTTACGCCTTTATCCACTGTCCTCAAGGACATAAAGACGTTGGCTAGATCCAGTGACAGGACCCAAAGAGTGTGAGTTCAATACCCGGTTAAGGCGGTGGAGAAATTTCAGAGGGAAATTAACAGGAGATAACTGATAACTGACATCCATCAAACATGGCACGTGGAACTAGAACAGTCTACCCCAGTGAGCGAAATAAAGGGTTCAGTTCGACATTCCAACCACCTGAATAAGGCCGGGACGTACAACGGCCGAAATGTTGTGATAAATATGGCGACAAACATGAAGACAATAGTCCGAATAATGTAAATAGTGTACATAATACCTTATCTCAGAAATATAAACAGATCTTAGAATATGCAAACTATTATTATTAGATTTTACTTTCATCACATTCTAGATTAGCATACCATTCAGTGATTAAAGCAAGGAGCTTGAAATCGAAATAAAAATGTAGATTATGGTAAGATTTGAACTTGGATCCGATATCTTACATGGACAGTACTTTAATCAATTCAGTCATGGAAGACAGACCTCAAATCTATTTTTATTCCTTTTTCTGATTTTGTAAAAACTTTTTCAAATCCAATGAATTATTGCTTAACATGGACGTTTGAAAAAAATTGAACTGATTTGATATTGATATTTACAAAAAAATTTTAAAATATTTATGCGTAATATCTGTTTAGAATGTAACTCTTGGCCACCGGAGATTTTTGTCATACCATGGAAGAATCTCAGCAGTTGCTACAGGGAAGCCATTAACTTCTTCAGCATCTACGAATTATCTTGCATCATTCAATTCCCAAGTAAGACGGCCCAAGAGAGAAAATGAAAAGAAGAAAAAAAAAATGGTGCATTTGTACAATTGGCAATGTGACCAGAAATAATCATTTTTTTTTCTAAATATTTTTATAAATTAAACACTCCAGACCACAAATGTCTATTTAAAAACAAAAACAAATTTATTAAATTTTATAAACATTAATAGTACAGCTCAGCATGCAAATTCATTCCAAATTGATCCTCCCTACAGAAACCAAAACAGATGTAAAGTCATAGTCTTAAAAGGTATTTTTAAAAATTGTTGATGTAGTATCGTATGCAAATTAGATAGACAAGTATAAATAGCGAACAACTGGCGAACATAGAGAACAGCTATACCTAGCAAGCCCGGTTGCTATTCGGGACACGGAAAACTGTATTACGGCTACTAATAATACTAGAGAGAGATATGCAAAGCATATCAGTTGAAATTCATAATCTGAATTGCTTAATCAATGAAAGACCACCAGATTACGAATTTTGAAAATTAAAATATTCTTTTAAACATTTTAAGAAATCACATAGTGTGAGCATGTTTTGTTTTGGCTTCTGTAGGTGGGGGATCAATTCACAACGAATTTACTGTAGGCTTTTCGATATAACTCTTCAACCTAGCGAGCAGGAAGGCGTGGTGAGTTAATGCCCTTCAAACAGTAAGGACAACTGAGATGAATTTGAGACCCTTTAGACAGAGTCAAGCCGGGCCTGGGAAGAGGTCATACCAGCTTCGCGACCGCCGTTCCAAATCACACCATATATATTGGTAGTTGACAACCTCACCTGGCTTTAGCTCAAAGGTAGCAAACTCAAAATACCCCCAATATTCTAAAGCAAAAAAGACCCCCTTTTAACATTTTTAAGATTCAATAAAATTTCCTGTTTTGGATCGGGTTTCCGGTTCCTTCTAAAGTCTGTTTTAGCTCTATACTACTAATGCTTGTTCTTTCCTATATTAATAGGTGTCCACACAGTAACCCCCCTACTTTGAGTGGCTCTTGGGCCTTGTATTGGGCGAACATTAGTATATACATATATTAGGTATTTGTGATCAGGAGTAATAATAATTAAAAAAAAATGTTAAAAAAAAATTATTATTTCTGGTCAATTTTTCATGGGATTTTCCATCTAATTTCCATTTATTTAACTGTTTAGAAGCAGTTAATAAAATATGTGTATGATATCAAAGAAGATACGGTGCTATTATAGCATGATATCTACCGAGGCATTTGCGACCTGCCGTAAATGACGATTATTGCTGGAAAAGGCTCAGGAAAAACGATGACCTTTTTACGGTTTTTTTAAATGACATCAAATCAGTTTACAAACATTAGAATCACTATTTGATATTTTTATACTTTATTAGGACCTTGAATAAGTTCTCGCTGATTTTTCATGAACAGAATGTTTTATTTACAAAATTTAGTAAGAAACATGTCATCGAAAGTATTGTCCATCGCTAGCCACTACTTTTTCGCCTCTTTCTGGCAGCATTTGAATTCCACGTGGGGAAAACGACGCATCTTTTGAGGCTAACCACGAGTCGACCCATTATTTGGCATCTTCATAAGAATGAAACTGCTGCTCAGCCAGACCATGTGTCATCGATTCGAAAAAGTGATAATTGGACGGGACAACATCTGATGAATACGGCGGGTAGGGTAGGACTTCCTATTTAAGCGTTTCCAAGTAGGTTTTCACCCATTTTGCAACATGTGACTTAGCGTTGTCATATTGCAAAATCTCTTTATCGTGTCTCTGCTTGCATAGCATCCTTTTTTTTTCTTCAATGCTCGACTCAAACGCATCAATTGTAGTCGATGGCGATCTCACGTGATGATTTCCGTCGGTTTGAGCAGGTCATAATAAACTACATACAGCTGATGCCACCAAATACAGAGCAGCAGCCTCGAACCATGGATATTCGGCTTTGACGCCGATGTTGATGTATGGCTGGGCTTACCCCACAATATTCTACGCTTAGGGTTATCGTGGTGTATCCTCTTTTCATCGCCGGTCAGGATACGATGCAAATAAATCTTTCCTTTTCTGTCGTTGATACAGTTATTCACGCGTGACAAGAGGCCGTTCAACGTCTCTCGGTTTCAACTCGTACGGCAACCAATGTCCTTGCTTTTGAACCATCCCTAAAGCTTTCAAACGTTTCAAAACTGATGTGTGATCAACTCCTAATGATTCTGCAAGTTCAGCTAGCGCCTGACATGAGTCTTCATGAATTAAAGCCTCCAGTTCTTCGTCTTTAAACTTTTTTTCTTCATCTTCAACAGCAAAATCATTATTTTTGAAGCGTCTAAACCAATATCTGCATGTTGTTTCCGATAGAGCATGGTCACCGTAAGTCTCGACAAGAACTCCGTGCGCTTCAGCTGCAGATTTCTTTTGAATAAAGTAGCACAGTAAAATTCCCCGCAAATGCACTTTCTTTGGCCCGAAATCCGACATGTTTAACGCAATGAAAAACAAAGTTGTTTACATTTCAGCGAAATGACATACACTGAATTTCAAGATTGCTTATAATACTTCCTGATAGATGCGTTACCATCTGAAACTATACGCACACAGTTCTGGGAACGCCATCTGCTGGAAAACAGAGAGAACTTATTTAAGGCCCTAATATAACATTTTTTCAATGATTTTTTGTACATAGCCAGTTTACTTTTCACTGCCTTTAACCCTAACCCTAACATATTTCATACTTCCAACAGTTGGTAAATACCATACCATAGTAGAAAATAAATAGTAGATATCATACCATAGTAGAAAATGGACGGTAAATGTCATACTATAGTAGAAAATGAATAGTAGATATCATACTATAGTAGCACCAAAAATACTGTATACATTTTAATACTTATTTGAATATAATTTAAATAAAACACGTAAAACCAGAACTTGACAAGAATACAAAATAATTTCTTTTAATCTTTTTTTTTTGACAAATTCCCGCCCTCCAAAAAAATATTAAAAAAAATAAACAATATATATATATATATATATATATATATATATATATATAAGAAATCGGTTCATCAATTGCGTGGCAGTGACTGCGTTTTAGTTAGTTTTAAAATTATTTGAAAATATAAATTCCTATTTATATAAATATATCTACATACACAACAGGCGAAAAGTTTGGGTTGACCCCTTGGATTTCAAAGAATGTACGAAAAATTGAAAGTTGAGTGCTTATTTCAAAACTTAATTTTCTAGCTCACTTTGGTGCAGAGGGGCTTTCTCTTCTTGAAGGGTTTTATTATAGAAATAATAATAACAAAACCCATTACTGCATAAAATTTATTTACCCCATTTACATGCAGGCTATTGTCATCGTTGTTGTTATCACATTGTTTTCGCCATTGTGCTCCTTGGCCTTCCTCAGGTATCTATCGACCTGGATAACCTACCTATTTCTCGCTGTATTTCTACTGATTCCAAGTACATACTGCCTGGCTCAGAAACAATAGCCTTGGTTCATGAATTTGGTTTCAGTAATTGTGAGTTCAATCCCTGGGCCAGCCAGTGCGTCCTTGAATTCAGTGAAACAGGGCGAGAGATAACTGAACAGTACTAAAAATAAGAACTAGACAAGATATCCCTAGACACGGACAGTGAAATGAGAACAGTCTATCTCTGTAGATTAAATAAAGTGTTCAGTTCTGAATTCCTTGTAGGTTACTCTAATTAATATTCAACGGATGAAGGCCGGAGAACACAATGGCCAAAACGTTGTGATAATTGTTACGAATAATCAAGAGTGGTCTCCCCTTGTTTTTGTTTTTTTACTCTCTTCTTTGAGAGAGCTATTCCCGTTTACTGGGACTATAAAAGGACACTATACACGAACCTTGTATTCTCAGTTAAATAAAGCTGCGTTCTTTTGTCATTACAATAATAACAAAAAAGATGAGGACAATAGTTTGCGTGTAAATAATGATGACTACACATCTCAGAAATTTAGTGCATAAAGTTGTGTTTTTTTTTCAAATTTTATATCTTTTTGTCTATCTTTCTACCTATCTGGTCAATGGTAATCTTAGAGATGGTAGATTTTAAATTTCAGGTAACCCCTTCTCACAAAAAAAAAAAATAAAAAGTTTCAGCATCGTATCTTAGTATAAACCAAAGAAGGCAGCCCAAATTATTCGGCCCTGGGTGCATATAATGTTTCTGTACATAATCACGGTTAAAGGTTGGAAATACAGGTTATTTTCAGTTGTCGAACACAAGTCAGCAGAAAATATATCAAAATATCATTCATATTCAATCATTCTGTAAAAACGAGATTGTCAAAATAAAACAAAGTTTAAAAGAAGTCAGCAGTGATTGCAAATAGCAGTTATCCTCCCTGGCCCCAAGCCAGATTCCAGTCATGGCTTTTTCATTTTAATAGAGATTGTTCGAAAATAATTGATTGTTGGACATTACTGAGGTTAACTGGTTCACTTGTAAAATGAATAAATAAATAGGAAAAAAACTTTCTTTGGAGTAATTTTGTTAGCTTAGCATTCATTAGAGCTTTCTCTGCCCATGGCATCCGTCAGAATCGAAAAATATTCATGTTATTTAACATTTTAAAAAGTAGGGGTCTTGTTCGTAATATAAAAACTATGTCAAATCGATCCCTGACTTCTTAAAAAGTTATCTACAGATTGTTTTTATTTATAATTGCCAAGTTTTAAACTGCGCTTACATAGGGTTGTCAGATGTCCCTTATATGCTAGACATGTCCTGTATTGGATCAATTTGTCCCCTGTCCCACACTGACCTTTCAGAGACACGCCAAATGACCCATATTTAGTTAATTCTCAAATTTCATAATATATTTTCTTGGTTGTAACTTTATCAGTAATTATACTTTCTTTTCTCAGATTCTCTTGAAAATAACCCAAATGTAACGAGGAACGTAGTGCTGCTAGAAGTTTACACAAACCTGACGTGTTTGCAACTTGTTCAGTTGCTATGGTTGACTGAGGATAGCGATACTTTTACTGTTTTACTTACCAACCTCGCTGCTATGCAATTCTGTATCAACACTGTCAACAAAGTGTGTTGCTACAACTTGGCATGGCACATTTTCTTTCTAACTTAAAAACTAACCCATCCCAAGATGCCAAAACGTAAGTGTAAATTTCGTGTTGAATGTTCCAACGAATGGAAAGCAAACAGTGGTGAATATAATAGCAATTTGAGTACTGAACATGGCGGAAAGTGTGATATATTAGAAAGAGATTTTAAGAGTATTCCGTATTTCTAATTTTCTAATCTGGCAATCTAATGCTTACATCTATTGTAGGGAACGACAAAGAACTGATACACATATATTAAATAAACTGTTCTAGTAGTAATATAAACATCTCTGGTGTTGGTCTCGTGAGGGGGGGGCGGTCCCAGTAAGCATCAAGACATCGAACTCTCTGCATTCGGGCAACCAAATCTTCAAAAAGTTAAATGCAATGTCAATCGTTATCTACTGTCTTCTTGATTCATCTTCTTTATTGTCCTTACTCCTTAATAATGTTATTCACTTTCTTATTCTTTCACCCTCAGTAACTCCTTGTGTCTTAGTGACTTTATTGCCTTGCTTGGAACGTAATTATTTTTTTAATAAAAACTATTACTAATTGGGGGTAAAGGACATCACCAGTAGCATGCAATTATCAATGACATTTGTAAATAAAAATAGAATATCGATGACTCTTTAAAATTAGAGGAATCAATTTGATGCCACGTTTATATTCAGGCCCTGCCTTCTAAAATGACAAAAATAAATGATATTTTTAAAATTCTGACAAATGCTTTTAGTAGAGAAATGTCTAATGAATGCTAAGCTACAAAAATTATTTAATTTTTTCTTTTTCTTACCAGCAATTAACCTAAGTAATGTTGATAGTTGTAAATGTGGTTAAAAAAGAGAAAAATGTTTTTCATCCATAATTGAAAAAAAAATTGTCTCTTCATTGCTTATTAAACAAATATCAATTCATAAATAATACCATTAATAATAATAATAATAATAATAATAATAGAGAACATTTCGAATGAAGTTTAAGTTGTCTCCCTTGAATGCAACAATTTAGGTATTGTAATAAAATGTAATTGCAATGAAAGAAATGCTTGTCAACAAACAAATCATCGACAATACTGCAATTCAAGTAAAAGTAAAAACGACTAGTGTATGTAAAGAAAGAATATGATATAGCATATTCCAAGAATATGAAAAAAAGCTCTATAGCTAAATTAATACTATCAGTCGCTCTTCATAGCCTAATATTGCCAACTAAGTAAAAGTATAGAGTAGGGTGGCTGGTTCTTTTCCAACCAGGGGACTGCAAAACTTATTCCTAATTAAAGGGTCTGAAGACTCCTTTAGGCACAACTTCCCAACCAGGGGACCACAGGCTCACTAAGCTTAATTAAACTAGTTTGGTATTTTTTAGCAATAGGATTTCATATGAATTTTAGAATGAAATAGAACTGTATTTTAAGAAATACAATATAAAAAGAACATCATCTTTTTTTTCAGAAGCGTAAATATCTTTGATGCATTTAAAATATATCTTTACATTAGGATGTACTTGTTCACGATTACTAATTTTGCATATTCTTTGCAATATAAAACAAAATGGCACAGCAGTTTTTAAAAAATGCTTTAAAAATTATGTGCAATTTTTAAAAAATGCTTAATTCTCAAAATGCAGGACAAAAACATGTCCCACATCAGTTAAAGTTTGACAAATCCTTCATCGTGAAAATCCTGCATTTTGCTAGAAGCTCGGCAATTCTATGAGAGCCTAATCGGTAAGTTAGGCTTTCTGAGGATAAAGGATCCAAGACTGAACATCGAAAGGCTTATTCTTGGATTCTGAGTTATTCCGCTTCCTAAAAAACATAAAATGGAGTCTGAGAAATGGCATGAAAAGCAACAAAAATAAGATGAAAGAAATTCAAGTCAGTTTTGAATAAGTAACATTGCTTCATCTCAGTAATTTGAATAACATTACTGATGGAAGACATTACCATCTACCCTGGACTGTGCAATGGTCAACAACAGGTCGTTGATGATTGAGACCAAAGTCACATGATAAGAATCATGTACAGTAACAGACAAAATCGCTCAAATTACGTCTACATTCGATACAGGAGGTCGATTTTAATCATGAAAGGTTGTAGTTTAAAAGCAGTAAAATCGACCTTGCTAACCAAACGCTCCTCTGTAGCTAAACTGGTATAGAACGTCAGGCTATACGACGGTTCCGTGTAGGATACAGGTTCGATTCCTGTCGAAGGACACATATTTTCTATGAAAATTTCTCGGACATTCAGGCCGGTAAATGTTGTTAATACTGTTTATTATAAACAGAACATTTACTTAAATATTTGTACCTATAATAATAACTTATAAACAGAAGATACCTTAAAATAATTGTCGGACTTTGTCCATTTCCTAGTATATATATGTGTGTGTGTGTGTGTGTGTGTGTGTGTGTGTGTGTGTGTGTTTGTACGCACAAGATACACTAGAAGTTTCTGGGGATTTTTCAGGGAGACATTTATTTCAAAACAATACAAAACTAATATCCTTCAAAGTAGGACCCTCCGACTTTCCAATGCTTTTGTTACAGCGACCCAGCCACTTGATGAAGGCCCTCTTGTAGTCCTCTAAAGTCAAGGTGTCTGGGGTCCTTGTCGCATCATATTTCATCTCCAACATGTCTTGCAAATGTCAATCCATAAGCAGTCTTGAGTATTTCATAGGTTTCTGATAAAGCCTGTGTTAATCTCTGGAAAAAAGTGCCAGAGAAACCTATGAAATGACCAACTCCGCGGATGGATTAACGTTTTAAGGACATGGCGGACATGAAAGAAATGAAAGAAACTGTGACAAGGATGCTGGACACCTTGACGATGGGGGGGGGGACTATGAGAGGGTCAAGAAGTGGCTAGACTGTGACAAAAATGACATTGCCCAGAGAATCTGATACTCACAGATCGAACAGAGGGAAAGAGAGACAAGGGAAAGCAACGCACACGGCACACCTTAAGCAAGTGGATGACAGAACGTGGTCTGGAGGAGGTGGCAGAGGAACGAAACTTATTGAGAGCTACAAGGGAAGTGGAGAACCATGATCGCCTACGTCCTGTAGGGTCACAGCACATAAAAAAGAAAAAAAAATGAATTATTTTAAAATAAATAAATATCTCACCTGAAAAATTTCAAAACTTCTGGAGAGCACTTTATCTATGTGTGTGTGTGTGTGTGTGTGTGTGTGTGTGTGTGTGTGTGTGTGTATCTATAAACATACACACTTGTAGATTATCAATATTTAATTAGCAAACAACTGAAAAAGTGTTTTTATTTTATTTTAGGAGATTACTTGTTCGATAATCAAATGCTGATTATTTACAAGTGTGGGTTTATTTTCTTTTATTATTTACTTTAAAATGAAATATTGAAAGACGATTCACTACAGAAGAGGCTTTGAGGTGAGTTGCTAAATGAGTGTTCACCTTCCCAATAACAATTAGTCATATGACTGAAAATGCTTGTAAAATCCCACTATTTTGAGCTTTTTATAAACCTATAAACGAACCTAATGATTTAGACGTGTGTGCCTATAAAATATCCATGTTATATACGACGTAGACATTTATGTATGCAAATGTTTATAATACTGGAAAATTTTTCATGATATACATATGTAGGTGCACAAATATACATGCAAATTTGCATACATGTATACAAATACATTTCATTTATAGTATTTACAAGTCTACGCATTTAAAAAAAGTAATTCAGAAATCTATTTCTTATATTGCATTCAGTAGACGGGATGGAGAGGCAATGAGAAAAGACTTAAACCATAAAGCTAGGGGTCCTCGATGAAGTATAATGCACTGTAGGAGAAAAGAAATAGAAAAAGTTACAGAAGATAAAAATGAAGGAAAAAAGGAAGGAAAGGAAAGAAAAGAAAATAATGAGAAATATGAAAGAAAAACAGAAAAAATGAAAGAAAAAACAAAAAAGAAAAGAAAGAAAAAACAAAAAAGAAAAGAAAGAAAAAAGAAAGCAAAGGGAAAAAGTATTTCATGTCAGTGTATTTAATCTGACATTTTTTTAAAAACTTTATTATAAAGGATACTCGTACTCGAAATAGATGCCCTATTTTATATTTACTTTAAACAATCTATATAACATCTATCAGCCAGTATCTGTACCCCACCCCAAGAAATCTCAATCAAAAAAACAGTGGTTTCTCTTACAAAGGGGGACACATGCTCTTGCGGAGAACACATTATATTTATTAAGAGTATTCTTCAATACTCCAGTCAATAGACAGAGACAATACACACTGCTTAAAGTAAAACTAAAAAAAGAATATCTATTTCAAATACGATTATCCATTATAATAACGTTTGAAGTAATAAAAATGTGTGCATATATAAGTGAACACTGAAGTCAACACTCAGAAGCGACAGGCCGCAAATGTCAAGAAAAATCCAACACTCTCGGCCTGACGATTGCGTCTAGCATGAAACAGCCTGTCGCCTCTGAGTGTTGACTTCAATGTTCACTTTTATATTCCTATACATACGCTCTATCTCTGATATTGAGCACTTTATCCCATAAATATAGCACACTTTAAAACTAGAGAGAGAAAGAGAGGATAGAAAGAAACTCCCTATTGAAAATTATTTATAACTTTTGTTAATATCACCACAGTTGCATGAAACAAAATATATTGTGATTCCTAAAGTGATAGAATTGTATTCCTAATTTCTGTTTTGATTTCAGAGTAACAAGTGTAAGCCAGAATGGCACAAGGCCTGACACTGGATGAGCTTGATCTGCTAGCATTTCGTTACGAAGCGTTGGAGTTCGTGGCACAAGTGCACCGATGCTGACGCAGTGTACACGCACCTCGTGCTTCAGTAGATACCAAAACTATCAGAAATTTTCATTCAAAACTGATGAATATAGGATGTGTGGTAGATCCCCAAAGAGGCTGTCGTACTTCAACATCCAGTTTGGAAGAAAATGTAAAAAAGATAGAATTTTAACTGTACTGTTACCATTATACTGTTGAAAATAAAACATGTTTTATGAAAATCGACCAATAATTTAATAAAGCTATTAATAATTTTGATGGATGGAGTTTCTTTCCACCTACCGTGTGTGTGTGTGTGTGTGTGTGTGTGTGTACGCGCGTATGAAGAATTCAAAGCCAGAGAGGATCAGAACGGTCAGTTTCAAGTTGATCACAAAATGCTGTCATCTATTTCATAAATAGCAAAGGAAAATATCTTCAATTTGGTTTGAGTATCACAATTTTGCCACAGAGTTCATTTTCAATACCATTTGGAGGAATCACATAAGTTTCATTGTTACGGCCGGGACTAACTTTGAAGAGGTTCTGGTTACTTGCAATGAGATCTTTCAGTGACCACACCCCCGGGCGTCGACTCTTACCCTGCATCGTGTATACAAATGCATTCTCCATGTAGCCAAGTAACTTTTTACTGAGTACACCATCAACCGGGCCATCAACTTCGGCATGGAACAAACGCGGAACGTTAGAATCTCGCTCAAAGTATTTGTTGAGAAAAATTTCTGCAGACTCTTTTAGCACCAGGAAGCAACCTGAAAAGGCATGAAAAGTAAAACTTAGTTCACGGTAATATCTGTGTGTGTACAAATTTAAAGAACTTCAAACCTTCGTGAAGTATTATAGGCAATACTTTCAAGAAAATTTAAGTTAAAATCTGATACTTGGTGGCTAGCATATGGTGTCAAAAGTTGGTAATGATCAATTTGACGTATGAATTACTGCTTTGCTTGGGATGAAAGGATTTTTAAAAGAATCCTGCAAGTTTTGTGTCATACCTATGAACATTAATGTGTATGTCCCAACCCACATAAATACGTTGGACAATATTGGAAATGGGTGCGGGGGAATAATATGCTGTAGTCGACCACTAGCAGTGGTTTACCTACTTCATGCTGCTGGCGAGTATTGTATTTTGTTGATGTTATAAAGATTAACATTTCGGTTGCAATCTCTGTTTCGGTTATTCCTCATTCAGTAACCCTTCCGAGGTTACAACAGAGATAGAAGGGTTAAATGCGAGAGAAGGGGAAGAGGGAGAGGGAGAGAGAAAAAGAATATATATATATATATATATATATAGAAGGGGCAGAGAGAGAGAGAGAGATGGAAGGGGCAGAGAGAGAGAGAGATGGAAGGGGGGAGAGAGAGAGATGGAAGGGGCAGAGAGAGAGAGAGAGAGAATGGAAGGGGCAGAGAGAGAGAGAGAGATGGAAGGGGCAGAGAGAGAGAGAGCTATATAGAAGAGGAAAAAGAGAGAAGGGAAAAAGCGAGTGTTATATACTGTTCATATGAACACTAATGGGTATGTCCCAATCCTCATAAATACGTTGGACACTATTGTAAATGGGTGCGGGGTGGGGGTGGGTGGTAATATGCTGTCTATGTGGTCCACCACTAGCAGTGGTTTACCTACATTTACACCGCTGGCGAGTATTGTATTTTGTTGATGTTATAAAGATTACCGTTTCATTTCCAACCTCCGTTTTAGTTATTCTTCATTCAGTAACCTTTTGTAAATTCCAACATTTTGATTAACTTCAAATGATCATAAGTTGACAAATACATGGTGTCCTGGGTATGGCGATAAATTATATCTGGCAGCAAGGCCTCTGATCGGGAAGTTTTGAGGAGCGCAGAACCACCTCTTAATTGCTGTTGTTCCCAGGTTCACCCGAACCCACGGGTAGTAGGACCTGTTACGGTCCCAGCCATAGGCAAATAGTTAAATCCCAAACTGGAGTCAAAATACTATAAAAGTACAAAATAGAGTTTTGTAGTAAAAATACCAGCTAAATACATTTTTGAAAAACAAAATATTACCAGCAATACAGTTTTGATAATAAAAGAATATTATCAGCAATACAAAATATACCATCAATACATTTAAAAAAATACTGTGTTCTCAGTGCAACTAGCTGGTTTTTACAGTGTTTTTTATTGAATATTTTGTGTAGAGTGCTTGATTCCGAGAAATGTTTGTTTAAGAGTTTGAAAAATATTTTACCTACGTTTATATATGTGTGTGTGTGTGGTAAATTTTTTAATGGATTTATTTTTAATACAATATTTTTATTACTTCAAACTTTCTTTTTAGTGGATGCTCATATTTTAAATAGACAACTAGTTTTTATTTTAAACAATGTGCATTCTTTATTAAGTTCTGTGTGTGTGTGTGTGTGTGTGTGTGTGTGTGTGTGTGTGTGTGTGTGTATATGTGTGTACACAGACTGGTAGATGCAATATACACAGTTTAAAATAAAAATGGAGCTTCTATTTCAAATGCGAGTATCCACTAAAAATAATGTTCAAATATTTTTGTAATGCCATAAGACAATTGAAAGTTTGAAACCATTGTCCTCCATGGTAACCGAAATGATAAATCTTCAGTTTTTTTGGTTTTTTATTTATTATCTATGTTAAACTCTTCTGAAAAAGTTGATTGCTTCTTATAATCTGAGCATTATTTTATAGCTCAAAATAGTAATCTTTTGCCAATCTATAGGATTCTTACGGCTTTTTTAACCATCTTAACTTGAAGTAAAGATAGTTTGAGTGTTGAACCCCAAGCAATCATGAATTCCTTGTTCCTGAAGAAGGAAACTCCAAAGAAAATCCCTGCATATCCGATAACAAATGATACTCAACCAAGAAAGAAATGGTAAACAAAGTTCCAGTGTGATTTTGAGATCTCAGGATGTTCCGGGACGCCATTCATGGCATCAACTATTGGAACAATTGATCATAATTTTTTTTTATTGATAGAAGACCCAAGAGCCAGTCAAGGTAGAAGGTTACTGAGTGAGATTGTTGTAAGAGAGGAGGAAGAAGGGATTAAGAAGTATATATGATGATATGTATGATAGATATTGGTTGACCGTAGACTTAAAAGACCAAGATTGGATCTGTCAAAGAGGCAGTCTCTTGGGAGTTTTTTTCTACATAGGAAAAGTTCTAGGGAAAAAATCAGTCTAAGTGAAACATGCTTTTTATCAAAGGAGCTTGAAGAGAATAGATATAGTTTGCTACCATGAACACAATGGGCCCTAGCTGTTAAGGCTCGAGCTGGTGACACTAAGGAATGTAAAGCGTCTGACTATCGGCCATAATAATAAAAACATAGTAATGAAAAGCTGGCAATGTTTCACCTGTGAAATAAGAGTTGCAGAGTGGAGAATAATACACCACACATAAGGCCGTGAAATGAAATTACAAAACATCTTATAGAAAGGAGAGCGAGATGAAGGGACTCAGCATAAACTACAAGAAGACAGAATGAATGGTCATCAGTAAAAAGATGAGCCTGAAAATGCTATTTACAGATCGGGGAGACTAAAATCAAGCAAGTGCGGAAATTTAAATATCTGGGAAGTGTTCTGACAGAGGATGGTAAGTGCGACACTGAGATCCATAGACGTATTGGGATGGCCAAAGACGCATTCCAAAAGCTAGGCAGAGTATTACGAGACAGGAGGATTTCGTTGCTAACAAAGAAAATATTACTGAACTCCTAAGTAATATCTGTCCTCCTTTACAGAAGTGAATATTGGATGGTCTCCTTAAAGATGAAGTGGAGACTCGAGGCAGGGGATATGTGGTTCTACAGAAGGATGCTAAGGATATCATTGACCGAGTGTGTGACCAACGATGAGGTTTTGGAGAGGATGCAAACAAGGAGGAAGCTTATACTTAACATCAGGAAGAAGCTGCTGAAATTTCTGGGACACGTAATGAGAAAGAAGGGCTGGGAGAATCTGATACTCACAGGTCGAATAGAAGGAAAGAAAGACAAGGGAAATCAACGCATGACATACGTAGCGGAATTAAGCAAATGGATGACAGAACATGGGAAGTAGCAAAGGGACGAAACTTATTGAGAGCTACAAGGGATAGGGGAAAGTGGAGAGACATGATCGCCTACGTCCTGAAGTGACACGGCACATAAAAAGAAAAAAATGAAAGCACTGTCTAGGCTGAGCAGTAAGGACTGGGCAGCAGCAGGAACCCAGATATGGCAAAAATAGAAATCTTGGTCAATAAGCAGAAGATTGCTCTTACACTGGATATTGAGGGAACACATCTGATTTAAAATGTATTAGTAGTTGGGTATGCAAATGCCATCGGTACAGGGTGGGGCAAATGTTTGCATGTCAAAATGAGATATGCAGCAATTTCAGCAAACTAGTGATCACTTTTTGGAAAGATTTGTCACTGTTGATGAACACAGTTACACCTCAATGATCTGGTGACCAAACAATATCTATGCAATAATGGCACATGGCTTCTGGACAACCACAGAAATTCAGTCAGGTTCTCAACATAAAAAGATAGACTTCTTTACAAGGCACATTAATCTCATAGTAGTGGTCACTTACCAGTTAGCAGCGCCCAGTGAGCTTTATGTCCATTTTGAAGGCAAGGATGGTAGTTTTTATCCGAATCATAACTATGACAGTCAAGGAACACAATAAATAAAAAAAAAAAAAAAAAAAAAATCAATCATGCAAGATTTGATTAGATCATATATATATATATATATATATATATATATATATATATATATATATATATAAAGATAAAAACAAATGGAATTCCACTATCCTTAACATTTAATTTAAAAAAGGGCTCAATACAGAATAGAGATAAATATTATTCATTGTAAGAGATTAAAACAAAAACATGTTAAAAATCGCTACACAATAGCAATCATGTTCCAATACTACAAATGTGTCTCTTCGGGCAATGATAAATTACTGTTGAGGCTCACCAATAATTTATCATCGCCTGAGGAGACATATGAATAGTGTTGAAACACGATTGCTATTGTGTAGCAGTTTTTCATGTTTTGTTTTAATCTCCAATATTATGTGTGTGTGTGTGTTTTGAAAAATAAAAATATTAAAAAAATTAAAATTTTCTGACACAATGGGTTGTAAATTAATATTTTTTGTTTTATTATTTCAATTAGGTTCCTCAAATATATATATATATATATATATATATATATATATATATAGGGAAAAGCCTGGGCATAGATTAATATTTCGGTAATATTCAATGGCGGCACTCTCGAGAATTTTCCTTCTGAATGAGTTATTTTCTTTTTTTATGAGTGTGGCATTTTTAAAATCAAAATTGTAGTTGAATTTATTTCTATGTATGACTAGTGCATTAACTAAGTTTTTTTTTGTGAGGTCTCTTTTGTGCTCATAAATGCGTTTTTTTTTTATTTATACTTGTTTTTCCAATATATTGGGAGGAACAGTTTTGGCAATTTATTTTATAAATGCCTGCTTCAGAAATATTATTGCTATTAGTGTTTTAAGATCTGAGTATACCCATAATGGTTTGTGATTATTTTAAGATTATTTAGATGGGATAGGTTGTTCTAGATAGTGGATGTGACAGAGTTGGTCAGTAGTATTATGTATCTGTTTTCATGTAATTTATTATTCCAGATTGTGTTAATATTTTTGTTTCGGCTGTATATTTTGTATGCCTTTCTTCTTCCATTGTGGATGAAATGATATATATATATATGACAAAGTAGGAAAAAGTTTTCATGTGATACATTTCATCTTTTAGATCGAGTTTGTTTATATTGTTCTAATTGCACATGTATACAATGGAGAGTTGCTGGGAATTCTAATATATTTGTAAACACATTTTCACAAGGCTGTGATGGATGATGTTACCTCTGAAAAGCATGTACTGCAGTATGAAGCCTGTACAAAAATTTATAGTGTTTTTTTTTATTATTATTATTACTTAGTTTTATAAAAAGACAAACAAAATGCCCGATTGAGATTCACATCTTTACATTAGCAAATATCTGAATTGTTTTTAAGCCTTTCAGCTTTCAGCCACATCACATTGAAACACCATTTCCCGTATGATCACTGAAGTTAAACAACATTGAGCCTGGTCAGTACATAGATGGGTGACCGCTTGGGAATACCAGATGTTGTAAGATTAAATGTGCGAGTGATGCAGTGGATAATGGCTCACAGTTGCTAATTGGAGAGCCGAGTTCCAATTCTAGTTGGCCACATTATATTCATTTACGCGCAAATACCCTTTAAAAAGTTATCAATCCACCTCTTCTCCCACCAGCTATGGGTTAATTAGTAAGACATATGTCACTAAATCATTACTATCTTTAAAAAAAAAAAAAAAAAAAAGATCTTACAATCTAAAAATATCTTCTGGCTTTAAATAACATGCAAAGGTTGATAAGTCATAAAAAACAAATCAATCAGTTTTTAAGCCTTTCGCAGCAGAAAAGACATTAGACATTGCAATTTCATCGTCTCTCACAGTTTAATAAAAGGATACGGCACAAGGAGGAGATATCCCTGCAGCAAACACTCCCAGATCACATTTGGACAAAGGTTGGCGCTGTCAACCACTTGGGCACTACAGAATTCTTGAGCAAGATCTTCCATGAAGTATGCTGCAAAAAACAAAGACAAGAAAAAAAGTCAAGAAATCTTTCCCATAACAAATTCCACCCCCCACAAAAAAAATTTATGCAATGAAGTAAACCCCCCCCTCACACACACACTTATTAACTTTTATAAAATTTAATTTAAAATAAATAAATACATATATTCTTGATTTGAAGTGCTTAATCCATTGTAATATGAAAGAAAAAATGAAATTCATTTACAGTTGCTACCAGATAATTTTTTTTCCAAATGAACCCTGTAGAATTTAGTAAGACCAAGTGACTGGAGACCCTTGTTGTCATCTTGTGTGCAAATGATCATAAAAAATTACATTTGTTATTCAGTATAGATGTTTATGTAGAATTGTTGATTTAATATTACGAGTGGGGACAAATTTAAGAAAACTTGTATGGAGATTATATAAGATATATCTATATTTTTATATATATATTATATATAATTTAATATTTATGATATATATATATCTTATATATAAGTCAGCAAGAATTCATCCAAACAGGTTTTGTTAAATTCAACAGACCGAGTCTGTCTGTTTAGTTTCATTTATCCACTTCCAAAATCATTATTTATAAAAATAAAAAAAAATTAAAAAGGAAAAACCAGCTATGCAAAAAATGTGCTGAAATTATTGTGGCAAAAAATTATTTCAGAAATGAAAAAAAGAAAACAAATAAAACGTTTGTCTATTTAAGAAGTTCTTTTCTTTCGGATGTCAGATCAAAAATAATTTGACTCACCAGAAAAGAGTTCCCCTTGAATCGTGTAACCTTTCTGCTTTCCAATTTTCACTAATAAATCAAGTGTGAGATCATCTTTTTTCCATATGTGGGCAGCCATAATGAGTGCAGCAAAACCACACCTTTAATTGGCAGGAGAGAAAAAGAGTAAAAGTAAGTACTGAACAAAAAAAAAAAAAAAAGAAAATGAAAGAAATGCAAATAAATGGAGAAATTATACATTATATTGAATTTTTTTTAAATATGTGAATGGAATGAAACAAAGTTTTTTAAAATAAAGAGGTGTAGAATGAAAGAACAAAATACAAGATAAAAAAAAAAGAAGGATTAATTTAAATTAATAAGGACAAAAAGGGAAGAAAGAGCTAAAAAGGGAAAAAAAATGGCTAGAAAAAAGGAAAAAAATATCTAAAAAGGAAAAGATGGATAGGAAAAGGAAAAGAATTTTGAAAAAGGAAAACAAGATGGTTAGAAAAAAGGAAAACAAGATGGCTGGAAAAAAAGGAAAAGAATATAAATTAAAAAAGTAAATGAAAACTGAAAAGCAAAAATCAACTAAAGAAAAAATATTAAAAGAAAGGATAAAGAATGAAACATGAAAACAATACTAATGTAAAAATAAAAACTACAAAATAAAAAAAAAAAGATGACGAATATGGCTCTCCCCAATTTCCTCTCCTTTGTAGCTTTTAATAAGTTTCGCTTTTTGTTATTTCTCTTGAAACTTGTTCTGCCATCCATTTACTCAAGCTCACTCAGTAAGTTACACATTGTTTTCCTCTTTCCCTCTTGCCTTTAATCTCCCCTCTGAGTATCGAATTTTCCAAGCCTTCCTTTCTTATTATATGCCCTAGAAATTTCAACCATCTCTTCCTGATGTTAAGTATAAGTGTCTTTTTTTCTATTTCCTCTGAAACTCCATCACTACTTACATGTTCAGTCATGGAATTCTCAGCAGCCTTCTGTAGGACCTACACTTTTCAAATATTTAAATAATTGTACTTGTTTGATAACGGTATTTCTAATTTGTATGTTGAACTTTTCCTTTTGCTAGCAACCATGCATTTTTCTTGCAATTGATGTTTAGTTCTATCTTCTCACTTTCCTTCACTACATTCTGTTGTCCTGGGTATGACGATAAACTACGTCCGGCAGCAAACCATCTGATCAGGAGGTTTTGAAGAGCATAGAACCACCTCTTAATTGCTGTTGTTCCCAGGTCTACCCTAACCCAGTGGGTGGTAAGACCTGTTAAGGTCCCAGCTATAGGCAAATAGTTAACCCCCAAACTGGAGTCAAAACACTATGAAAGTATAACAATACATTTTTTATATTAAAAATACCAGCAATACATTTTTGAAAATTTTACCAGCAATACATTTGACTCTAAAAAAACCCTCTTTACAAAAATACATCAGTGAAGCCTGATCTACAAACTGATTTCTTACAAAAAATATATATTCTATTCATACAAACTTATCCTAAAAATCTTGTCAGCATTAAATAACCCATTGAGGTGTTGATATGCCATAAAACAAAATAAACCAAACTACTTTCTATTCTTGTTGTTTGTTTTCAATGTCTGCTATCAACACTGTGTCATCTGCATATCTTATGTTGTTAAGATTATGGCTGCCTGGTAGGAGTACTAATTCTCTCAGGATCACCCCACTGTAGAGATTGAATAAGTCCAGTGAGAAGATACACCCTTGTCTTACACTGCTTTTAATTTTTGTATATTTACTGAATTAATTTTACATCCATATGCAGGTAGATTTGTTGGCGGTCATTCTACCCAGATTTTTGTTGCTATCTGGGTCTTGAAATTCCAAACATTTAACAACAACAGATCTTTTAAAGGAAACCTATAAAAGGTTATTTTCTGAAAGCAAAGAAGAATCAGAACGTCAGTGGAAATAACATTGGCATATTCTTTTCAGAAATATACAATAGCAATAAAATGTTCAATTTTCCTTGCAGTGAAGTTTATTTTATAAAGTAATTAAGTGTTCTTACTGAGGTATTAAATGTGTCAACAGACTTACTTTATGATGTGTTTGTAAGTTCTTAGTAGGCTTAGTAGGTGGTTGGTTAATCTCTTCTGTTGTGTATGTGGACAAGGCTTGAGTCATTGTCTGCTGGCTGTCTCTCTTCCATTGTGTGTGTATGCATGCAAAGATCAAATTAGTCTTCCAAATTGGTTTGAACCTCAAGAAACAGTACACTTCTATTTTTATATCCATAAGGGGATTCAGAATCTAATTGCATATAGAGGTGTAAACTTTTTGAATGCAATTTCACACTGGTTCTCGAAAATCTTTTTCTCAAATTTGTGGGAGTGGTGAAGGGAGTTATTATTGTTATTTTCTAAATGGTTCAAAAATAAGACATGGTAGATCTACAACTACATCTTGCAAGTATTTCAGCAGTATTTGCCCTTGTAATTATTGTTTATCAAACAAACCTTCTGATGGAATTTTATTGATTGAAAAATATAATTCCTATAGGTGGCTGCCAATATAGATCCTGGATTATTCTAATGTAATGCTCCATCATTTTGGCATAGATCACTTTTTCTTGGTGTGTCACTTTATAACTCCTTCAGGAGTCATTTTTGTTATAGGATTGTTTGCTCAGGCACAGGAATATTGCAGACCCAGTATTGTTGAGCACTTTCTGTGCATTATTTTCCATTGCTGAGATGTAATTATTCCTATGCTGTTGAGCAATATTACTGTCAAAGTAAAACAATTTTAATTCTGTTGTAATCCGGAGGATGTTTTTTCCTCCCCAGCCTCCTGTTAAGGTGATATTGACTATTCCATCCTTTGCTGTATGAATATTTTACCCTTGTAGATTTTAGTCAGTGAGTGAATTATGGTGATTTCCTAAGAGCAGCTTAGATGTGGCACAAAGCGGAAAATATGGGGCTCCCAGTAAGGATCGAACTCACTATTATGTCATAATTGTTCTAATGACACAAGCTTTCTAACCAGTACTTCGCCTCGAAGTGTCCCGATGTGTTAACAATTACCCTAATTGTAACATTTTAAGTAAGGCATTATCAACAAAGACAGTTTCCAACCAAATGGACACCCAATTATATATATAAGGCTCAAACACTAATATTCCATGTAATTTATTACACTGGAATTGTAATCACAATCCAAATCGTCAGGCCTAATTTTTTTTTTTTTTTAATTTGTAGGTCTGATGAATTGGATCGTGATTACAATTCCAATGTAATAAATTATAACCATGGAATATTAGTGTTTGAATCTTTTATATTATATTCTTACTCTGTCCTGGACATTGAGTTCTACCTTGATTCTATCCTCTTGGGAATTTATAGATAGATAGATAGATAGATAGATAGATTTGTGTATGTGTATAGTAACTCTATGCGAGAAATTCAAGAGATAAAAAAACAACTAAAATAATAATATTAAAAATAAGACTAATAATATTTTATGATATATTAGCAAGTCTTTTGACCAAATGGAAGCAAGATGAAAAAGATGTTAAAAATCAGAATTTTCAGATACTCCTGTGTCCTTTCTCAATGTGAAATAAAAAATAAATTGGGACTTTGGGGGAGGGGCTATTTTTTTTCACCAGTGCTATATGACTGATGACATCTAGTAGTTTTGTGCTAGTTTTTTTTTTTTTTTTTTTGCTATAATTAGAGTTGTAAAAGGTTTGTAGAAGGACTTTTTATGGGAACAGTATTCTGCACATATTGAACATTTATGAAATCGGTCCCATAATAAACTTATGATGTTCAACACCTAAACTGTTCAATTTCATTGAGCTAGACTTAGTAGCTTTTCAAGATAATTGCTTTTAAAAATGATGTCAAATTTTTGGGGACACCCTATATAATTTTCTTTCTTTATTAAAACTTAATACTTTTCAAATTTAGTAATCAGTAATACAAGTATGTAATTTTAAGTTGTTCAACTTTTGTTTTTATGAAGTGTTCATTCACCCTTTCAAAAAGGGTATTTTAGGTTTTTTTTTTTTGTCATACATATGTTTGCATGTGGGTGCTCCATTGATCAAAAGCCACTATTAGTGAAAAAATAAGATTTTTTTCAATAAATTAGTTGCTTCTAAAACAATTAAAAAAGACTTAACTAGAAATTTTGTATCATCTTGACATCATCCAAAAACACTTAACCACTTGGTCCCAAATGAATATTCTATCATCCCTGGGACAGTGGGATGTTATTAATCTTGAATCTGAATCCATTCATATCCGAATAAGCAGAGATGCTAAAAATGTCTCTTCATGTTTCAACCGCTAAACATTCTGCATCATAAAAGTTAGATGTGATACTTACTGAGGTCCTTTCTGTAATACTCCATCCACACAATGCCCAAATGATAAACAAGGAGGCCCTACATCTGTAGCCCATTGTTTTGAACTGAAAAACAGTAAATGAGAATTGAATTACTGGCAATATTTTAATGGTGGGTCATCTTTGGCTAATTTAATGACATATCAACTCTTATAACATTATTTAATATCAAATATAAGTATTCTTCTTCTTTATGTGCTATGTCCCCTCAAAACGTAGGTGATCATGGCTCTCCACGACTTCCTCCCCTTTGTAGTTCTTAATAAATTTTATTTTTTACTATTTCTTCTAAACCCTGTACCACCATCCATTTACTCAACTCACTAAGTATGTTATGTGTTGTTTTCCTCTCTCGCCTTCAGTCTGTCCTGTGAGTATCAGATTTTCCAAGCCCTCTTTCCTCAGTATGTTCCCTAGAAATTTTTAACTATCTCTTCCTGATGCTAAGTATAAGCTTCCTTTTTGTTTCGCATTTTCTCTAAAAACTTTGTCGTTGCTCACATGTTCAGTCCTTGGTATCCTCATCATCCTTCTGTAGGACATTTCTGCTGCTTAAAATCACTTCATCCTTGAGGGGATTGTCCAGCACTCACTGCCATACAGGAGAACAGATATCACATAACAGTTTAGTACTCTTTTCCTTGTTTCTAGCAAAGTTTTTCTATTTTTTAGTACTCTGCTTTGTTTTTGGAAGGCATCTTTGGCTATCTCAATATGCCTTTGGGTTTCAGTATCACACTTCTCCTTCAGTAAATATTTGACAAGTAACACTCCGTGTATGCTAAAAATATGTGCTATAGTGAGGACACATATACTGACTAAGTTTAAATTCACCTAATAGATGCCTACCAGATCAGGGCAACTCTTGAGAATAGAACTCACTACAGTAGTCACCTTTGTCATCTTCTTCTTCTTCAGTACTTTGACGATCATGGCTCTCCACAATTTCCTGTCCTTTGTAACCCTTAGTATTGTCTTTTTCCTATATCTCCTAATCCCTGTTCTTCCAACCAAGCTTGTTATGTGTTTCTCTGGCCTTCAATATGGACGAGGAGTCAAATTTTCCAAGCCCTTTTTTCTCGTTATGTGTCCTAGAAATTTCAACTGTATACAAACCTAAATCCTTCATAACAAATGTAGCAATATTCAAAAGTACTCAGGGATATATATATATATATATATATATATATATATATATATATATATTGGGTAAGTCAATGATAAAATTTTATAAAAAATAATGTAGAGTATAAGTGTTTTATTACAGACCCCTGACAATAATCACAGGCAGCACGATATCAGAAATGCTCTTCCTCTTTTCCCTTTGATTTTCGGAGCAACAACACACGTTTCTTTTTGCTCCGATATTTATGAGGCGTGTAAGTATTTCAGAGATACAGACTGAAGATTGTAGTGAACCAGTCAAAATTTCAAGTTCATTTAATTCTTTATCCTTCTGTGGCATGTCTTATTAATACATTTATTACCATATTTGCCGGCTTACAAGACGCACTTTTTTCCCTAAAAAACACCTTGAAAAATACGTGTGCCTCTTCCAAGACAAATGTAAGGCAATGCTCAGGCTCAAGTAAGCTTGGACGGTCACCTAATTGGTTTGACTGATAGGGACCTGGATTTGTATGTTGAGTCATTACACTATAGTGTTAACTATCTACCTAATTCAGCCCTTTATATGATGTAACCTCAGTACTTATCTGTTACAAGTATTTCCAAGACTATAAACCTTCCTGGGACCGAGCCACAAGCTTAAACATGCTCTGTTTACTAGCAGCGGCGGGGGCCTTTCTGCTCTTGATTAGTATGTCATTGTCACACAAACAAAATCGGACGAGTGATTAATGTAAAAATATGTGGCACCAGTATGTGAGGGACACATGGTGAATGTGTTGTTGTATGAGAATGACTTTTTTCCTTAGAAATTTCTTTCCAATATTAGGGTGCGTCTTCCATGCCGCATCATCTTGTAAGCCGGAAAATACGGTAACTGATATTTGGTCGACTACCATGTTTTGTTGTCCTTTTTTACCCTGGAGTCATGTGAGTCTGCCAAATATTGTTTGCAGGACAAATGTACCAGAAAGCATAAAATGATGATAGATAGATAGATAGATAGATAGATAGATAGATAGATAGATAGATTATCTCAGCTGCGATTAATCTGATAGATAGACTGCGGTAATATGCTTGAAAAATGCATAAATCCCCCCCCCCAGATATGAGTGGCAAAATCATGCTGAAAATCTCAGTTCTTATTCGATCACTAATATTAAACAGTCTTAAGCCGGATCAGTATTTAGATGATGGCAGGAACCACTTGGGAACATCGGTTACTGTAATCAAACTCCTTCAATCTGAAATAGGTTTCAGCTTTAAATAACCCACAGAGGATTGATAAGCCATAAAGACGTAAATCAATCCCCCAACTGCGGGTTAAATAGCAGAGCAGCCTAGGCTCCTTTGTATTCATAAGGCAACCGCCCTATAAGGACCATTCCGAGTTCAAAACCAGTCTGAAAAGAGATGAACTCTGTCAGGCTATCTTGCCCAGGACACACCCACTGTTGTTATGACTGCAGTACATGTAGTGCCCTTCTGACCCCTAATGACTCAGGCATTGTTATTAAACAGTATACATGTTAATCCAAGATAATGATCGCAGCCACCCACAATGATCTCAAGGTAAAACATTTTCAAACAAAAACACAATAATTTTCTCTTACTTGCATTTGACTATAGAATCATAAGCCTTATTGCCCAAGGACCTGCTGTCATCTTCTGGGTAAGTACCTGTCACGGGGGACGTCTGGAGGCAAAATCGAGAGCTGATATTGTTCATCTGTGGTGGAGGTGGGGGAACACTGAAATATGTTCTACCACTGACAACTTCTGACATAACCTATAAATAGAAATAAATGTGTAAAAAATCAATCATAAAAGTTGGCCGTGTGTGTATCAGAGAACTGTCAATCAACAATAGAACTGTGTGTCAATCAACAATAGAGGGTGAGATTACAAGAAAATAAAGCTGATATCATTTCATTTATCATCATTTCACCCCAAGCAAGGCAATAATGCCATTAAGATGCAAGGAGTCATTGAGAATGAAAGAAAATGAGGAAACACTGAGCAGAAAGGACAATAAAAGAACAGGTTTCAGGAAGAGAGAAAATAGAAAGAGACATTGTATTTAAATTTTTGTAGATCGTAGGTAGCAGGGTAACAAGAAAGCGGAAGTAAGTTCCACAGGTGAGAAGTGCGACAAAAACTATTAAAGAAGAACTTACAGTCACATCAAGCTATTTCAATAGTAAAAAAAAAAAAAAAAAAAAAAATATGGGACCTAATTGCCAATCTAGTAGTATGCTTCAATGCATGCGGTTGATGTGCTAAGGAGGATATCTCATTGGAATAATTGTCATGAAAATATTTATAGAAAAGACTGGGTATGACGTGTCCTGGATATGACGATAAACTACATCCGGCAGCAAGCCCCCTGATCAGGAGCTTGGAGATTTTGGAAGAGCGTGAAACCAATTCTTAATTGTTGTTGTTCCCAGGTCCACCCTGACTCGGGGTGCTAACACCTGTTATGGAGAAATAGCGTGGTTTGACAAAGGATCCCTTTATGACGACAATGACGAGGCAAAATGTTAGAGTGCTGGAATGACGGCGTCCTCGGTTGCCGTTAAAGTCCTAGTTGGGATGACAGGAAATGCGATCCCATCAAAAATCTTTGCTCTACTAGTATTATAACAAAGCTCATCAACAGAGAACTGCCATGCGTGCAGCCTGCCAGTTACCCGGAGGTGGGGGCACTGTTCTAGACTACGTACTCCCACCTGCACGATAAACAAAAAGAACCGATAATGAAGGAGAAAGAAGGAGAGACACAGGGAAACTACATCACAGTGGTGGGAAAGTCACTGAAGGCTAGGTGCCAGATGAGGACTGATAATATTACAGACTCTTTGGAATTTTTTTTTTGGGGGGGGATTTTAAGATAAATAGCCGGAACAACAGACCAGATATGGCAACCATCTTCCACTCATAGATGAATGATAGATTTATAAATGTACAAGATGGATTCTGACGAGAAAAATGATCTGGCACAACACAGTGAATCAACTTTCCTAGCAGCAGATTGAATATATTCATTCCACTTGATGTCAGAGGAAAACGTGAGACCAAGAAGATGCAATGGGTTTGTCTGGAGGTTAGCATCAGCCATGCTTATCGAATGCAATAATGGCTCTCTAGGATAACTAAAATATAGCAGATAAAAAAAATTAATACATGTCTAGGAAAAAATACAGTGAACTAGAAATATAATCTGCTGTTTCCAGATTTCTAGAAGCTTCTGGTCAATTTAATTTTTTCTAATAATATCTTTTTGATATTATAAATTTCTCCTATGCAGCAATACTGTTTTTAATTATCATCCTGTTTCATCCATTGTAACGTCCTTCTTCAGGTCTCCTGATAACTTTCAGGGAATTTTTAACTGAACCCTTTATTTAATCTATGAAGAAAGATTTTTCTCCTTCCACTGTCCATGTCTAAAATTCTCTTTTCAGTACCCCCTCAGTTATTAGTAACCCTGTTTGCACTATCACTGAATCTGTACCAACCGAAATTGAATTCACGTTTACGATATCATCAAATTCAAGAACGAAAGCTTAAATCCTCTAGACTGTTGTCTCACGGGACAATCCTGAATCTAGAACTGGAAAATTTACACCTAATGTTCTTATTGCCTGCTTGCTGCTGCCTTGTTGTTATGCTTGAACGCCTTCTACTGGAAATAATGTTAACTCCTCATCCTAGAAATTCAGATGAAATTAATATTTCTATCTTAATTTGTGTATGTATGTTTGAATTTAATTAGATTATCCGGTGTTTTTATAGAAAATCTGCCAACCCTAATTGTACTGGCTAAAAAAGATGTATAAAAAAAAAAGATATAAAAAAATGTACAAAAAAGATGTATAAAATAAAATTATCTTTGCTAAAAAAAAGATGTAATAAAAGAAAATAAATGTGTGTGGAACAAAGACAAGTTTGTGGTTTCTGAATCATTGTTTTGAAATGACTTGGGCAGAAAGTTTATATAGTACGAGTCTGTCACTATATATATATATATATATATATATATATATATATATATATATATATATATATAGAGAGAGAGAGAGAGAGAGAATATCAAATCCGTAAATGGTAAGGAAAATATGTGTGTGATAGATTAGTTATATGAAGTGTGTTTGTGTGATAGATTACAGTTATATGAGGTGTATGTGTGTATGTGTATACACTTCTTTGCATTATTGCAAACGTCATGTGACATATAACATGCCTAATATTTGGCCAAATGAAAATGAGAAATATTTTGATTTTAAAAACAAAAAAAGAAAAAAAAAAAGAAAATGTTCACAAAACACGGTTACAGTCACAAACTCTAAAAACAATTATTGACGGCGAGTTTAGAATCATTGACATTCACGTGCCAAATAATAAAAACGATAATAATTTGACAAGTTATTCAAAAAACAACCACTTGATCATTCACACAATATGATCCTAACAACCATAAACACTTTACTCAACAAAAGGTTAGAGCATTGGTCTTGATCAGTTTTATAGCTTCTTATCTCTTTATATTTATTTTATAGCTTTTTATTTCTTTTTTCTTTTTTATTTTTTTAAGCGTTTCACCCCAAGCAAGGCGGGAAGCCACTAACACGCAAAGGATTACAGAGAGTTGGAGCGAGAGGAAATGGGAGTGATAGAGGAAAAGATGAAGAGGATAGGGGACACTGATTTTTTACGGTTTATCAACCCTTTGTGGGTTATTTAAAGCCAAAATATATTTGGGGGTTCTTGGAGGTTTCTTACAATACCCAGTGTCCCCAAGTAGTTTCCCATCTAAATACTAGCCAGGCTCGTCACAGCATTGTACGAATAACATTTTACATTTTTTAAGGGAATATTGCATTAATTTTTTCTTTTTTTTAGAGTAACAACTATTTCATCAAATACAAGATTTAGTAATTAACCCTTAGCTGAGGGGATTGTTGTGGTAAGAGCCAGTTACCGTCCTTAATATCATGAATCGACAAAAGATAATACTATTGCAGTGACTTGTCCAGCTGAGTATTGAATACTACAATCACGTCTGACTCGGTCGAGTCAAGTGTTGTGTCTTGCCAAACCACACATCACAACAGGGGCTACCTCCACAACCCTCCTTGGAGGGGTATACACATTCAGATACTTACCTGGCACAGGACTCCGTCCCTGTGCTGGTGGTATCACGGCTACCACTAGCTTGGACCGGCTCTGACCAGCTATGACAAGCCAAGACCAGCTTGGACAAGCTATGACCAGATAAGACCAGCTTGGACCAGCGTCCCGAGTGAAAACACTCGGGTCCCCACATTAAAAACTGACCTTGTGTCACAACCTGACTGGCAAGTAAGTGGGAGGGGGCAAGTAAATCTCTACTTACCGGTCACAGGGATCCGTCCCTGCGCTGATGAGTATCACGGCTATGGCGAACTTGGACAAGCTATGACCAGCAAAGACTAGCGGCCCGAGTGAAGTCACTCGGGTCCCCACGTTAGGAACCGACCTTGTGTCACAATCTGACTCAGTGGGGAGTTAAGTAAATCAACCCCACATCACAGCAATTGATCGGACAAGAATGAATCATTAATTATTATAATAGTGGTGGACAAAGATTCGTTGTGAAATGAGTACGCCGAAAAAAAAAAAAAAAAAAAAAAAAAAAACACCGGAATCCACGGAAAATTAAAACATCTGAAATCTATAATGGAAGAAAATTTTCAAGTCAAACAATTAAAAATGAAGGGCTTGAAAGCAGTAATGCTGGAATTAATAAAACAACAGCGAGAACGACGACAACAATTCTAGGAAACCTTATTGAAACAACAAGAACAGCAAAAAAAAAAACAAAAAACGCTAAAACTTTTTATGAAGAGTGAAAGTAACGAAAACACTTCTACTTTTTTACTCACAGAAGTAAGTAGTAAATACAATTGGTGAATTTAAAATAACACTGAAGAGGTTACATTTACAGCATACTACAGACGCTACGAGGAAATCTTTTAAAAAAAGAAGAAAAAAAGACTGTATAAAAATGTGCGCCTGTTACTAAGAAGGTTAGGGGCCACGAAACACGAAAAATAACTGAATTACATCATGCCAGAAAAAAATCTCGTAAATTGTCGTTTGAGGAGAGTATTATGTTGTTGAGCAAAATTTTCGGTGAATGTTGGCATTGCTTAAATTTTGTAAAAATAAATATGCAGCTTATACGACTTATGCTAGTATCGTAAACAGGGAATGTTCAGGTTAAACAAACACACGGCATGTTTAAGTTCTTGATCTTCGTGCAAGGGTTGATAGCAAATCGTGATGCGGAAATCTGTTCTACAATTCTGACTAAGCTTGAACAGGATTCAAAATTGACCTTGCAAGCTGAAGAGTGTCAAAGAATAGTGAACTTACGACAAGATTCATTTTAAACCAAGGTATCGAAAATTAGTGAAGGTACCTATTTAATATCAATGACAGCGTGACAGTGATCGCGGAGACGGTGCAAGTTCTGTCCTTAACTTCTATGCATATGCATGCATATTTGTGTCACATCCTGCCTTAGGTAGTGAGATGGGGGGGAGGTTAATAACTTTGTTTACAAAATGTACATTTTTTTATATTCAAAGGAAAAATTTCTTTTATTGTCCTTTTATGTTTGTGTCCTCTCTCCTTAGCATTAGTTTTTTCTCATATTCTCTAACACTCAGTAACCCCTGGTGTTTTTTCATAGTGTCTTTATTGCCTTGCTTGGGGTGAAATGATTTTTATAAAATTCAGCCTTACACCGAATGGTTACAAACGGTAATTGCTATTTTTAAATTTCCATTCTTTTCAAACATTTTTTTATGTTGTTAAGTAAAATTTTCAGCGAATGAAGTTCACTATTCTATACAATTTGGCAATGCATAATTAAAAAAAAAAAGAATATGAAGCTTATACGACTTATGCTAGTCTCGTAAACATGGAATGTTCAAGTTTAATGAAGTAACACCCAAGTTCTTGATTTTAGTACAAGGGTTGATAGCAAATAGTGATGCGGAAATCCGTTCTCGAATTTTGGACTAAGCTTGAACAGGATTCAAAATTGACCTTGCAAGTTGTAGCTGAAGAGTGTCAATGAAGAGAATTGAGGAAAGAGATGCATCGCGTATGTATACGGTTCGTCCGAAAGCATATGGGGAAAACGAAATACTTTACAATGTTGAGCGATCTAAACTTCGCGATCGCCTGCTTAGATGACATTTTAATCCATAGACTGAGAGCAGCATATTCAGCCTGTAAATAAAGTATTCAGAAAAATAAACGAATACGGGTTTAAACTGAGTGATGAGAAATGTGAATTTTTCATGACGAAAATTAAATATTTGAGCCAAATTATCGGCGAAAACAAGAAAAAAATCCAACACCCAAAAATACTTCAAACTCGTCGAAAATTCTTCCAAAACTGGCAAAAAATACTATGAAAATGGGGCAGTCGAGAGACACATCGTAAAGTTATTGTAAATGTTTACATGGGTCCATAAAAGATACTCGGACGAGCAGAACATCCGAGAGGAAAAGTCGATGGTGGTTTTGAGCAATCAGCGAGCAGTAACGAAATAACAACAAGACGAGGTAACCCTAGACTAGGGCAGCAGAACGATAACAATTTACCTTCGCAGATCAAATAAAAGTTTCAGTTCCAAATAATGTTGAAGGCCGGTGTACGTGTTGAGATAAACACGTGACTCTCCTGAAATGCCCACAACCAACACGGCAGACTCAGAATATGAGTCCACCAAAAAATTGTAAAGAAACAACAAGGACCAATATATGTGCACAAAATAAATGATAATGTATTAACAATAAAGGGTTAGATATACAATAGAATATTGTTGTATTACTAAGCAATGAACATTAATGGAGAAAACATTTAAGCTAGGGAATTGTTTGCATATGTGTAGCTTGGTGTAGGAGGAAGTCCTAGAAAAAATGAAGTGAAAGGTGCGTACATACATGTGTGTGTGTGTGTTGTTCATGAGTGTCCCAAAAAGGGAACGCTTTTCACCGCGAGAAACTTACATGTTGACATCTATGCTGAAAAATGAGGTAAAGGCAGCGAGAAAAGATATCGCCGACTATTTATAGACCGGAAAGCGTCCCCTAGTAACGAAACACTATGAAATTGCAAAAGTTGCTTTACAAGAACTAAACAAAGTTTTAAGAAACAGGAAACACAAAGAAAGTGCTGAGCTGCTGTGTAACATCAATCTTTCTATATGGCAGTGAATGCTGGACGCTTTCCTCACAGATGAAGAGGAGACTTTAGGCAATAGGAATGTGGCTTCACAAAATGATGCTGAGAATACTATAAACTGAGCATTTGAGCAACAAAGAAGTTTTAATTAAAATGGGAGCACAAAGTACACTTGTACGTAGAAAGAGAATTGAAATTTTCGAAACACCTAATGACAGAAGTAGCTAAGGAGAACAGGACAAACAGCGAGGTACCTACTTAAAGAGCTTCTGTAAATTTATGGCAGAACAAGCCGAAGGAATATTAAAAGAATTAACATTGCTAAAAGCTGCAAAATATAGGAAAATGTGGAGAGCCATGAAAACCCTTGTCTTGAAAAGACACGACACATTGAAAATATCATTCTGATGAATGATTTAGAAATTTCAGTTATTTTCGGTAAGTTGCGTTAAAAAAAAAAAAAAACATCAGAGTCTCGCTTCATGTTTTAAATTTGCTTAATTTTTATACGAATTAATCTGAGCCATGTTGTGTTTAAGCTTCGTGTTACTTTAGGAAAATGTTTACATCAAAAACTCGTATGCTTAATTAACTGGTTATTATTGTTCAATAACGAATTTATTCCTCATTACTGAGTGGTTGGTATTGGGTAATTTTCACACGTTTTCGTGACGTCACAAACAAATTGAAGTCTGGACCGTAATATTTGATTTGTAGGTATCAAGAATGTTATGGTTATAACTTTACTGTTTGCAAGCTTCAACAATGTAAGTAACTCAAGTTTTGCCTTAAAATCCTAAAGATGTGTTTTGCTTTTTTTTACATAGCAGCCAAAGAAAGAAACTAAAAATATACTGTCTAACTAAATTAATTTAATTTTTTTCAGTCTATAAATTTGTCCTATGCACTATTTTATATATCAGTTAAAAAAAAAAAAAAATACTTCTCCATTGAAACGATTGTACTTTGATCAGTCCCTTAATAGCCGAAATATCCCAACAGGGATTTAAACAGTTGTTTCTCTAGCCACACGTATGTTTGAGGATTAGGCTACATAAAAATTTGAACTTCTTTTGAATTTGGTCTTTAAATAGTCCCCAGAGAATTGATACTAATTAATTTATGTTATCATATGTCGGAAACAACGAATTCTCTTTTTAAAACAATTTAACAATTAATAAAATAATGTTTTTTCTTTCTTTGTTCATATGCATTATCGGGCCAACAAAGTGGCCAATTATACTTTGTTTTTTCTTTAAGCATCAGTAATTTTACAATCCATTATTTAAATGCCGATTATTAGTCTGCATGTAAAGAACTCAAGCCATAAATTGAGTCAAATTATCAGCAATTTTAGTTGAACCTGGTCATGCCTAGCATATCTCCTCCAAACTTGAACTCTAACTAATCCGACTCTTTCTTTAAAACTTCACTTATTTTTCTTACTGTTCAAACTTCTGTAAGAAACCGGAATTTCAAAAACTAATTTTCATAGCAAACCCTCCTCTTTACTATGAAAATTGGCCAAATACTTCACTCGAAAATGGAATTAAACTTACTTTTAAAATCTTCAAGCATGTCTTTTATTTAAATAAACTCTTGTAACGAACAGCAACGGTATGAATTCCAAAATCACACTGAAAAATATTTTTTCATTTTTAATTCTGTCCAATCTAAAAGAAAATAAATGCGTTTTTACATTTTTGGTAAGATGCCGGCCGAATTTTCCGTATGATCCCCAGGGATTATTCTTTAAATAACTAAAGAAGTTGAAGGAACACACCCAGGCACCCGATTAAAAACTACACTGGCGATATCGAAAACGCGTATGAAATACTAATAAAAAAAATCATTCGTTAATGAATAATTACTGTAAATTTAGTTTGAATCTGATAATTTCCTGGCTTTTGCCAAATATTTTAAAACCAGGGAGTGTCGATATGTCGGAGTTGTCTCCTTAATTCCCTAGTTGTTCACTAGGGGTTGCTCTCCCTACACTATAAATACTGGGCAACCACTTGTGGGAAGACGCCATGAACATTAAATACACGTACGTACGAACATTCAACAAAATACGAGCTTTTTACGTTCGCACACAAATGTTAATGTCTTTGTCACTTGTAAATTTGTTGTTTATTACATATATTTGTTGACACACACACATATATATATATAAGTTATGAAGAACTTGGTAATCCGAAGGAGGATGAAATCCTAAGAGCTCAATGTAAATCCAGAGCTAATAAACAGACCACTTTAAGGTACCATTATAATAATTTATTTCACCAGAGTCCTTTTAAAAGGACGCCAGATCAGATAGCACTTCCAAAAAGTGTGTGTGTGTATATATATATATATAACTTTCTAAATGTTATTTTAGATATTCATAAACTGGGGTGTTTATTTAGTGATATGGAAGAATTTGAAAAAAAAAGTTGATTTTTGGCAAGAGTCCTATTCTACACAACTCCGCCAAATTACTTTTTTGAAATGATAAAACTAAAAGAAAAAATGAGTTTATACACGTTTTGAAAGTTCTCTAGTTCTACTAAAATTTTGAGTGCAATAAAAAAAAAAACATGTATAAACTTTTAAAACCTGTAAAAATTCATTTTTTTTTCTTCTTTTATCATTTCAAAAAAAGCAATTTGGAATCGTGTAGAATAGCACCGTTACCAAAAATCACTTTTTAAATTCTTTGAAGATAAAATAAAAACAGATGTCTGATATTATTGTAAAAACAAATCCAAAATATATTACGTACCTGATATCGAGATTTCGAAACCATGTCTTTCTTTTGAAAGAAAGATTAAATGTTGATTGTAAAATTACCGATTAAGACCATTACAAAATCAACGTTAAATATTCGTGAGGCGTAGCAGCATTTTTGTTTTAGTCTGAAGTGGAGCCGATAACTTTATTTTACAATTGGTATTACTAAGTGTTCAGTTGTCATGATGTGTCGACGACAATAGCTGTTAGCTTCTTTAAAAATAAACAAATGGTAAACACTACTTTGCGACTGGTGACTCTGCGCAGGCGTAGAATTAAAGAATTTTGAGAACCAAAAAACGAACAACCCTCTTTCATTATTTCAGATCTTTTTTCTTTCTTTTGTTTTCTATCAAATGTTTTATTCTCGTCTTTCTTTTTCTCAAATCCCTTCTTTACGTCTTCCTTCCGGGCCCACTTCTTTTATTCCTCACCCCAGGTTCCTTTGCTTTTCCTCCACCCAACCATATTTTTATATATATAGATATATATATATATATATATATATATATATATATATATATATATATATATATATATATATATATATATATATATATGGCACGGTGGAGTAATGGATAGCTGCTTGGATTGAGGAATCGGAGAGCCGAGTTCGAATTCCAGTTGAATCTATTACAATCACTTACGTGCTAATACCCTTAGATGAGAAAATATTTGCCTCGTCATGTATCGAAAGATATATGATCGTCTCAGCGCATAACTGACTGACGCATGAAAATTAACGTTTTATTGGAATTTTTGGATGAATCACAATTTGAATTAAGTTAATTTAATGCTTAAATTCCTTGCTAGTTTCACGACTGTAAAATACCCATAGAATGTTTCCAGTTCCATAGTTAAATATTTGAGCTTAACACCTTAACAAAATATTGCAATAAGAATCATGAGCATAGGGACCTCCACTAATTCGCGATACGTAAGATTTAAAATTAATTTTAAAAATTAAAAAGCTTTCTTGAAGCTTTCATTGAAAGCCAAAGGATGTAATTTACTATTTCCAGTAACCAAAATACTCTATAGCGTATTTCAAACAGAAATTATATTTTTGAGTACGATTCATTTTTTTTTCTTTGTCATCTGTCGTAGCAATGTAATTTTCTTTATTAAAAACTCTTCCAAAAATAAAATACCTTTTCTGAAATTTTATTTGAGAAATATTAGCGGATTTAAAGTATAATTAATCTGATTTGAAACAAATATTATTTAGTTTAAGTTAAAAATAATAAATGGATTTTTAAAACGAACAGTAGCGGTGATTACGTGCTTGTCAACGCTTGTAAATCACTTAACAAGTGCTTCTGAAAGTGTTGACAGTTTTATTGTTGTTCTACGGAGACTATATCTATTAAAACATAATTTAAGAAAATGACTGAACACTTTTTACATGTAATTTTTAAGTACACAGTATTGTTTAAAATGTTGAAAATATTCTCCGTAATCTAATGTTAACTTTCATAAGCATGAATGTACGTCATTATTTAAAGAGCAAACAAGTTAATAACTGACAAGGTTTTCCATTTCACTGAAGCCGATATTAAACATACAAGAACATTATCTTATGTGTACTACTTTTTTTCTTTTTAATACTAAACCCAAACAACGTCTCTAATTTTTTTTTTCTTTCCTCTCAATCAACATGGAATAGTTCATTATTTCTACTATAACAAAGGAAATATTGCAGATGATTGAGGACCAGAAAAATTGGAAGAAGAGAATATTACTATTGTTATCATCATAAATCTATTTTGTTTAGTAATTTTTTTTTTCATTAAAAATCAAAAAGAAAAGGATTGTCAGAAGCCCGGAATCAATTCATGTATTATTAGAAATATGCATTTAAGATTTTTTTTTTCTTTTGGGTTCGGACTTATTTCCTAGATTTTCGGGCAGAGTTTGAATATAAATTCTCAATACCTTCAGAGCGCTTTCAGCTTTCATAAGAAATTTGAAGAAAAAATGTCTATCGGTATGGATTATAAATTTATAATTTAAATACAGGTACTACTAAAAAAAAAATGATGAAAAAATGCTCAAAACTTTTTATTGTTAAAATCTTTTAGGGGAAAGACCAAATATTTTTTTATTATTATTAAATTATATTTTTAATACCTTTTTTAGAATTTTTTTTTCTTGTCAACTATAAATTAGTATGGGAAATTTTAGCATCTTTTTGCGGTAAAAAAAATATATTTTTCGAAATTCTTGCAAAAATAAAATAAAATTGTAGGATCTTAATGAAACTTTGGAGATTTCTCTAAAATTATTTTAAAAACGTTTCTTTTAGAAAATCTTGGTATTTTTTTTTTTTTTTTTTTAATCTGTTACCTCACCACCATTTTTGTAGCGCTTAAGTTTTATAAGCACAAGTCCTTGGAGAATTTAATTTCTCGTATTATCTATTTATTTATTAGTAAAACAGGACGCCCAGTTACAGAAAAATCTGTTCTGAATTGTAAAATAGAAAATGCAGTAAAACTAAGACATTATTTAATTAGAAAATCTTAACTAATTTTAGGAATGAGATATATTATGGACACTTAAGAAAAAAATTTCTTCCGATGAACAATGAATTTTTACAAAAATTGTTTTCATTTTTAATTATAATGATAGTTTTAAATCTTAAAATTCTGTATTGTAGCGATCGAGTGATATTTTTTAAGTAAAAACTATATTTGCTAATCATAAATGGAAAAGCTTACTGCAATTCAGCGACCTCCAGGATTTTGAATTCTTTTTGTGTGTATATAAACGTGCTGGCTTCTGTAAATACGGACGTCTCTACATTATTATTAGAAATAAGAGTCGTAACTATAGTAAACGTAAAAATTTATTGGCAATTTTGTAACATTTCCTCAACAAGTGTCTTTGTAAGTAAGACTAAAGCCAAAGTATCTAAAATTCAAATATTAGATTCTTTAGAATATTTTCAAAAATTTTTTAAGATTACTGGGTAGTTAAAAATTATATATATATATATATATATATATATATATATATATATATATATATATATATATATATATATATATATATATAAATAGCACTCGTGTTATATTCAAGTAATTTTCTTACAGTCTTGTCCTCCATAGAAAAAAATTTCCAAACAAGTTTACCGCGAAAGTCAAAGAAAAGCGATACGTAAGGTTTAAAATGCATTTTTAAAAACGAAAAGTCTTTTTGAAGCCTTTATTTTAGTTTCAATTTCAAGCTAATAGGTGAAATCTGATATTTGCAATGAGCTAAATACTTTGATGTATTTCAAACCGAATTTAAATTGATTGGAATGAGTTCTTTTCTGATTATCGATAAAATCGTACATATTGAAAAATCTGCCAATACAGCGTCATTCTCTTTATTAAAAAAAAATCTTTCAAAAATAGAATATACTTTTCTGAAACTTTATTTGAGGAATATTAGCTGATTTAAAATTTAATCTGAATTCAAGTAAATATTAATTTTACCTTATGACATCACAGAAAAGCATTTTTTTTAACACGGAGGTGGGTGTTTTTTATTTAACAACATTCTCGATAGACTGATGTTTGAGAATTTTTTCGTAGGTGCATATAACTAACAATTACTGGATAAATAATCAAAATAAGGGCTCTATAATTTGTTCTTTTTAATACAATGAATTTCTTTTTCGAATTTGATGGGTGTAGAAATCGTCGAAATGATTGTTCGTTCCGAGCGTTTTCGGTTAATCTATGAGACATCTTCAAGGATTTTTGCTCGTGTTATTGCCATAGTAAACTGTCTAAAAATGTTGAAAGGCATATTCTTAATTTCCGAAGAATGTGTCGTCTTCAACAATTTTTAGACGTTTTAAAATATCACAACAAAAATCTTTGAAAATGGTAGAAAATGCTTGGAATTAACAACCCTTTGAACAATTTTACATTCGCTAAGTCAAAAAAAACTTTTCCGAATTTCCTTTCGGGTTTTCCCTTCAAGGTTTTGTCCAAAGATATCTCAAAAGTACTTTTCTACTTGCCTCTTTTTGAAAATATACCGTAGCGAGCATAAACATCACAACGATGTTAAGAAAAAGTCTAAATGTGAAATAACTTTTTTATTTTAAAGCTTCATAGAACATTTTATCAAGGAAAAATAAGGATATAAAGGTAAATTATATAATTCCAAAATATAAAGCTCAATAAACTTATTTTGATAAAGTTATAAGAATAATTATATAACATTCGAAAAAAATAGATATTAATTGGATATTATGCGGAGGTTTCGACAACTATGCATAAACGTTCTTTATAAAAATCAAATAAAGGTTCACTTCAATCGGTCCACTTCGAAAAAGAGGTGAATGTTGACCCATGACATTAAGGATTCTTATTGGTTTTGCACCTGAGCCATGTTCAATCTTCTTATTCAGGTGCCTAATATCTCACAGTGTATGTGTTTTTTTGGTTTTGGTTTTGTTTTTTGTTTTTGTTTTTTTTGTTTGTTTTTGTTTGTTTTTTTTGTTTTTGTTTGTTTTTGTTTGTTTGTTTTTTGTTTTTGTTTGTTGGGTTTTTTTTAGTTAGTTTTATCTGTCTTGGTGATTTCCAACACTTCAGAAGTTTAAAAGATCTTTTGTGTCTGTGAAAGGGGCCGATACCGTATTAGTGTAAAGACTTATTTTTGTTTACCATATGACACTAACTTGTTTATGCAACTATTGTAACATTTGCGTAAATATTTTCTAGTGTTATGCAAATTGTTGATTGACAAAGATTACGGTTGGATTATAAAAAAGGAAGTAACTTCTGTTTAATGAAAAACATTTATGTAAAATCTTTTTTAATTTTTACTTTGATGAATAGTGATTAATGTTAAATGTCTGTCGCCTAATCTTCCGACTGATCCAAAAGTTATTTTATTAGAGGTGAAGATTTTGGAACTTTTCTGTTAATTCACCCCAAAATAATAATTTATATTTACGAAAATTCACACCAAATTCTCCCAGAGAGGCCCTCCCATTATACTCCGGTTGGGTTAACCTTTGCGTTCGCCCCAAATGTGCACGGCTCTGGTGCACTATTTCTAAGTGTGGAGCGACCATCCGCGCTCACCCCGATAAACAAATCAAAAACTGTTTGTTTATTTTTGTGTTTTTTGTTTGTTTATTTTTGTGTTTTTTGTTTGTTTATTTTTGTGTTTTTTGTTTGTTTATTTTTGTGTTTTTTGTTTGTTTATTTTTGTGTTTTTTGTTTGTTTATTTTTGTGTTTTTTGTTTGTTTTTGTTTGTTTATTTCTGTTTGTTTATTTCTTTTTGTTTATTTCTTTTTGTGTTTCTTGTTTGTTTGTGTTTATGTTTGTTTTTGTTTGTTTTTTTGTGGTTTTTTTTTTTTTTTTTTTTTTTTTGGTGGGGGGTGGTTAATGCAAAAAAGTTCCTAGTAAGTACCTCGAATGTTATTTGTACTTACGAAATGTGAATAACTCCCTGATTTTTGGTAATTTTTCATTCTGAAACTTAGAGTTGTTGCGAGGCAAGCTAAACAGATTTTGATTTAAAATTTCAAGAGTGCCAAAAATTTGAAAAAAAAAAAAATTAAAAAACTTTGATTTAAAATTTATTTGGATAAATTAATATTTGCGATAAGTAACTTTCCATTATTTGGGGTGAATTAATAGAAAAGATCGAAGATTTTTAAATAATTCAGTTGGAACGTCCAATAAAAATACCCCCTCAATTTTTTGCACAGCACCAAATAGGATTTAATATTCCGCTTTAAAAGAATGGTTTTATTAATATAACCATACATAATGACATCTAATCTTGCTGACGATCATATATTGTTTTCTACTTAATGATTAGATTTTTCTTTTCGCTTTCCTAACTTTTCTAGGATATTTTGTAATTTCCTTCTGAGACGGCCATCAACAGTCATCCGTAATCTTGTGTTGTTTTGACCATAGCCGCCGGTATTAAATCCTGGAATGCCTTTTAGTTCTGTATAATAGTTTGTGTAGGTCTATTTGTATTTATCGTTCGGCATCTATATTTTTTTTTTTTTACTTTATACACTGACATGGAAAAAAGTCTAGGAATAGTAGTATGTAATGGTAATAATAGGTAATGCTACTGTACTTTGACGTCATGAAATTGCCGGATCTATATCAGTTGTACATTGACATCTGGTGACTTAATGTGAACACCTGTTCGCCTGCTCGTAGCAGGGTGACGTGAATTAATGGAATCCAAACGGGCTATGAATGCAGGTTCCAGTCATAGGAGTCATTCCATTCCAACGTTTGCTTGATATGCCACTCAAAGGTTTAATTTCCATCTCGCTTTCACAGTCGCAACTTTATCTTTGTCAATAGGTGTAATAGCCTTTTTGTTATCATTACTACCTGAACAGCAATGTAGTTTTTAAAAAAAGACAGATTCCATTTATTTTCTTCCTTCTCCAAGAGTATTAGCCATGTCGATACAAGCTGTCTCTGCTTAAGTTCAAATACGGTTTGCCAATTCCGTTTTCAGTGCTACCTCGCATCGCCAACCTCTCTTATTAAATGAGTCTTTTTTTTTTTTATATCTGCTTATTAGAAAAATATTTAAGCGTTGGGATTAAGAAATAAGTTGTGGAAATAAAACTAAACGAAAAGATACGCCATGGTTTGTTGAAGAAAAATAAATTATAGGGTAAAAGGGAAGGAGAATGAAGAGGAAAATATAAGTAGCGAAGAAAGAGCATAAATGGAAGGTTAAGAAAGGGCGAAAAAAATGAAGGAAGAAAAGAAGGAAGAAGAAAGAAAGGGCGAAAAAAAATGAAGGAAAGAAAGTGGAAAAAGAATATGTTGCTGCAAACTTTTATAAACACGCAGCATTAAAACTAAAATAAAATAAGTGTTGTTTTTTTTTTTCTGCTTATTCCAGTCAGACTTTTGGTTACAAATAATTAAAAAAGAAAGCGGCTGTTAAAACAAATACAAGATTCAAAATCACCAGACAATGCAAGACGAAGGTTACTGCTCAATAATGAGTTTCGATAGACCACTGACCTAACCCATGCAACGTAAACACGCCATTATGGAACTATTACTAACCTGCCTTGTTGACAACTGAGGTCTATGGCCTCACGGGCACTTCGCTACGTCTGAACCCGATAATAATTGGAATCGTAACTCATTGGACTATCCCACTTTTGACAGTTATTTCAGGGTCCAATTAGAATGGTGGAGAATTCTGAACAACCTCCTCAAAGATGAAGATACTTAAAACGGAAATGTGGTTCTACAGAAGGATGTGAACCATAACGAAGTTTTACAGAAAATGGAAATAAAAAGAACCCTTACACTTAACATCAGAAAGAGACAGTTGAAATTTCTTGGGCACATAACGAGGAAAGAGAGCTTGGAAAATTTGATACTCACAGGACAGATTGAAGGGAAGGGGCAGAGAAAAATCACGCATAACCTACCTAGAGAGCTTGAATAAATTGATGGCGGAACTAATTTCAAAGGAGATAACAACATGACAAAAGAAAATTCTGGAGAGTCATGATCAAAAATTTAAATGCAATGTCAATCACAATCTTCCGTCTTCCTTAATCGCGTTCCTTTATTGTCCTCTTCCTCACTTCTCCTCACTAAAGTTTTCTCATTATCTTTCACTCTGTAAGCACTCCCTGCGTTTTAGTGGCATTATCGCCTCGCTTGAAGTGAAATGATTAAAAAGATAAACATGACAGCAACAAGAAACTACAAACCATCATTGATAAGTCCAAATTTATAATATTAGATATATAAGATTTATGGTAACCATTACTTCTCTTGCACTTCTCGCTTGTGGAACTCTCTTCTGGTTTCTTACTTGACTCTGTCTTCTTGCGGCCTCAGCCGAGATTGAACTCACCAATACTTTGATTGGTGTAGTTCATAATCTTGTCAAATAGCTGAATTCTTGATGCTTCGCTAGGGCTATCAAGGGTGTTTTTATTGTGACACCATCACTAAATGGATTGTCTCAGAGAGACTCCATTCACCCTCCTCTAAGAGCAGGTTTGAATTCAGTTTTCCTTCTCCTAGACCAGTTGCCATCCAAGGCTATAGAACCCAGTCTGTCCTGCTATTTACCCATAGCTGGAGGGAGAAGAAAGAGGATTCACACCTTTCCCAAGGGTGTTAGCACGTCAGTGAATGTAATGGATTCGACTGGAATTCGAACTCTGCTCTCCGATTCCTCAATCCAAGCCGCTATCCATTATGCCTCCTCAACTCCACCGTGCCTCTCAGTAACCCTTATGTCTTGGTGACATTATCGCCTTGTATGGGCTGAAATTATAGAATTGTGTGTTTGTCTTGGATTTTTCATAGATCATACTACACTCTGGTCCTGGGTGTAATGTCTAGCAAGCTTGTCTGGCTAGATCAGTTACGATTGAGAAGTGAGTTCGATCCTCATTGCGTGCTTAATACTTTCGGTCTTGTGCCACATCTAAGCTACGCTTAGAAAATCACTGCTACACTCTGGTCCTATATTAACCTTCCCTTCTCCAAGGACATGTGACACATAATCAGTTTTAATGCGTATGTATGGACCATGGATTATAATTACATAGTCAACACGACCACTGACACACGATGGTCGGTATCTACTAAACATTCCTCATTAGTGCAGTGAGGGAGGTGCTACTTCAGAATTGGAATCCCCAGTACCAGGTTTTTCTTATTATGATAACTGAGCTGCTGGATGTATCTGTTTCTGAACTGTATGGTAACTTTTTTTTTTCTTATGAAATTGTTCAGTTTCATGGAAGTAAACTTTAAAGTGAATACGCTCTACCTAGATATGCGAAGAAATTCCTTAAATATACATAAGTGAATGAAGAAACGCAAATCAGGGGCTGGTGGAAGAATGAAAAATATAAAGAAGGGACCGAGAATAAGAGAGATGAAGTTTAAAGGAGGTGCCAAGAGTAATAATGATAGTGTGTGAGACGCGAGCGGCGAACGAACCGGAAAAGGGAGAGATGGGAGACGCGGGCGGCGAACGAACCGGAAAAGGGAGAGATGGGAGACGCGGGCGGCGAACGAACCGGAAAAGGGAGAGATGGGAGACGCGGGCGGCGAACGAACCGGAAAAGGGAGAGATGGGAGACGAACGAACCGGAAAAAGGCGAGATGGGAGACGCGAACGAACCGGAAAAAGGGAGAGATGGGAGACGCGGGCGGCGAACGAACCGGAAAAGGAGAGATGGGAGACGCCGAGCGGCGAACAAACCGGAAAAGGGAGAGATGGGAGACACTAGCATTGAATAAATAGGAAAAGGGAAAAATAATGAAGAGAAGAAAGTGGAAGAAAACGAACTTAATATTAAAAAAAAACAAGGAAAAAGAGTGAAAACAAAGTGAGAATGAGCTTGATTTCAGAACACTCTAATGCAGACACCTCATAGCTAAGGGATCCAGAAATAGACCGAATTTCAGTAATTGGTCTGTTCAAGTAATGATAGTCACAATACAGGTAAGTATTGCTGGCAGAAAAAGAAATAAAGAGGAATTAATAGCAGACTTTGTATAAACTAAGTGGCCGAACGAGTAAACTTAACTACTACCCCCGCCTATACCATTTATCCTCGGCTAGATACCCTCCCCGACCGTTACGTCGCCCCAACCACTTGTCACTCACACTGACAAATCCATCTGGAGGTGATTTTTCACCTGCTCAAGGCCTAATGAAAACACAAAAAGAAGGAATTTTTTTTGTAAGTGATGAAAGCGGGTTGAACAGGGAATGTAAATATAACATGTTGTAGTAGACAGTGAAAAATTAGCCAGTAATACAAATATCATTAGATAAATAGATAGACAAGGACATACATGAAAGAGTGCCACTTACGACCTGTTAAAGACGGGGGAATGGAAAGGGTTTAAAAAAAAAAAAGAGAGGAGAGAAAAGTGGGGAAATGTGAAAAAAGAATTAGAGATAAAAAAAAAGTGAAAAAAAAAGATAAGGAAAATGTTTGGGAAAGAGAAAGAAAAAAAGGGTAAAAGGAGAATACAAAAAAGAAAGTGAAAGGACGAAGAGAGAAAATCGAAAAAAAATAACTGAGGAAAGTGGAGAGAAAAAAGGAAAACAAAAAGATGGGAAGACGAAAAAGAAAAAAAAGAGAAAAGAAACCAGAAGATGTAAACGAAAAAACAAGAGGAGAGAAAGAAAACGGGAAAAGCGAAAAATAAATTTAGAAAGAAGAAAAGGCAAAAAAAGAAGCGAAAAAAAAAAAGTAATGATGAAAAGGAGAAAATAAGTAAATGAAACTAACGAAAAAAACAAGACTAGAAAAAGGATAGTGAAAGAAAAAAAAAATGCCTATGATAAGAAACCTGGTGTTATAGAGGAAAATATAACGGAAAATTGACGGCGGGTAAGAGGTCGGAAAGAAAGAAAAACAGTGAAGTGAAATGGAAGTTATAAAGAGACGGAGAAAAAAACTAGAGAAAAGACGAAGAAAGAGAGAAGAGACTAAGAACAGAGAAATGAATTGGTTAAAAAAAAAAAAGACAGAAACGTGAGAAAACAGAAAAATGGAAGACGAGCAATAAAAAAAAAAAATGAAGAAAGCGAAAGTAAAAAAAAAAAAAAAATATTACGAAAGAAAATAGCAAATTAAAATAAAAGAAAAATCTTACAAAAAATAAAACGTGCTAAATTAAAACGTTTATGTAATTAGAAGGCGTTTAACACGAAATACAAGATTCAGACTGGAAGTTAAATCTAATCTTCAATAATAGAAATAAATATAAAAAGCCCAGCTTCCCAATATATCACAGAAACTGACCACAACGTCTGCACGATTAACAAGTATGAATGAAACCTTATTTTAGACATGAAAGAAAACTCTATGATTACGTGAGTAGGTTAATGAAAACTGCAATAAAAAAAAAGAATGAAACGTGTCAATTTTGAAAAATGAACGCATGAAAACCAAAATGAAAGAAAGAAAAAAAGAAGAATTCAAAAAATGTTACAAAAAGAATACATTTAATAAAAATAATTTGGTTGGTTAGCAAGTTGTCTAGCAGATTACTGATAGTAAGTTCAGATTTACTGGGTACCCTACATTTGTGACCTTGAGTTAGACTAGTAGTTCCCAAACTTTTTTTTTCTAATTGCCGCCCCACTTGGCCCCCAGGCCACATTCCTAGCGCCCCCTCTCGTACCCATTTGATTTTCTTGGTTTTAGGTATACTGCAAATTAAAAAAAAAATCACTATTTACACTCGGAGTTATTGTCCTCATCTCTTGTTGTTATCACAACGTTTCGACTGTTGAGTCCTCCGGCCTTCTTCAGGTGTGTGTCAATCCGGGTAATCTTCATGGAATTTGTCGGGTTACCTCTTAATTTTCGAAAGCGCTACTAGGGGACGCTTTCTGGTCTATAAATATTCGGCGATATCTTTTCTTGCACTCTTTTTCCGCATATACATCAACATGTAAGGCTTTCGCGGAAGAATGCATTCCCACTTTGGGAAACGCAATAACAATACGCACATACACGTACGTACGCACCTTTCACTTCATATTTCCTAAGACTTCCTCCTACACCAAACTACACATACGCAAACAATTCACTAGCTTAAATGTTTTCTCCATTAATGTTCATTGTTTAGTAACACACAACAATATTCTATAACCCTTTATTGTGAATATATTATCATTTGTACACATATATATTGTTCCTTGTTTCTTTGTTTTTTTACGTGGACTCATATTGCGAGTCTGCCGTGTTGTTTGTGGGAATTTCAGGAAAGATACGTGTTTATCTCTCAACGTGTACACTGGCCCGCAACAGAATTTCGAACTGAAACTTATTTGATCTGCGAAGGTAAATTATCGTTCTGCTGCCCTTGTCTAGGGTTACCTCATCTTGTTCTTATTTAGTTACTGCTCGGTGATTGCTCAGCCTGTTTCCATTGAGTTTCAGTCTGCACTACCCGGACCAAGGATTGAACTCACAATTACTAATCAGTAAATTCACCAAATAATAACTTCTCATCCCAACAATTAAGACAGAAATAATCTAACGCTGTAAACAGACACGACATATGCATTTCACATACACACAACGTTGACCAAGTAAACCAATTTATTTACCTAAATGTAAAGATAAAAAAAATTTTCTTGGTGCTCATGTGTGGGTAACTCCACTTGGCTTTGCTAAAAAAAAAAAAAAAGTATTAGGTGACGCCCTTTAAGTTTATAAAATTTTCTGTGTGTAAGAGAGAGATATGTAGTGACACACCAGTAAAGTGTTCCCCACTGACGCACGTTCATTTTCATGCCCCCCCTCTTAAGGGGTATTATTCCCATACACACACGTGTCTATCACACACAAGCAAAATTCTCATAGCTAGTTTCAAGATCTTTCCCTTTCTTTTCATTTCAGTTGTGTACACACATGTAATTCCTTTTGTTAATAACATTCATTGTGGCTTTTTTTTTTTTTTTAATCCGGACTCTTATGAGTCCGGCAATATTATTTGCTAGTCAAATGTACCAGGAGCATTAAAACTCCTCAATAGTGTTAATACCCAGCAACAAATTTCACCCTGTTGCCGTCTGTCAATGATGTAAAAATCTGCAAGTCTCAAGATTATCATTTGCCACAAAGTTAGTTTATGCAAAAGAAGCTGAAATTTCAAGAAAACTTTATGCAGTATTGGGTTAAATTTTATTCCTGGATATATGATAAAATTCTTCAGGACAAAGTTTTGTGATGCCAACGAATACTCGCTTTCACTTCCGTAATGCACGTTGTAGTAGAGATACAACAGTAACGCCATTGAGCAATACTGGTGTCAGACGCCTTCGAATATCACTCGCACTAATAATACTTGCTCGAATAAAGGAATAGAGTAGAAATGCAGATCATTTAGACATCACGCAACTTTCTATATATGAGGTTCCTCTATGGTCACGTGGTCTACTTAATTCAATAATGGGATCGCCTGTGTTTGCTCACTGGCGTTCAATGTTCAAATTCAAGTGTCGGCAGTGACATTTTATTCCTATATAACAGAAAGTCCCTGTGGCCTGAAGTGAGTTAGTAAATTAGTTTTGAAAAGGGCAGACAACCTTCAGGTTTAGGGCAGACAACCTTCAGGTTTAGGCGATTCTTCGAAATGTGGCCCAAACTTTTGGCCTGTAGTGTATATAATTTGTTTTACAAGCATTGGAATATAATTTGTTTTACAAGCATTGGAATATAATTTATTTTACAAGCATTGGAATATAATTTATTTTACAAGCATTGGAATATAATTTATTTTACAAGCATTGGAATATAATTATTTTACAAGCATTGGAATGTAATTTTAAATCTTTCTATTTTATTAAAGATCTTTTAGAAAGTACATATACACTTCACAAATAACAATCTAACCAAAAAAAATTAGTTGAACAATATTTTTTTTTCTTCGGTCGCGCTATCACGCCAACCATCACGGTCCTGCGTCAAGGTCGGAAGGTCATTTGGGTGGCATTCTATCATAACCTAGCTGGTCAATGTAGGTGTTTGCTGGGCGAAGCGATCGTCCAGCGTCATGGCTAGGTGTGAAGAGCAGTAGATCACTCTCAAGTTGTTTCGTTCGCCAGTAGCGTCCTGCAAAAATGGCGAACCGTAGATGAGTACCAATGAAAGACAAACAGAATTACAATCCCAAGGGAATGCAGAATGCATTTTGCGGAACATTTTATAAAAGGGTAAATTCCTAGTTTTAATGGAATGGTTGTATTTGATGCAGGCATATTAGCTTTTCAACATCATAAGAAGCCTTAGATCGTAGTGTCCAGTAATTTTCATTTTATTCCTTTGCATGTAAAGAAGTTGGGCGACAACACTGAAATCCCACTCTACTAAGATGTAAGAAAAAACTAATTTAAGTCTTGCTGCGACCTATCCCCCACTTTTTTTTCTAACCAGTGCTTTTTTTCATCACTACTCCTGGATCTTTCCACTGTTCCCAGGAGGCAGTACCGCTCACTTTGGGAACTCCAGTGCTAGACTAAACTATGCTAAGTAAATAAAAATTTGAGCGCTTCACCATGTAGCAATGGTTAACGAGATATTGTTTTTCCCAATGTTCATCTTGTATAAGCCCAAAGAGTCACTCGAGGTAGAGGGCTACAGAGTAAAAGGCACAGTTTATGCGGATATGTGGGGAAGATAAGTTAACTCTAGACTTGAACAGGGTAAGATTGTTGTGATCGCGGAAGCATCCTCTTGGGAGTTGGTTCCACAAAGCTGCGGTTCATGGGAAGAAGCTGCTCAAGTGGAACTTACATCTCCCCAATAGAATATGAAGGGAATGTGGGTGGTTCGTTACAATGGGCGTGGCATGGCGGGTCTTAGCCGTGATGGTTAGAGGAATGTAGTTCGTCTGAACACTTTCCATAGAATTAGCAATAGAGCAGCGAGAGGCTTTCGACATTTCGCCTGTGAGGAAAGGGGTCGTAGGGTGGAAAATAATTCGTCACCGACAAGGACGCGGAGACGTTTTTGGACTCTGTTGAAACTGGAAAATGAAGCTCCTGTCCATATATGGCAGCAGTACATCATTTCCGCCTGATGTGACTCTTGTAAAGAGCAATACATGGAATCGACCATTTTCCCAGCATCTTTAGCGATGGATCGTATGTACGAGTTCCACTTGCGGTTTGGGTTGAGCTAAAGTTCCAGTAGGCACTCAAAGCATGGAGCATCTCTGGGGTAACATCCATCTATCACGATTGATGAAAGTCCTGAGTATAACCTTGTTATTGTAGTGGGTTATCCTCTGAAAGTGCAACATACTTGTAGTCTTGTATCAGACTAAGCTAAGCTAAAAATGTCTCTCAGCCGAGTATTGGTTACTCAGCTTATCTCGCAAACCTTTATTACTGTGATGAGTTCGAGCGCCATATTTGAATACATCGCTGGGTACCTTACACTTGTGGCCTTGTGTTAGATTAGTTTAACCTAATACTAAAATGTATGAAATGAAAAATTATTTAAAAAAATAAAATAAAACATCATTACGATACGGTATTAAACTGATACTTGTACCAATATAAATACGTTTTCAGGACTCCGCTTCCTTAAGTGCTATGTCCCTTCAGGACATGGGCGATCATGGCACTTCCCACTTCCTTTCTTTTTAATATATATGTAAACTGTGGATTATCATAATTGTTCTTGGGGAAATATAGATAGTAGAATGGTTTCACATTAAGGCAGATGACCAACAAAGGCTAAATAATCCAGTCTACCGTTCTAAATCGGCCGAGAAGAGATGGATTCATGCCTTTTCCAAGGACATCACAACCAAACATTTTTACTAATATAAATAAAAAAATCCACATCACTTGAATACTTCCAATAAGAGAAACAAAATTGGATCGCATGTAAAGAGAAAAGAATGATATAATCAAGGAGCTTGTGAGTGCGAAATAACTCACTTCTCCCACTTCCTTCAAACTCAGAAGACTAAAGAAGGAGGAAAGGAATTCGTGAGCCTATGTGAAATTGTTCTTGAGCCAATGAAAATCTTGCCATCACAGAAATTAGCCGGTCAGCCGAGAAGAAAAGTAGCGAAATTCTTTTTGATATAAAATGAGACAAATTAATAAGAGTGTGTCTGAAGTCATGTGAAAGGTTTCGTTTCAGTACCTCGCGACCAGCGGTGAAGTACTCGCCAGTGTAAAATTACTCGCCAATTATATTATTGGCCTCTAACCAGTACACGAGACTTCAGACTTTTCTCTCGACAATCCAAGAAAACTCTATCTTCCTCTACTTTTGAACGTATGCAAACCATATATCACTTCAGTGAGCAACGAAGTCTCTTACTTTTTGTTTTAAACATTTTTTAATATTATTTCGTGTCAGATCATTTAATCTGTTGTATGAACGTTTCCTCTTCATGACAATACTTTAAACTTACGGATTTTAAGAACTGATTTATTTTCCTGAAACGAGCTACTGACACCACTTCAAGCGTGTAAATTCGTGAATAAATTCCTTATCTTGTTTTGTTAAAATGACCCATGTGTTTCCTCGTCATTAACATCCTTCATTAATCTTCTTGGCGTGGGTAAATCAACTTTTCATTTTTAACCTCTAAGCTCCACGCTACTATATGCTAACTTTCCACCAAATCTTAAAAGATTTGAAAGAAAATTCACATCATTAGAAAGAGCTATAACATGTAGTTGACTTGAGAAGTCTAATTTCCTGATTTAAGAAAAAGATTTTATTGATTTCAACCGAAAGTAAATAATCGCTAAATATTCTATGTGGAAACGGTCAATTTCACCATTTAACAATACTGCTTCAACTGAAATCTTAATTTTATTTGTGCGCTTTTAACCGTTAAGGAACTCCGTATTTCAAATAATGTTGGCTGTTCCTTTCTCAGCCTAGGAAGGTCTTCTATCGTCATTTAGTGGAGGGGGTCGCGAAGGATTCTCTACGTGAGCAGCTCAACTTGTCGGAGGAGGAGTTTCGCTCTTTCTGGTCTTGGGCGCCAGCGGCGGATTATCTCAGTAACTCTGAGTTTTCGCTTACCTAGCGATTGGCTCGGAATCTGCTGCCTCTCATATGGGGCTTGGCTGATTTGCCAGACTGTGAACGGTGTGGCCTTGGTTTAGAGGAAACGGCTTCGCACCCCTTCTACCATTGTCCCCGGGTCCGCCCCTTATGGGACCATGTCGGCGAGATGACGACTCGTCTCGCTCCCGAAAATCTCGTGCTCATTGATTGCGCATACGCGTGTGACAATGTGTCGCCCCCGTATTCTGGGGTGAAACGAATGGTGTTTCTGACGCTGCTGGCCATGGCTCAAATAGTGATTTGGACGACGCGAATGGAGGAAGTCTTGCGGGGCACTCGTCTTTCTCATCAGGATCTAAACTGATTCTTTGAGCATCAGCTCAAGATGAAGATTAGAACTGATAGAAAACGTTTGCATTCGACAGTCTTCAGCGAAATGTGGGTGAAAGAGGCAAGCTTGGTTCGTTTGAACGGGGCTAGCCTTGATTTTCTCTTTTAGGTCAAGCCTACGTCACATCGGGGTGGTTTACTGTGGAGCCCTCCCTTTGGTTAGGTTAGACAAGCTTTTGTGTACTTAGTTAATGTGAGTAAGAGTTGTTCCTGGTCTGTTCCCGGGATCCTCTTTGGTTATGATCCAAGTTGAGATTCCCAACTTCCCTAGTTTGTTTCGGCCCCTTTTTATCTCGACTGGGTCAGCTTTTTATTTCCCATGTCCGTATATTTTTCTCCTTTCCCACTCGTTTTCCCTTAGCGAGAGTGCTTCTTGATTTTGTCCAAGGGGTAGAATACAGCAGCCTCTCTTTTTTAAGGGTTTGGACGGGCCCTACTAACATCAGTTATGTTTAGTTGACTTTGTGTTTATATTTACTTTGTTTTGGGGTTCATTCCCTCCCCTCTCATTCTATTCATCCATGAATTTTTAAGTACATATTTTATAATCATTTGAATTTTAAGGCATGGGGTGCGTTTTGTAGGTTCCCCTTGAGAGGATGTGGTATTATGGTGTATGGAGGATTGATCGGTGACGGACGAGATCTTATGTTGAATGTGGAAATTGTAATGTGTGAATGGGTCGTGAATCATATTAGCTAGGTATAAGATAGTTAGTGATGACCAGCCTCAACCCTTTCTATTTTGACCTTGTGCCCCAATTGTATTTTAAATACAATAAATAATAATGATGGAATAAAAAAAAAAAATATCGACACCGGAACATAATTTGCCAGACTGATGACAATCGTTATAGCATGATCAAATTGAAGAAGAAATTACGATTCATTATTTCATTATGAGGAGGTGCTGAAAAAGCTTTCACCCTGACTAAGAAAGGATTCCGGGGGAGGGGTATCTGATGTTTGATCAGAATTTTGTAAGAGGGCTGAACAGAACTTTTCAGTAACCAGGAGACAAGCTAAATGTAACGCTCTATACGCAAATCGCACACATATTCGTAAACGTCTTATGCTCGGTAAAGATTTCTTTCTTTTTCTTTTCTTTTTAAAAAAATAAATAAATAAATGCTCGATATTAACCAAAATGCGTGCATTTGTAGCAAGAAAGATGGTGCTGGGGATGAAAAGAATAAAAAGAAAAGTGGGAGTGAATCCGCTTTGAAATAAGCTTAAATTTCTTTATGAACACAAGACGACAAAAAAAAAAAAAGATTTTCAATGTTTTTTTTTTGTTTGTTTTTTTTTCGTTTTTTTTTTTTTTGTTTAATATTCTTATTTTATACTCTCTGATCATTTTATGGAACAGTGGAATGAAAACGCAGAAGAAAAAAAAAAAGGAAATTTGCGAAGAAATTCCAAACGCTTTAAGTAACCACATTCAAATGAAAGAAAGTAACCGAAGCGGATAAAGATGACTCATTATTCCAGTATTTCAACGAAAAAGAGACCAGACAATCGACACCAAATTTTCTGCCTCTAGTTTTAAATCAAATTGTGAAATTTTATTTTTCCTGAACAATTGTGTAAAATAATTTCGATTATTACATATTTCTTAAAATTAAAAAAAAAAAAACAAAAAAAAAACATGTCGATATACGGTATTAAACTGATACTTGTGCCAATGTAAATATATTTATAGAACTCGGCTTCATAATGTTCTGTATCCTTTTTGTTTTGTAAGTCCCTTGTGAATATGTTCTATATGCAGGATTGACATATGATGGACGAGTTCTTGTGAATGAGTAAATTGTAATAAATGAATGGGTCGTGAGTCTGATTGACTAGGATAGCTAATGAAGATAGTCAATCTCCCCATTTCCTCTTAGCCTTGTGTCACTATTCTGTATTGTTCGTTTCCTTTCAGGACATAGGCGATCATGATTCTCCCCAACTTCTTTTTATATTAATGAATTGTAATATTTCAAAAACTATACATTGCTATTTTTAATATTTAAAAACTGTACATTGCTATCATTTTTTTTTGGCTTGGGTGAAATCTAAGATATCCTATCATTTTATAATGGCTAGCAAAGGTAGTTGAAACAATTTCTCTCCGTCCGATCCTCACCGAGTGCCCCATACTCATGTCTATGTTTTGTTACTTTGTAAATATGAAGGCGACTAACCGTGGAGCAATGGTTAGCAAGAAAATTTAGCAAACCATTAATACACCAGGTAGCACTCTATAGCAACTTAAAGCGATTCAACGTAAAGCAGTGGTTCGATCCTCATTGGGTGCCCAGCACATGTTGCTTTCTTGTATGTCCCGTGAGCGATGATGGCTCTACACAACTTCCTAATGTACGGTTTCATAATCTAACTTCAATTAAAAAGAATCATTAGATTAAGTAGAAATAGTGGATTATTTACATTATTCGGACTATTGTCATCTTTGTCGACATATTTATTATAACGTTTCGGCCGTTGTACGCTCCGGCCTTCTTCTTGAAGAATAATGTACATAATACCTCATCTCAGAAATATAGACAGAAATAGTGGATTTTTGTATTAAAATTATTTTTCTTGTGTACTTTTTGTTTTTTGTTTGTTTGTTTTTTTGTTTTTTTTGAATGAATATGATAGTCATTTTTTTCGAGAATTAACGTTTTCAATTGGTTGAAATTTCTAGTGTAATTATGTTAAATTTGACCTTTGTGCTCGAATTTATGCAAATAGAGAATATTTGTCGTTAGTCTATAACGACCAGAATTTCCAAGTACGGAAACCTCTTTATTTCTCTCTCTCTTTTTTTTTTTTTTTTTTTTTCGCTTCTCTGTCGAGAAATTCAATTCTTAGGAGAAATATTATTGCAGAGAGCTTTAAAATGCAGTTAGTCATCACCGAAAATATTTACAATTGCACTATTATGCTTGTCTGACTATAACAATGCACCTATTGCACAAATGGCTCGTAACAAATCTTGAAATGGGAAATTCCATCACATCTTTCATACTCGTCTGACTTGGCGCATTCGGATTACCATATTATTTAATCCCGGCAGAAATTCTTGTAAATCAATTCCAATTCAAAATTAACGTAAGTTATCGCAAAGGAACTGATGATTTACGTTTACATTTGGCAAGCAAACAATGGTTTCAGTCTGAATTTCTGGGATTTATTTTTTAAACGAGTTCATCCCAAGTAAGGCAGTAAAGCCACCGAGACGCAAGGGGTTATTGGGCAAGGAAGAGTTAAAAAACAGAAACCATTGTTAAAGAGCGAGAACAGAGGAAGAGTAATCAGGAGGACAGGAGATAACGATTGACGTTGCATTTAATTTTTTGCTGATTAAAGTTGGCTGGAAAGCATAGAACCGGAAGTGAATTCCATAAGCAAGAAGTGCAAGAAAAGTAGCCGTTAGCATAGAGATTACGGCTATATATAGCCAGTTCAAGTGCAAATTGATGAGACCTCGACACCACTCTAGTACTGCGCTTAAATTCGAAGAGCCAAGGCACCATAGCGAAGAGCTCATCCAAACAATTACCATGAAAGGATTTATAGAAAAGGCAAAGGGGGGGGACTTATTGCAGTCGGAAAGTGGCTGAAGCCGAAAGGCTAGATCGGGACCAATAATTTTGCTGATTCATATTTGATGAGGAGTTGTCATTATTTATACACGGACTATTGTCCTCATCTTTGTTGTTGTTATCACGTTTCAGCTGTGCCTTCCAGCCTTCATCAGGTGCTTGTCGCTCCGGGTAAACTTCAGGAAATTTCGAACTGAACCTATAAACTACTTTCCAGCCAAATTTAATCTTCAAAAATTTAAAATGCAATGTCAGTCATTATCTTTTGTTTTCTTAATTCCTGTTCTTTTATTGTCCTCTGTCCTTAATGTTTTTTTCCTTTTCTCATATTCTCTCACACAATGGACCCATCACGTTAAAACACCGGTTCCCGCAGGATCACCGGTTAAGCAACATCGAGCCTGGTTAGTACCTAGATGGGTGACTGCTTGGGAATACCAGATGCTATAATGTGCGAGTCAGATAATGGATAATTGTTCGGAATTGTTAATCGGAGAGCCGAGTTGAAATTCCTGTTGGTTTCGTTATATTCACTTATGCGCAAAGACTCATGGGAAGGACATGACTCCACCTTTTCTACTCCCTCCCAGCTAAACTAGTATCTCCCCGCCCAGGCCCAAATTCTTACAATCTAAAAATATTTTCTGGCTTTAAATAACCTGCAAAGAGTTGATAAACAGTAGAACTTGTATCGGTTAAGCATTCTCCAAAGAAATTCTAACAATTTAAAAATATTTTCTGGCTTTAAATAACCCTAAAAAGGTTGGTAAGCCGTAAAAAACAAACAAATCAATCAATCCATCTCTTTTCACATGAGTTAAGCAACAGGGTAAATGGACTCCCTAGCCTTTGTAGCATACGATCAAATCGCGCTGAAAAAGAAAACAGTTCTCGTTCAATCAGCCTCAAACTCAGTCAGTACTTATGTTTTGGCTTTTAAATAATTCACAAAGGGTTGATAAGCCATAAAAATTGTCTGTCTCTAACCTTGAGCGGAAGTTTCCGACAGTAATTCCTAAAGTTGGCGGTACCCACTCTGGAGCGGTTAAAAGATCTGAGGGCGCGGTGGGTTGCAGATATAAACTATAATATATAAAACACACACACACATAATATATATATATATATATATATATATATATATATATATATACACACACACAGCAAACAAAAAAATGTAGACAATATAATGAGATTTGTACCCGTACCAAATAACCAATAACAACCAATGTACCTACTTTGTGAAAGTCTTCCCAAATGAAACTATGAAACCTTCTAGATTTCGTGAATAGTCGAAGAAAATGCATTCTGGTAAAGCAGAAAATACAACTTTTTACCAGTCTAACATTTTAAACATGAAGCTGTAAAGAGAGCGAAATTAATTAAAAAAAGAAAGTTTTAACATTCAGTTAATTTTTTTCACTTAAACAAAACTAATTTTGTTCTTTTTACCTCGGACGTGTAATTTTCCTCGATTTATTCAGGGAAGGGAAATGCTAACAGCATTCGCATTTTTTTTTCTTTTCTCCATCTTTTCATCACTGATTTTATTTTCTCAATATAAGCCATTTTAGAAAAAGGAAATGACTCAACCGAAAAGTCGAGTGGCCTGTTGGACATAAAGATCCAGAAAGGAAAAAAAACACAATGGAGAAAATATTACTCATCGCCATTGTCTTCCTTTGAAAAATACTTTTTTCACTTAACATTGTTCCTAACTCTTTTTGGCTTATTAGAGATTCCCAGAATCGATCTAATCCGAATTTCTTATCGTATTTACTACAAATACAGAAATGTTGATTTTGTTTAATGCAGAGTTAAAGAATTGGCTCGAGGGATAAAGCGGCGCGCTGAAGGTTATTTCTAAAGATGGAAGAGCAAAGAGATGTATGCAAGGAAAACGGAATCGAAAGGCATAGTTTGAATTTTGGCTAAGTAGCAGTAAAAAGCTGTTAATCTGATTGTAACACTTGATGGGGTTTGAGGAGGAGGTCACAATCATAAGGTTTATTTTTATTATTATTCCCTTCTCCATTTCTATATATTGAGCTAATTATAAAATGGGAAAACTCCTAAGTGATGTGTTTCCTTCCAAGAAGGAACTTCTTCAGAATCATAATGGTTTTATTGATGGAATCAGTCATATATCGGGGGGGGTGAAATATATTATCAATCTGAAGATAATATATAATATCTTTCATAAATAATACATCTTATATATATATATATATATATATATATATATATATATATATATAGTACATTTTGGCAGCATGTTTTCATTAAGACATATCTCATTGAATAATTTAGGCAAGTTTTTCCCTTTTTATATTTACATACGCTCTATCTGATATTGAGCAATTCTACCCATAAATACCTTATATATATATATATATATATATATATATATATTTTTGTTCATTGATTTTGTTTAAGTAAGTTTTAAAGTTTTGTCTATTTATTTTCAATAGGGTCCTCTTATATTCAAAGACAAGCTTCTTAACTCAGTTATGTATCATGCTTAGGCAATAATGTATCTTTCTTTTTTTTTTCTGCAGTAGGTTGCCATTTCTTTCTGTGGTAGTTGCCATCCAAGGCTGCCCTGCTATTTGGAGGGAGAAGAGAATTCATACCTTTTCGAAGAGTATTAGCACGTAACTGGAATTCGAACTCGGCTCTCCGAGCCGCTATCCATTACGCCACTGTACCTTCTTATTAAAAGAAGAGATAAAATTACTATCTTGATGCATATTCATTGATTCCAAATACTTTCAAAATTGACACAATATCATCAGGATTTTTTTCTTCAAGACAAAATTTGAAAGTTAATTTTTTTTTAACTGTGATGTGGAAAAAAAAAAAACACTAATGTTATGTGCTGTATGATTTAAATTTCACGATGTAAACGTCCCAGTAGTTAACTAGGTTTGGAATGTTCATATGATTTTTAAAAAATAACTATTAGTTAAAACCCAGATATTTTAAACTATCTACTGTATTCCTGGGTATTACGATAAACTATATCCGGCAGCAAGGAGATTGGAGGTTTTGAGCAGCATGGGACCACATTTTCATTGCTGCTGTTCCCAGATCCAGCCTGACCCGAGGCGTTAGCACCTGTCAGAGTCCTGACTATAGGCAAATAGTGAAACCCTAAACCAAAATAAACAGGTCATTTTTTTTCTTTTTAATAAAATGACCAACAACAAATTTTATGATGTACAAAACATGTATTTAAAAAAAAAAACAACATATCTTTACCCTGAAAGCATAAAATTACGTACAAAATATTTAGATTTCGGCATTAAATAACACATAGAGGTTGATTTTTTTTTTTTGTATAGCAAAATCAAGCAATCAAAATTCATATTTATAGTAAAATTATCAACAATATATATTTAAAGCAAAATGGCCAACAATCGTTTTTTACCTGTAGTTGAAATTGCGTTCAAAATACATTTAGTTGAAGCCATAAAATTAAATAACCCATAGAGATTGATATGCCGCTAAACAAAATCAATGAAAAAATTTTTTATATATATATATATAAAGTATTTATGGGTGCTATTGCTCAATATAAGATAGAGCATATGTAAATATAAAAGGGAAAACTATTCTATCAAGAACAATTTTAGGGAAAAAACTGACAGTGGAAACCTTATCACAATGTGGGATATGTAATCACAAAATTGGTGAGAATATGAATAAAAAGAAAAGTAAAATAAATTAAATCGGCTAGAGTATGTAACCAGAATAAATATTTTTAAAAAATAAATAAATTTAAAATTATCAGCCTCTCATTATGTCCCTCTTCTTTGTGTTTATATCTAGTCACACCAACATAAAGATCGCTTTAGTTTGATAAAGTCCTAAATGACGAAACACATTGCGCGAAAATTTTTCCACTTCGTCCTAGTTTTTCCTTAGCTACCTCCAAAGAAATGCGATACCTAATGTTTAAAATCATTTTTAAAAAATGGAAAATCTTAAAACTTTTAAGTTTTAATTTTAAGCTAATGAATTAATTTAATAGTTTCAATAAGCAAAATACATTACTGTATCTCAAAACTAATTTGAATTGACTGGAAGGAGTTTTGGTTTTGAAATCACTAAAACTTACTAATTTTAGCCATCTGTCATCACAATGTAATTCACTTTATTAAAAAATCTTTCAAAAATAAAATATAGTTTTTGAAACTTCGTTTGAAGAAACATAGCTGATTTAAAGTTTAATTAATCTGATTTGAAACCAATATGACTTATAAATGGTTAAAATATCGCAGAAATTCATTTTTTTAACACGGGGGTAGGTGTTTATTTAAGATGTTGACAGCATAACTGACAGACGGAAGTATATCTAATTGTTGCTACGGTGGAGATTATAATTTACTTGAGAAATATAATGTAAGTGCCTCTTTTTTTTATATAAATTTTAACTATTGAATCTTTAAAAAATTAGGAAAATATACTCAGTAATCTAATGTTTTATTGAATTTTAGTTACTTTGGCTTTAAATTTACTATAGTTATCGCTCTAATTTTCTGATAATATCGTTTATGAACATCCGTATTTACAAAAATCGGCACGATTATACTCACGCAAAAAAAAAAATTAAAAATTCTTTTTAAAATGTGGTCTGTAGCTGAAGCTTTTCCATTTATGATTAGTAAATATAGTTTTTATTTAATAACAATATAACATAACCTGTACAGATTAATAAGGAAATTTTATAATTAAAAATTTATAAATTATTTTAATCAAGATTTAAAAAAAAAATTAAAACAATTCTTGTTAAAATGCATTATTCATCAAAAAAAATATTTTTGTTTATATGTGTATATTCTTTCCAAATGTCTGTTTTTTAAAGTGCTAATTAAATGTTGTACTCTAAACATATTTTCGATTATACGTATAAGAAAAAAAGAGGGAAGTACTGCCGAAAACTTTGGAGAATTGAAACCAATATGTTTTCTCAAGTTATACAATGTTTCCCCAAGTAGCTCCAGTCATGTTACGTTATTATTTCATCAGGAAATAAAGAAACTTATTTTCAATAAAGCTTTTTCATTCTTTAAAAGAAAACATTCTTATATATATATATATATATATATATATATATATATATATATATATATTATTTTTATATATATATATATATATATATATATATTATTTATATTATATATATATAATATTTGTATATGATTACGAAATGACAAAATGAACATTAAATTTGTGTGACACATTTCACTCGATACTTATATTTCAGTAGACGCTTTATTTATTTTTTGTCTACCAGCCTGAATATTTGAGAAAACTTATTGAAGCCATCTTTATGAAGTCTCCTGAATGTGCAAACCTGTAGCTGTAAATGACAGTCTTAAAAAAACAGAACGTCTACTTAAACATGGGTATCCATAAATAACATTTTTATAGGAGATATATATATTTGCATATATCTTCGTTGTGCTTTAACGATGAAGAGCTTTAAAATCAAGCAAGGTTCTATTTGCCTTTGATGCACACTTTATTAAGATGTCCTTGAAAGTCATAACTGCTAAGTTCATATCCGAAATGTAAACAAAGCAATTTTGAAAGAACTAATGGATTTTATTTCTTAATACATTTTTGTTTATTACTTTAAACATTATTTTTTAATGGATACCCATATTTGAGTAGACATTCAGTTTAACTCCTCATACAAACTCTTTTTCCATATTACCATAGTTTTGTTATATATATAACATTTGTAGTTAGTTGGTTACAACTAGAGTGGCGTCCTGGATATGATAATAAACTATGTCCAGCAGCAAAGTATCTGATCAGGAGGTTTTGATGAGCATGGAACCACCTCTTAATTGCTGGTGTTCCCAGGTCCACCCTTACCCAGGGGTGGGGTAGCACCTGTTAGGGTCCCAGATGTGGGCAAATAGTTAACCCCGAAACTGGGGTAAAAACACTATGAAAGTGTAAAAATAGGTTTTAATACCAGAAATACTTTGTAAAAAAATTATCAGCAATAAATATTTGAAGAAAATATGTATTACCAACGATACAGATTTTTGAAAAAAATATTAACAGAAATAGATTTTTGACAAAACAATATATTACCAGCAATAAAAATTTTGTCGGCATTAAATAACCCATTGAGGTGTTGATATGCCGTGAAGCTAGTAGTAAAAACTCTTCAGTACTAAGTTGAGCATACAAAATTGCAATAAAATTACAGAATAAAATGTAGAACCAAAGCTACTTAAGATTTAACCTCAAATTTAAAACCAATTTAAAAAAGTGATAAAATTATTTTTTTTTTTTTTTTTTTTTTTTTTTTTAATTACTATATATGTTATATTTACTGTTTTGAGTAGATATTTTGGGGGTCTTTTTTAAACAGTTGTGTATATGTTCTTGTAGTGACCTACATACTTTTTATTTATTTATTATTTTATTTTTTTATTTTTTTTTTTACAAGGGCTTTCCCTACATAAGGGGAGGAACGCAGGTTCAAATCCTGCCAAAGGAAACATTTTCCTTGTTGAAAACTCTAAAAACAAAAACTCGTGGCACAAAACAAAAATATACAGTTAAAAAAAAAAGAAAAATGAAAATATGTGTATCCCATATGATATCTTCATGATAAAATATAACTTTTAAGTGTTATTATCTGGAGTAATGATAATCATCATTCTAAAAATAACCTTGCCATCATTGATGGTAGAAAATAAGGCTATTTCATCATTCTTGAAATAAAGATAAAAAATTTCGTCATCTTAAAAAAAACCTTGCCACCAGTGATGAAAGATAAAAAAATATTTCAGCATTCTAAAATCTGAATATAAAAATGACCCTTCCACCACAAGTTATGGCAGTCAGTAGAAGTAAGGTCATTTGAGTAGCAAATAGCAATGGTAAAAATGCCCAACACATACGTATCCTCAAACGTCCGGAAAATTGAAAGCTGATGATCTCGTTTATTATCCTCACCAACCAAATTCTCAGAATGAGCAAAAACAAGTAAACACAAACTTTTAAAGAAACAGTAACCCTGAAAACATTTTTAACACACTCTATGTGAATATCTGTAATTCACATCACAAAGGAAGATGCAAATTCCTGTCATTAACATCAACTCTGTTACACTCAACAAATAATATCACATAGAAATAATTTCTACGTCAACACCCAACTTATCAGCACCTTTACAGTTGTATATCAGGGATGGAGTATATATAAATATAACTAGTGTGGACATAGGTATCAGCACTGAATGATGAAAGTTTGTTTCATGCTTACAGGCAATTGACAGTCTAAAGATTGATAATCCTCATATGTATAAATAGCAAATATATAAGACAATTTGAAAATGTTCTGCTTTGATATGCTTCATCAGTGAACTGAAAAAAAGCATTTCATAAAACAAAATCTAATTGATGGAGGCAAAACATGTTTCACACTAACAGGCTGAAAAATGAAATGTCTGAACATTTGTAAGGTTTTTAACAAACATAGAATTTGTTTCTTTATTGCCTAAGATCACAGTGGCTTTTAAGGATTTTGAGAAGGTAGAATCCAAATTTACTAGCATGCTAACTTTCAAATAGCAATGTTACTTTGACTTTTCAATCTGATTCTGAAAATGATTGTAAAAGGATAAAAAAAAAAATAGCTTGCTTTTTCTTTTCTTTTTCTCATTTAAAAATTTACTTCCATTCCAAAAGATTTTCCAGAAATTCAGGACTACAAAACATGACTAAGTCTTGTGTTTACAGCGATAAAATTTTCTTTCATGATCTTCCTGCTTTTTGACTAACAAAATGTCTGTTCAAATATTTGACAAGTTGTATTTTTTAACTTATAAGGCAGACACATACAAAAAACCTCCCTATCCCAAATCAACCAGGGTTACATGGACTAGATTACTAACTAAACATGCCTGTCACTGGATCTAACTAACGCCTTTATCCACTGTGTCATGTGTCCTTGAGGACACATGGCACAGTGGATAAAGTGACAGGACCCAAAGTGTGTGAGTTCAATACCCAGTTAAGGTGGTGGTGAACTTGGAATTAACAGGAGATAACGACATCCATTAAACATGGCATGTAGAAGTAGAACAGTCTAGCCCAGCAAGTGAAAAAAAGGGTTCAGTTCGACATTCCAACCACCTGAAGAATGCCAGAGCATACAACAGCCAAAACGTAATAAATAGGGCAACAAAGATGAGGACAATTGTCTGAATAATGTAAAAAAAAAAAACTATTCTCCTGATGAATTTTGATTTTTTTTTTTTTTTTTTTTTTTTTTATCCGAATTTAACGTGTAAATAAAGATTAAAAATTCTAAAAGAATCAACAGCTGAATATGTCTTCCCACACTATATGTTCTTTACTATGTTTGGCAGGAGATTATATATATATATATATATATATATATATATATATATATATATATATGGTTTTTCAAAACTAAATTGGTCAGTAAATGAAAATGTCATCTGGCATCATGCTTAAGCAGAGCTTTTGTGTTTCCTAGCAACATAACTTTTGGATCAAAAACCAATTTACTGGTAAACCCAGAAAACATTCTAAATGCAAACATTTATCATAGCAGCAGACAACCATGAGCCACACTCACAAGACCTCAAGGGAAAAATCTATAACTGTCATATAAATGGTGGCCAATTTAGAGTTGATTTTAAAACCACTTTGGGATGATAGACTTCCCATTCAATCTATGAAACCAATTAAGGCATAAAATCCTGTGGATTTTTGAAAAATTCTTGACATCTTTGGGAAAAATTTTTGTTCCAACAAACAGAATTCGACAATTCTTTCTTCCCTTACTTTTTTTTTATTTTATTTTATTTTATTTTTTTTTTATTTATTTATTTTATTTACTTTTTTTTTTTTTGTTGCTTGTAATTGAGTCTTAAATGGTCCAAATATGAAGCTTTATCATTGTTCATTTTTGATAACTTTTTCTTTTTTTTTTTTTTTTTTTTTTTTTCCTGGTTGCTTTCTATCAAATGCTCAGTTTGATTGTTTTTTCATTCAATGACATACATTAAAGAGGCATTATGAATCAGAAAATCCAGAAATTTCCTTCATTCTGTATTCTTGTAATAAATCCATATTACTAGTGGCTATCTTTCTAAAAATATCTCTTTTTTCTGGGCCATGAGAGAGAGATGTATGAACAGAATAAGAGATCTTGTTCATTTTTTTTATGTCTCCATTATAACAAGTTTAAGTATTGTTCAGTGTACAAGAAATTTTTGTAATATTTCCTGATTAATTACAGTTGGGTAGGGGTCTTATATTGTTAAATTTTGAATATAACATGGAATATTGGTTCAAAGAGATGTTTAAATTTAAAAAAAAAAATTCAAAGTTTCTCATCTTTTTTATTCTTTTTTGCTTATCTTCATTTCTTCACTAAGAGATTAAAACAAATTGAGATATATATACATATATATACACACACAGACACACACACACCCAAATGTATGTCTGCCATGAATCTTTGAAAGTAACATCTGAAAAATACAATAAAAAAAAAATTAAACAGACAAACCTTTTCAGTTGAAATTAACAAAACTTGTTTAATATACATTATGTACATGAGTCAGAACAGGGAATAATGGATTCATGTCTTGATGCTTAAACAACTGATTATGTACATTATTTATTTATTTATATGATCTACATAATCAGTTGTTTAAGCATGGGTATATAGTTTAGCTGTTTTCATTTAGTTTATTCTTACTTTTGTGTTTCCATCACTTCTGTTATTAAATATCCCACATTGTAAAAATATAGATCTGCCAAGAAAGATGAAATGTTGTAAGAACCTAGTTGTAAATTTACTGTGGATGATCTAGCAATTAAAGCACTTTCTATACATTTTTATCTTAATAAATTGCTTTCACTTTTAATTAAAGTAGAATTTTCTTTTAATCAAAATTATGATTATCCATTATATTGAGTAACTGATGCATTTAGTGTGTTGTTTTCTATAAACACACACACACAAACTCATCAAATGACTAAAATTACCTTGCAGTTCAAAAGCATTCTAACAAGCTCACTCTGAGATTAAAATTAATTTATATATGTAAGTGTGGATACGGAGGTCAGTACTGAGTGGTGTGATAGTGGTCAGTTTCATGCTTGAACACAATCTTCAGGCCATGATGGCTTACTGCATAAAACACTGTTGACACTTTGTTAATCTCTCATATTTTTTTATCACTTGTGTGTGTTTAAATTCAAGTTTTGTTAAATCCAAATGTGTCTGTTTAATTTTATTGTATTTTTTTCTAATTTTTGAGTAACCTGTTGAACATCTAAAACAAAATTATGTGAAAACTGTCCAAAGATTGTCTTTTTGTTCAATTACCTTCAATGATCTTAGTCATTATCAAGAACTGAATATTGTTGATATGGTAAACAAAATTCTGTAGACTCCATCTTGGTATTTTTTGAATGCTACAATTCGAATTATTGTAAAAGTGATGTCATATATAAAATGCTTTCACAGTGTTTAGCTGCACAAGAAAGATGTATCAAGTTCTTTGTAATTGTTTTCCTTTTTAGTATGAGCATCAAAAAGATTGCATTTGTCAATGCAGAAAATAAATCAAGCTGGGTGGGACTAGTAAAGTTAGTGGGTAGTAAGAAATATAAAAAAAAAAAAGATGTAGTTGGTGCTAGAACACAAGTTGCTTTATCTCCCTCCTGCAACTGCCAATATTTGCCATGTTATGTTCTATAATTACTGATGCTAACCACCAGGAAAGTGACTCATTGCACCTTCTTGGGCTAACATTTTTCTGACATGAAGTGGAAAGATTATATTGAATCAATCACTAAATCTGCTGCTAGAAAATTTGGCTCACATTGTTATGCTAGACAATCTTTCTCACCAAAATCTATCTTACTCATTTATAAGTCTATCAATCTTTCACACATTGAATATTGCTACCACATCTGGTCTGGTGCTCTAACTATATATTTAAAGAATCTAGATAAAATACTAAGAATAATCTGCAATGTTATTGATCCTGATATAGCATCTTTGCTTCAGTTAATTTTCCTATCATTATAACTTATCTTCCCTGTGCCTTTTTTATAAATATTCTATTATTGTTCTGATTAGCTTTCCTTTTTAGTTCTTAGATTTTATGCATTTAAGTGTAATCCTAGATTGGCAGCAAGGTCTTCTAATTTTGCAGTTGAAATGAACAGACATAACCATAAATTCTATGCTAATAGTTTCTTCTCTTCCAGCTTCTCGCTTGGGGGAACTCTCTTCCAGCTTCTCGCTTTCCAGTCAACTTTGCATTTAAGTTTTCTTTTTGTTTTTGTTTTTTTGTTTTTTTAAGATCAATGTCAATTATTTTTATCTAAATTCTTGTTCTTTTATTTTTCTTACTCCTTAATGTTTCCTTTTCTCATATTTTCTCATACTCAGTAACACATTGTGTCTTAGTGGCTTCATTACCTTACTTGTGGTGAAATGATTAAAACAAAAAAAAGGAAAAGAAAGCTCTGGCATATTTGTTTAATAAATTCTATCTCTGCACTTACAGGATGCATCACTTCAATAGTTTTTATATAGCAGCATGTTACTGCACGTTTTATAATGAACTACATCACTCCTACCAACTATTTTGTTACTGGTTTTGGTACATTTGAAAAACAGGATATAACTGGCCAACACACACACACACACACCATGAATCATAAAATTATGCCTCTGGGTCAGTAATATGATATATGAAAAAAAAGCACTCCTTTCAAGTCAATTAAAGAACACAACAATTTGCCTCCATTTGTTTTTTTTTTGTTTTTTTAATCCAATTAAACAAAAAAAAAAAAATCTCTCTACACATAAATACATGCATACACACACTTTTTATATATATATATATATATATATATATATATATATATATATATATATATATAATAAAAAATGTGTATGATGGCCACCATGTTGTTAAGTATGATCATCTCATGATATTGTAACACTGAGTTGTGCTTTTAACGGATATCGCTCCTTAAGCCTTGTCTGGCTTAAGGAGCGATACCTTTGGCACAAAGTTGGCAGACATGAGACACTTAAATTTTGTTGTCTGTTTTTGTGATTTTTTTTTTTTTTTCTTTTAATCATGATCACCCCAAGAAAAGCAGTAAAGCCAATAAGACACAATGGGTTGCAGGGTGTGAAAGAATTAAAAAATATTATGAAGGAGCAAGAATAATAGAAGAATAATCAGGACAACAGTAGATAATGATTGACATTGCATTTAAATTTTTGAAGATCAAAGTTAGCTGGAAAGCATGTAGCCAGAAGAGAGTTCCGCAAGTGAGAACGGTCAGAAAAAAAAAAACACTTAGCATATAATTGACTGCTACATCTAGCCAACTTGGCTTTATATTGATAAGATCTTGCTACCAGTCATGTACTGCACTTAAATTCATAACATTTAGGTGCCATAGTGAAGAGCTCATCTGAACAATTAGCATGAAAGTATTTCTAGAAAAGGAACAGGAGAAACAACTTTACAGCAATGAAAAAGTGACTGAAGTCAAGACACCAAGTCAGGACCAATAATATTGCTGATTCACCTTTTTGAATTTTACCAAGAATCTCTAAATAGCAGGAGCACTGGGCCATATGTAGCAGCAATATTCTCATGATATCCTGCAAAAATTGACCTAAATTCTTGTTACTTAATACCATTATGTTGTTGGTTGGTACTCAAGTACAATGTCTTGACACGTGACCTAATTTTCCTGCTTTACTCAGGCAATGCATACCACTATATATATATATATATATATATATATATATATATATATATATAATATGAGAAATAATGAACATAATGAAACATTATTTTCAGTTGATACTTGTATTTGTGTAGATGCTCCATTTATTTATTTATTAAATGGTATATTTATTTGTCTAATGGCCTGAACATTTGAGAAATCTTATTAAAAAAAAAAAAAAAAATGCGCTCTGCAGCAGGATTTGAACCTGCATCACCCTGAGCAAGGAAACTATCATTAGATTCAACATGCTCATCTGTCTTAGATTCAACATGCCCAACTAGGCTATGAGAACTTAGCCAATCAGGCAAGGCTAACTCGTATCTTTTTAAACAAAATTTGTCTCCTCATAGAATCTTGAAATTTTCATATCTGCTTGGTTTCATATCCAGATGGAAACAAACAATTTTCTAAAGTCAATGGATTTTTTTATTTATTAATCCAAAAGATTTTTATAACTTTAAACATTATTTTTAGTGGATGCTCATATTTAAGTAGACGTTCTTTTTATTCCTTAAACAATTTTTAAATCCTACCAGAGAACATGTATTTCTCTTTAATATTTCTCAAATATTCTGACCAGTGAAGGCAAATAAACATATTATTTAATAAACAAACAGAGCATCTATTCAAATATGAGTATAGACTAAAAATAACATTTAAGGTGAGTATATATATATATATATATATATATATATATATAATAACCCATAAAACTCAATTGCTATATTATCATTTATGTTTATTTACAATAAGATGAACAAAACTTTAGCTGCATAATAAATTCTTATACAACCAAATAAGTTATGAATATTTCTAATAAAAATAGATATTATAGGCTGAAGTTTAAATTATATAATTGTTTTACTTTCTGTTTTTGCTTATCTAAAGTTAGATTTAGCAACTTTTCTATTGACCTTCTGGGAATGAATTGTCCTTATGAGATACTGATTAACTTTGATTTGTGTCCTCATCTTTGTTGCAATCATCATGTTTCAGCCATTGTATTCTACAGCCTTCTTCCACTGTCATAGTTGGTAACCTTCCAGGAATTTAAAATTAAACCATTTATTCAATCCAATGAGCTGGTAACAACCAAGATGAGAGTGCTAGTTCAAACAAAAATATGTGTAATAATAATTCCTCATCCAAAAAATTCCGAACAAAACTATAGAATTTATTAAAACCAACAGAAAATCAGCAAATAATTTTAGATGGCTAATAAGCTTATCATAAAGCACAATTCACTCCTGTAAAGAGTTCAGCCCTCACTGGGTGACTCATTAATGTAGCTTTTTGCCAGAATTTTCTAAACTTAGTAAATAACCATGTTTCACTACAAAGCAATATTTAGCCAGCTAATCTTGCAAAACAGCAATGATTTTAATCCTAACTGGGCATCTTTTATTTGTAACCTTGTGTCAAATGAATCTTAGTTTAATGAATACCTATCTAGAATTTTGAAAACTGACTTGTAAAATAGACAGGCCCTCCCCAGCTTGAATAGTGGTGTACCGTAATCTTCCAACATCTGTTTCTCAAAGCTTGACTGTCTTATGAAAATTCATTAAGTCAGTTCTATCTGGGATAGTTTTTCTTGAACATTTCTACCTTCGGTGCTTCCCCCAAATGACTCAATAGTACAGCAGCAAATATTCAAATTGTTTGGGTTTTTTTTTCTTTCTCTTTCAGATTAGGCCAACTTTTACACAACACTGCACTTCAAGTGCATTCACCAAGGATAAAAAAATATAATTACAAGGCCACAAATATGGGTCAGTTAATGAGGACAAAACTCATTACATTAATAATTACCTGCTAACCTTTGCTCCATGGCAAGGCACCCAAATATTTATTTACAAAGCTTAGCTCAAATATAAGGCTAAAAGTGTCAAGTGCTCAGAATTGAAACTGGTTCACATCTAATTGGTTAAATGACTGATTTAAATTTTAATGATTTAATTAATTTATTAATAATTAATAAATAATAATAATTTAATGATTGATATGCTTACCGCTGGTGAGGTATGCAAAAAGTATCAATTTACACTATTTACATTGTTCGGACAATTGCCCTCATCTTTATTGTCATATTTATGACATTGGACGCCATTGTACAATTAATTGTAAATGTATATTTAATCACACACACACACACACATATATATATATATATATATATATATATATATATATATATATATATATATATATGACATTTTATCTTTATTCATTCTTTTTATAGATACAAAAATTTAAGTAAATGCTCTGTTTATAATAAACAATATTAATAACATTTACCAGCCTGAATGTCCGAGAAATTTTCATAGAAAATATTTGTCCTCCGGTAAATGTTATTAATACTGTTTATTATAAACAGAGCATTTACTTAAATATTTGTATCTATAAAAAGAATGTATAAAATTTCTTAATATTTATAAGAAGAATGTATAAAAATGTCTTAAAATAATTGTCGGACATTGTTTATTTCATTTTATTTATATATATATATATATATATGAAAATGTATAAATCTATGATTCATTTGTCAGAATCCATCATGCACATTTATAAATTGCAACATTTCGCCCTTCCTCAGAAACCTGTTGTATTTTGGAATGTCAACTTTGTTTGGAGGAGGCATGAACTTCCTCTCCCATGCACATTGCATCTGGTTATCTCTTCTTAAAAGCTTTTTGAACTTTGCCTGACACATGACCTTTTCCTTTTGTCTGGATGTATTGACTCCATTTATTAAAAAAGACTTTGGTCTGAAGAGATGAATATTTGTATATTCATGAAATAAATTATAACTGAATGGATTTTTAAGGATCATCTGTACTCATTATTATATTGCTCTATTACTTACATTGATCTCTCTTTGGATTAATGTCCTCCTTGGAATTATCCCTACTAATTATCATTTGAGATATATATGTGTGTGTGTATAAATAAAATCTTGATAAAATTCAAGAAAGAGTCTGTAATGTAATCAATTCTGACCTGGCATCTTGACTTTAGTCAGTTTCTCACTGATATGACATGGCTTTCTTTTGTCTTTTGTACAAATGTTTTCATGGCAATTGTTCTAATCAGCTTTCCTCCTTGGTGGCTCAATTGCATGGATTTAAGCATGCTACTAGAGTGGCAATTAGGTCTCATCACTTTACTGCTGAGCTAGCTAGATGCAGCCTTAAGTTTTATTTTAATAGTTTATTTTCTCACCATTGAAACTCCTTTCCAATTTCTAGCTTACCTGTTACCTACAATTTTCTGTCTTCAGTCTTTTATTGTTCTCTCCTCACTAAAGTCTTCTGATTTTCTTCTAATCCTAATAAACTAGTATCGTAGGAGGATTATCACCTTGCTTGGGGTGAAATAATTATAAAAACAAAAAAATCAAGGCTACCCAATGAGGATCACCCTCACTGCTATCCATGACATGTAAGACAATATCTGTCTATATTTCTGAGATAAGGTATTATGTACACTATTTACATTATTCAGACTATTGTCCTCATTTTTGTTGTCATACTTATTACAACATTTCGGCCATTGAACACTCCGGCCTTCTTTAGGTGGTTGGAATGTCGAATTAAACCCTTTATTTTGCTCACTGGGGTAGATTGTTCTAGTTCCATGTGCCATGTCTAAAAGGATGTCAGTTATCAGTTATCTCTTGTTAATTCCCCTCTCCAAGTTCTCCACCACCTTAACCAAGTATTGAACTCGCTCTCTTTGGGTCCTGTCAGTGGATCTAACAGTTTTATCCATTGTGCTATGTGTCCTCAAGGACACATCGCACAGTGGATAGAATACCTGGTTATGGCATGGCACAGTGAGTTCAATACCCGGTTAAGGCAGTGGAGAACATGGTGAGGGGAATTAACAGGAGATAACTGATAACTGACATCCATTAGACGTGGCACGTGGAACTAGAACAGTCTACCCCAGTGAGCGAAATAAAGGGTTCAGTTCGACATTCCAACCACCTGAAGAAGGTTGGAGCATACAACGGCCAAATCGTTGTAATAAATATGGTGAAAAAGATGAGGACAATACTCTGAATAATGTAAATAGTGTATGTAAAACATGTTTTCTATTTCTTTATGGTACAGAACTGTAGCTATTTATCAAGCTTAATCTGAGAGAAGGCTAAAGGATGGGGACCCAATGAACATCAACCTTATTACTACTGATGATCTTTAAAACCTATTATTTTTACTATTTTTACATAAAGGTTCTAGCTATTTACTAAATTTAGCTTAGTTTGGTAGAAGGCTAAACATGTGAGGGACCTATGAGGATCAACCTTACTATCAATAATCTTTAAGATGCGTTCTGTAACCTTCATTCCATATTAAGGGGTTCTAGCTATTAATCAAGTTTAGCTCAGTCTTGTCCTCAATACTTGCTATGTGATTACTATACCCCACTGAATTAAGTGCATTGACAAAGATCATGTTGAAAAATATTGGGCTGTTTTCAGACATTGAATATATATCAAATACATTTAGTCAGACATATATACAAAGGTCAGAGTTTACTTCACGGCACTGATTTTGTTTAATTAAACAAGATTTATTTGATAAACACTTTGTAACTCAAAATTGGCATGAATGAAATGCATTTAAACACAAATAGAAACAGTAATGACATGTGGGTCATATAAAATTTACTGGCATGGAAAATGACACAATTGTAACATGATCTTTTTTTTTGCGCAATACTGATTTCAATGCTAAGATAAGTGGCACTGAAATCCAAAGATGCAGTGAGGTAGCCAAAGATGCATTCAAAAAGCTAAGCAGAGTATAAAGAGACAGAAAAACTCTTAGAAACAAAGATAAGTGCTAAAATGTTATGTGATATGTCCTCCTATATGGTAATGAATGCTGGGCAATCTCCTCAACTCGGAAAATACTTCAAGCAACAGAAATGTGGTTCTATAGAAGGATGCTGAGGATACCATGGACCAAACATGAGCAATGACAAGGTTTTAGAGAAAAATGGAAACAAAAAGACTCATAACATCAGTTATGTACCATGTGTTATACACACTTAGATGATCATGTATCTTTTGATACATGACTGCGAAGGCAGGTCTTTTCCTGCAGTAGGTTGCCATTTCTTTCTGCAGTAGATCAGTATCCAATCCAAGTATATAGGACCTGGTCTGTCCTGCTATTTACCCATAGCTGGGGGGAGAAGAGAATTTATACCTTTCCCAACGGTATTAGCACATAAGTGAATGTAAGAGATTCAACTGGAATTCAGACTCGGCTCTCCGATTCCACAATCTGAGCCGCTATACTTTACTTCACCATGCCTCTTACACACATTAAAATACAATTAATGCTTGTCTGGTGTACCAAACAAAATATCTTCAAATAGACAATAAAAGATTAAGTATAAAATGGTAAAAAAGCCTATTCTCCATCTGTTAATTGCAGAATACTTTGCTACTGTCTATATCCTTAGTTTGAATTTGTGGCATACCAGTGATGGTACTTTAATAATATTAATAATCTCCATGTATAGAATGTAATGTGTAAATGTAATTTTTGTGTGTCACCCTTTTTTTTTTCCTCACTAAAAGTCTCAATGATAAAGAAAGGGACAAATTGATCAGTCTAAGTATTAAGCTCTCCTTATGACGAAGTTGAAGTAGAATTTTCTGTTATTTTAAACTTGAGAAATTAAATTTTATATTTTGTTGACAAGCTTGGGATTTTCCGTCCGCAAAAATGATGGCATAAGTAAAGGATGGTTTTTCCCTTGACACCACTATTATTTTAACTACCTCCACTCCTTGGCAATGTTTCTTTTAAAAAGCAATGATTAGAATTGTAATAAAACCTAAACATATGAAAGTGATTCATGCATTTTTTTTTTCTTGAGAATTGACAACAAAAAAATAAAAACTATTTATTATATTGTTTATTGGAATGGTCGTCAAAACATCAGCTAATTGCCAATTGATTTGAACTTGAAAAGATAGTAAATAAGGATTTCTTTATAGTTGGTTCATATATTTTAATAGTTTAGTAAATGTTTATAATTTTATCAATAAAAATTTGTTTTCCAATTTATTTCTTTTATAAATTGGAAAATGCTAAATATTACATTACTTTTAAATTTATTATTTTTTACAATGTTGTAAATATATTCTTGTAAATAAACAATCTAATAAAATGTTTTAATATTTTTGTTGTAAATTCTCAAGAACAAAAAAAATGTATGACTTCAATTTCATGTGTTTAGATGTTATTACAAATTTAATCATTGCTTTTTAAAACGATAAATATTGCCGAGGATGGAAGGTAGTTAAAATAAGTGGTGTTAATGGAAAAACTGTTCTTTTGAAACACTGTTTATTTTGTGAGCATGAAGGTCCAAATTTGACAATTTGTTTATGCCTTAAATTATTTTCAGCTTACAAGATAATTGAATAACAATTTTATGATAGCATTGTATTCATAATATATCAAATTTTATGCCATACTTTTTTCTTTTTTTTTTTTTATGACATGGTAAACTAATTAATAATAAAACTTGGAGATAATTAACATTTGCAAATAATTATAATGACTTCACATAATGGAAGCTAATGAAGTTGGCATTTAATGCATGTAGATTCATAAAAATAAAAGCCGATAACATAAACAAAATGGTCCCATGAGAAAAAGGAACAAATATACTGTTAGATTCAACATCTCGTCCTGGGTATGACGATAAGCTACATCCAACAGCAAGGCCTCTGATTAGGAGGCTTTGATGGTCGTGGAACCACCTCTTAATTGCTGGTGTTCCCAGGTCCACCCTAACCCAGTGTGATAGCACCTGTTAGGGTCCCAGCTATGGGCAAATAGTTAACCCTGAAACTGAGATAAAAAGCATTATAAAAGTGTAAAAATAGGATTTATACCAGAAATACTTTGTAAAAAAAATTATTACCAGCAATACATTTTTGAAAAAAAAAAAAAAAAATATTACCAGCTATACAATTTGGAGGAAAAAAATATTACAAGAAATAGATTTTTGACAAAACAAAAATATTATCAGGAAAAAAAAATGTTGTCAGCATTAAATGACCCATTGACATTGATATGCCGTAAAACCAAAACCAAACATTCAACATCGGTTTTCCCAAAGATGATATGTTGCCAGCCTCTTGCTATTCATCAGTAATTTTATGGCAGATGCTCAGATGAGCTACATTTTAGTTCCACCAATTCAGACCTTCACAACTAGAACCTACTGCATACACAGTCAATTAATCCTCATTTCCTTCATGGTGAATTTAGACAGCTTCTTTTCCAAAACTGTTATTTTGTGGCACAGACTCCTGAAAGGATGCATCCCTGATCACAACTTCAAGTCTAGAGTCAACCATTATCTATCCTTCATAATATACACCACTTACTCCCTCCTTGTATGCCTTTCCAACAACCTCATTTAGTAATCCACTACCTTGAGGTGTTCTTGGGCCTTGTTTGGGGAGAACAATGATATTAAACAAATGTAACAGAAGCATCATAACATGAGGGATTTGATAAAAGAATTTTTTTTAACATTTATTTTTACTTCCTGCCTGTTTTTCCACTTAACACTTTTAATTTAAACACTTTTCTTTTTAATAAACTATGAAGTGAAAACTGGAGCCAACAGAAATGAAGTTCTACAGAAGGATGCTGAGAATTCCATAAAGTGTGTAAGCAATGAAGAAGTCTTAAGGAAAACTGAACCAAAAAGCATATAGTATGACTCGGAAAGAGACAGCTGAAATTTCTAGGACACATAAGGAGGAAAGAGGGCTTGGAAAATTTGACACTCACATGGCATATCAAGGTCAAGAAAGCAGGCCACCTAACTGATAGGCTTCTCTGAATGGATAGTGGAACAGAAGAATGGTAAAAAAAACCAAAAAAACAAGTTACTAAGGGCCATATGGTCGCCCAAGTCCTGAAGGAATACTGCACGTAGAAGGTGCATATGTTTATAGTGGTTACTGAAAAGTTCTCAGCCTGACCCACTTCTCAAAATCTGATCAGATGACTAAATATCAGAACTTATGGAGGGAATTGCTTCTTGCTTGTGTTGAGAAATTTTCAGCACCATCTTTGTAATATTAAAAATCATGAAAAAAATTTTTTTTTTTAATTGTAAGCCTAGACTTGTTGAGACTTTAATCCTCACTGGGTGCCCCAGTCATGTTCCTAAATGGCATCATTAGACTTTCATAAGGATGCCATGAATGGCACTGTTTAGTGCCATTCATGGCATCCTTATGAAAGTCTCAGCTGCATAAAACAGCTTTCTCGGATCAATGAATAACTTTTAGCACTCTGCATTATTCATTAATATTCCATTTCAACTGTATATGGCAGCTCCTAAACTGCAGTAGCTCAGTTCTTGATTTCAGTCATTTTCTTGTTGCTGGACATGACAACACAACTGTGAAATTCAAACACCCTATTGTTTAATAAATCCTCTTGAGTGACAGAACAAACTTTTTGCTCAGTAAACAAAATTACAGTGTTAAAGGTTACAAAATGGCTTTAAACGAATGAACCCTGTAGATTTTAGCAATGACCATCCTTATTAGAACCTCATGGACTGGCTCTACAGAATCACAAAGAGCTGTACTAGATAACAGAAACAATATCTTTTGAGGCCTTACAACAACTAAAATGGATGTCACTTGTAAATGGAAGAGAAAATAATGGCATAATCAAAATGTTGATATCCACACCACTTCAAACAAAAGGCTTGGAAGGAAACCCCCATCAATACTAGAAAGAGTAATAACAGTAACTAGACTTGAGAAACCCATTTTCTTGAAAAATTGTTTTAATAGAAAGCTCTCATCCATCCATCAAGGTTGACCATAGTCAGCGTAATTGGGCTGTATTCTTTAGCTATATAGTATGTGTTACTCCAGGGCTACATACAGTTTTGAATTCAGAGTTACCTTCTCCTAGACAGGTTATCACCTATGGCTATAGAACCCAGTCTGTCCTGCTATTTATCCATATCTGGGAAGAAGAGGATTCATACTTTTCCCAAGGTTATTAGCACATAAGGGAATGTAATGAATCTGATTGGAATTTGAACTCGGCTCTCGGATCCTTCACCATGCATCATACAAAATATGCATAAATCTTACTTTACTTTAATAAATTTCAATTGACAGTGGCACTGGCTGCTTGCTCAGTGAATGTCAAACATTTTCTTGTAAGGAAACTGCTAAGAGTACCATTATCATATGCAAATCTATAATACATAACCGCACCTGTAAAATCAAACAACCTAACCTCATTTGCTATACAGTGTAAAATAAATCTTTAATTACACAGGATAAGCATCCATAATTTTCCAGGTCTCATCTCTAAAGTGAAAATATGGTTTTATAAAAATGTAAAATCCTTGAATGTTGGATATTTTTTTGTGTTTTGTAACAGTGAAAAAAAACGGCATTTATCCCTGAATTAGCTAAAACTTGAATCCTGGTTGTTGCTTTGAGCTTATAAAATTGATGCTGTCATGTGTAAGAAATTCTAACTTGTTCTTGATCTAAAAATGTAACAGAATGTCCAAATAATTTTTGCTTCAATCCAAAATCAAACATTATTTTATAATTCAGTTAATTCTCAATGTTTATTAAAAAAAAACAAAAAAAAACACCCCACCACTCAAGATAATCCATTCAGACATTAAGGCTTTGCTGTGTCAAAATAGGAATTTTTTTTTCTTTCTCAAGGTTATAAAAATGTTCATACTGCAATTTGCACCCTGGGGTTGGGGGTACTTACATGATTTCAATTCCTTTGTTGTGCAAAGAAAACTTTATGGATGTTTGTAACAACTGCAATTCCTCTTTAAGTTACAACTTTCTTCAAAGAATTTTATTGTCAAAGAAATACATTGTCTCTTTCTGTAACAAAGCCACTGATGCCTGGTTGCATTGACGTGCCAATAACCATTATTGTTTAGTGTTAAGAGTTATCAAATAAATTTCAAATAGATTTTTTTGTATGTTATTTACATGAGAAATATACAAATAACAAAGTACAATATAGCAAGGTTCAAGTTGATGATAAACACCCTCAAAATAAGTGGACCTGATTTTGTGCTATACTATTACAGAAGTGTTTCTCAACCATTTTTTACTTCAGGGTGCACTTGTAGAATAATTAAAACTCCTGGGTACACTTGAAATTTTAATAAGGAAAAACTAGTCATGAAATTTGAAAATAGGAAAAAAAAATAAAGTCTCCTGAAATAAGCATTTATTTTTAAGACATTACATTTTATATTTAAGTATGATTGTGGGAAAGCTGTGATTGATTTGCTTTGGTAATTTTTTTTAAATGTTAGGCTTTATATGTGATAAAAACACAGTAATTTCCTCATCAATGCATTTAATATTTGATCCATTTTATCATTGAATGTTTATACATGCAGGAAATCCTAATTCACAGAAGTGTGATTTGGGAAATTTTAATAAAATATTTGATGTTTTACGAATTATAAAGGGATATTCTTTAATCAATATCCAAAATTGATCAATGGACATCTCTTTATGCTTGATTTGTAAGCTACTATCAACAGATATAGTGACCAGCTCTTCTTCTGTTAACAATAAACCAACATCATCAGTTGAAAATTTAATTGACTTAGACATAAAAGTCATGTGCTTGGTGTCTCTAGCTTTTTAAAAATAAAGCTTTTCTTTCTTTTTAAATAGAAAAATAATTCATAAATTACTCATCTGTTAACTTGGGGTGCACCGAGGTAGAAATGCTGCATTACTGTTATTGCCTTTTTTACTACTCTTTATTCAAAAGCTTATTTCATTTTGTATAAACATCTGAAGGATATCTATCCTGCTACACTATTACTAATATTATTGTTATATATTAGGGTGTATCTTTTTTCTTTTTTTTTTTTTTATCATTTCATGCAAGGTAGGAATGCCACTAGTACTCAGGGGGCTACGGGAAGAGAAAGTGACTGGGTATAGGGGGACTGAGGAAAGGTTAAAAGCTGAACGTGGTTAAAGAAGATAGAAGATGGTGATTGACATTGCATTTAAATTTTTGAAGATTGTACTTATCAGGGAAGTAAGGAAATAGAAGGGAGTTCCACAGGCAGGAAGTGCGAGAAACCTGTTGGAGTAGAAGTGATGGTTTAACTAATTCAACTGCAAAAGGGTGGGACCTAGATGTCAATCTAGTAGCACACTTAAACTCACATAGTTCAGGCAACAGGAAAAAAAAAAAAAAAAAAAAACCTTGTCAAAGCAGTTGCCATGAAAATATTTGTAGAAAAGACAGAAGGAAGCCATGTCACATTGGTGAGAAAGTGATTGAAGTCAAGATACCTGGCCAGGATTGATTACATTACAGATCCTTCTTTTGATTTTTGTCAAGAACCTAGAGATGAGTAATAGGATCACCTGACCAAATATGGCAACAGTATTCGATGCATTGACGAATGGTAAATTTGTCAATGTGAAAGATGGACTCTGAAGAGAAAAACCTTCTGACATGAAACAGTGACCTAACTTTCCTTGCAGTAGATAAAATTATTGAAAATGCATAAAATTGCATTATTTATAGTTTGGCATTAAATAACCCATACAAATTGATATATGACACTAAACAAAATCAACCCCCAATCTATATATGTAAATGGTGGGGAGGATGTAAATGTTGATTTACAATTACCTACCAACAGGAAACACTAAATTTTCAATTTAAAAAATTTCTGGCATCAAATGAGTCTAGACACACACTCCCACATCCACCTATGCAGCAGTATTAACATTGATGAAAGGGCAGTTAATTTGGACAATAATGTTATACTGTGAATCCAATACAGACATATGAGAAAACGGAAGATGCTATGGCTTATCTATATTCCTGAGATGAGAGTACTTTGAGGTGGTGTATAATGGTTAGCAAGCTTATCTTGCAAGAACAATTATGACTGACTTGTGAGTTCGATCCTCACTAGGTGCCACTTACTTTCGGCCTTATGCCACATCTAAGCTACACTTGGAAAATCACTATATTTCTGAGATGAGGGATTGTAACAATTTACATTATTTGGACTGTTGTCTTCATCTTTAATGTCACATTTATGATGTTTCAGCCATTGTATGCTCTGGCCTTCATCAGGTGATATTTGGAATTTTGCACTAAACCTTTCATTTAGTCCATGTGAATAGGCTCTAATTCCATGTACCATGCTTTTGGATATCTCCATTTTAATTAACTAAATTCACTAATTAAAAATTTTCTAATTAAACTCACCTTGGTAACTTTAGTTGTCTAAGCAAATTAGCTAAAACTGAGATAACCAAAAAGATGGTATGCAAAATTAGAACAATCTATACTATCCCTGTGGACTAAATACAAGGTTTGGTTTGAAATTTCAACGCATATCACCTGAAGAAGGCCGGACATACAACAGCTGAAACATTATAAATGTTTGGTTTATTTTGTTTTATGGCATATCAACTTCAATGGGTTATTTAAAGCCGACAACATTTTTTATTGCTGGTAATATTTTGTTTTGTCAAAAATCTGTTTCTGGTAATATTATTTCCTTCAAAATTGTATTGCTAGTAATAATTTTTTCAAAAAGTATTGCTGATAATAGTTAACTATTTGCCCATAGCAACAGGTGCTACCACTCCAGGTCAGGGTGGACCTGGGAACACAAGCAATTAAGAGGTGGTTCCACACTCCTCAAAACCTCCTAATCAGAGGCCTTGCTGCTGGATGTAGTTTATCGTCTTACCCAGGACACAGATCAGGCACTTTGACGTGGTGTAATGGTTAGCAGGCTCGTCTTGCTAGATTAATTACAACTGAGTAGTGAGTTCGATCCTCACTGGGTGCCCCATAATTTCGGCCCTGTGCCACATCTAAGCCTGGCTTAGAAAATCACTACCCAGGACACAGATGTAGTTTAATGTCTTACCCAGGACGAGAAACATCATAAATGTGACAGTAAAGATGACGACAACAATCCAAACAATGTAAATAGATATCTTGGATACGATGACCTGTTTATAGTTTATATCTGTAACCCAGCATCAAGAGAGATTAAGGATGAATTATTCCCAGAACATCCAGCCGACAGTTGTCATGATTTACTTGCAGCTGCGTTCCAACTGAAAACTACATGACTGATGGAATTTAACCAAAAGTCCTAACTTTGGTGCATATTTACACCATTCTGTCATGCATTTCATCCCCTAAAAAAACTTTAACCATTTCACCCCAAGCAAAATTCCTCACAGATGAAGAGACTTAAATCAACAGGAATGTGGTTCTACAGAAGGATGCTGAGAATATCATGGACTGTACATGTGAGCAACAACAAAGTTTTAGAGAAAATTGAAACAAAAAAGACACATTTAAAAAGGTCAGATAATGAGGAAATATGGCTTGGGAAATCTGATACTCCCAGCACAGATTGAGGACAAGAGGAAAACAATGAATAACCTACTTAGAGAGCTTGGATGGCAGAACAAGATTTAAGGAGACATAACAAAAAAGACAAAATTTATTAAAAGCTACAATGGACAGGAAATTATAGGAAGCCATGATCGTCTATGTCCATAAGCATGGCAATAAAGCTACTAAGATGCAAGGGGTTACTGTGTGAAAAATATGAGGAAAAAAAACCTTATTAAAGAGAGAAAACAAGAAAATGAATTAAGAAAAACTGATTTTAAAAGAAAAGGCTTTTCATAATTTCCGTTTGAAGTTAAATACATTCACACTAATAACGAGGTTGTTGTTATCACAATCCTTCGACTATTTCGAGATATGTCTATATTTCTGAGATGAGGTATTATGTACACTATTTACATTATTCAGACTATTGTCCTCATCTTTGTTGCCATATTTATTGCTAAATTTCAGCCTTTCAGTATCTGTCTATATTTCTGAGATGAGGCATTAAATACACTATTTACATTATTCAGATTATTGTCCTAATCTTTGTCACCATACTATTACAACGTTTCAACCGTTGTACACTCTGGCCTTCCTCAGGTGGTTGGAATGTCAAACTGAACCCTTTATTTCGCTCACTGGAGTAGACTGTTCTAGTTCCATGTGCCATGTCTAATGGATGTCAGTTGTCGGTTATCTCCTGTTAATTCCCCTCTCCAAGTTCCTCACCACCTTAAACAGGTATTGAACTCACACTCTTTGGGTTGTGTCACTGGATCTAACTAACGCCTTTATCCACTGTGCCATGTGTCCTCAAGAGTGCGAGTTCAATACCTGGTTAAGGCAGTGGAGAACTTGGAGAGGGAAATTAACAAGAGATAACTGACAACTGACATCCATTAAACGTGGAACTAGAAAAGTCTACCCAAGTGAGCGAAATAAAGTGTTCAGTTCGACATTCCAACCACCTGAAGAAGGCGGGAGCGTACAACGGCCGAAACGTTGTAATAAATATGGCGACAAAGATGAGGACAATAGTCCGAATAATGTAAATAGTGTTTCGAGATAGTGTTACAGATTCATATGAAGCTGTTAATAACCCAAGTAAAATTCTTAGAAACTTTGACCAACTGGTGTACCGATTTCCTGCCCATACTAAAAAAAGGAACCCCAATTATTCTTAAAAACATCAGTGCTAATGATCCAAGGTTGCTAATCAAACACTTGACATATCTGATAAAACCAGCAACACTAACAAGCTGTGCTGCTGACAAAGAAGTGTTCATTTCAAGAATTCCAATTAGTTCTAGTGACATCCCAGTTAATTTCAAAAGGTTGCAATTCCAGGTCATGATACGTTCAGTAATGGTAATATTAGCTGTTTCCTTATAAGGAAACATTCGGCGTTCACTGATCGAGCAGCCAGGGCTATCATCGGTTGAAATTTATCCAATCTTTCTCTTAAGACAGTTTTTGCAGGAAAATGGATTTCTCAAGTCCACTCTGTATTTCATGCTTTCCTAAATTGATGGGAGTTTCCTTCCTAACCTTTTGCTTGATACTGTGCGGAACGTTAACATCTTGATTAAGTCCTTATAAGCATGAAGATTTTCTTGTCATAAAATGTTAAAATCTGTGAATGAATTTAAAAAAAAATAATTTTACATACTGTCAAAAGATATATTTAACATATTCTAATCTGAAAGAGTAAGTTAACATATATGGGTCATTCTATCTCAAATCAACCAACTTTCTGTTGATTTTTTTAGTTTATTATTGGGTTCATCTCCCTTCCCTTTCATTTTTCATTTTTAGAATTGTATATATAGTTAATTATCATTAAAATTTTTATGGCATGGGGCGCGTTTTGTAGGTTCCTCTTGAGTGGATATGGTATTATGGTGTATGGAGGATTGAATGGCGACGGACGAGTTTTTGTGGTGAATGGAAAAAAAATTGTAATGAGTGAATGGGTCATGAATCGGATTAGCTAGGTATAGGATAGTTAGTTAAGACCAGCCTCAATCCCTCCCCCATTTTTTCGGCCTTGTGCCACAATTATGTATTTTTTTGCATAATAAATATTGGTCACAGGATTTCCTCTCAGGAAAATCTTGGAAAATTCACAGGGATTCTTTGATCAAATCTATTGATAAATCCCAAATATTACATCTGTATATTTTTAATAGTTTTTGTGTCTTCATACATGTTAAAACACACACACACACACACACACACAAAAAAAAAAAAAAAAATATCATTGAGAAATTGACGTTATACAGCGTAACCCGGATGTAAGAGAGTTGTCAGGACCGGAGAAGAAGTCTCTTATATCCGGGTTTCTCTTATATCCGGGTTTGGTCTATTTTATATACATTAACACAGGCTCTAATTTGGGACCAGAGAAAATCTCTCTTATATCCGGGTTTCTCTTATATCCGGGTTACACTGTATATTCAAATTTAAATCTGAGAACCCAACGGAAATAGCTGAAAATCTTTTTGTCATTTTCTCTCTAATAGTTTTTTTTTTTTTTCTGCTACTCGAATTTTTCTTAATAAATCTTTGCATTTTGATTTCAATTGAAACACGTTTCAAAAATAAGTTTTCCTATTTTGTTATTTTCATTTCAAATACAGTGTAACCCTGATATAAGAGATTTTCTATGGTCCCAAATTAGAGCCTGTGTTAATGTATATAAAATAGACCAAACCCGGATATAAGAGAAACCCGGATATAAGAGACTTCTTCTCCGGTCCCGACAACTCTCTTATATCCGGATTACACTGTACATTCATTTATATCTCAATTTTCACAAACACACATACAATAAAAGTATCTCCCGGTGTTTACGGGGATAAAACGTCGTAGTAACTGAACATTACTGCATAAAGAACAAATGTAAACCTAGTAGTGTTTGTCCTTATAAGAAATAAACATTTATATTACACGTGAGTGGAGTGAGAATGGTTGATAGTTTATGATTAAGTGACGAGCCTCACGAAACAGTAGCTCTTGCAGCGTGTCTCACTGGCGATGGTTCGAGGTAATGCTTTCTCCATCATTGTGGTTGGCAGAGGATAGAAAAAAATTGTTTATAGTTACGTTGTTCTGGAATTGTCATCAGTGGTCAACTGAACTTGTTTTGTTTCAATAAATTTTCCTTGATTTGCAATATTAAAATCAAACAATGACTCCACTCGTGAAAAAAAAAAGTTTATGGTTTATGTAAATATTTGAAGAAAGGTTTATAGAAGTTTTCTGAATGTTGTTTATGTGTATAAGAGCTAATGGCAGGTAAAACGTTTCTAGTTAGTAAATTGATTTCAAATTAAGCATTTGCTTAGCATCACTGTCATAGATAATAATGCAGTGTGTACAAGTACAAATGTGAAGAAATGGGCACTGATCATTTAAATATACTGCATCCCAAATGAATCTATAAATTGGAAACAATGTTCCCGCTTTCCTTCCCAAGGCCAATGTACATATGATGGTGGTTGGGGACTATGCCGTTGACATAGGTAGGATAAGAATGATCTTGAACAATCAATCAACATCCTAAAGTGTTCAAAAAGAGGACTCGAAATAAACCTTTTCTAAAACAAAAACTATGATCTGGAATTGGAATGAAAGCACTGATGGCACGTATTTAAATAAATCATTTTAAATAAATCATGAAAAAAATCGGGGTAGAGTTAGCAAACATTAAACACTTCAAATTCTTCCGTGTATGGATAAGTTTATAAGACATTTATATAGGAGATAAAGAAGTTGAATATAAAATACGCTACGCTAGGGGTAGTTTCGCCCAATACCGCAAGTTACTACAAAACTAAAACATTAATCTAAAAACTCCAGTCAAGTAGCCTCGTCAGGTTAAGACTTTGACGCTATACATGACATCCATATCAAACACGTTGAGAAATATCTAAGCTGTCAGCTGTATACAATCGCTTCCTCAGATCAAAGATTAAAATGTCTTGGAGCGAATGGAGCCTGATTAATATTTGTGAAGACCAATCTTCTTTGAATCTCGTGAACTGGCGTCACAGAATCACAAAAACTGTACCAAATAGCAGAAGCATCACTCGAGGACTTTCAACAACAGCAACAACTAAAATGGATGACACACATAACTCGAAGAGAAAATAACATAATCAGGACGTTGACCTTCCACACGACTTCAAATAAAAGGTTAGGAAGGAAACCTCCATCAGTACTGGAAAGAGCTGTGACAGATACATGATTTGAGAAACTTATTTTTTTTGAAAAATTGTTTTCAGAGAAAGATTTTATAAATTTCAACCAAAAAAAGTACTGACTTGCTCGGTCAATGAAGTGCAAACGTTTCCTTATAGGGAAATGGCTAACATTACCATCACGATGCTGATCACCCCTAGAAGCTGCACTAACCAGGTGCAAGTCCAAGGCATCAATCCTACAAATAACTTTTTTCGTGGTCTTGATGTCCCTCCCATACACAATTGTGCTGTATTGGACGCGGGGTAATTTTTTTGGTGAATTTTTTATTTAGTGGGGTGGGGGGCTGGCATCTAATAGGTCGACAACTACGGTACTTGTTAACATAGTTAAAATCTTTTTTTTTTTTTCTAACTCCTATAATTTACTTTATTACATCTGATTTTAAAACTATTAAAGATACAAATCTAATATTTTTGGATTTATCAATAGATTTCATCAAAGAACACCCGTGAATTTTCCCGGATTTTTCTGAGAGGGTCACCTGTGACTGTTGGTTAATTTGACTTGGAATGACCCATACATAATAGTGAGGTTGATAAATAAACTTTTGTATCGAAAAGAATTCTCCTTTTTATACAAGGGGCTCTAAAAAGTTTATCCGTGCAATCAGGGGTGGATTCAAAAATTAATTCTGGTGTCTGGTCATTAGATTAGATTTAGGGTTTGGGCTGAGAACTTTTCAGTACTCCTTAGTGGGCATTAGTAACATTTTAATATACCTATTTACTATTACTAGCTGACACTGTCACAATAATGAGGGAACCCGTTAAAAATTTGAATTCATTATACTTACGAATGATTTGTAAAACTAGCTCGTTAACCATTTCTATCCCCGAGTTGGTGGAGAAATATAACAAACGCTAAATATACAATGACGCTTATCTTTAAATTGAAATTTAAAATTTTTAGACATCTGGGGTATTTATAGATAGATGCATAATTTGTTCGACCTTAATTACCGTAATATCCCATATATAATACGCATTATTTTTTTAAATAAGCAAAATTAGGTGAGTGTATTGTACACAGCTAAAAAAAAAAATCTTTAAAAAGTTGCCCTTTCATAGGTCCATTTTGAAATTACTACTCATCTCATTTGCATAGAACTTGTCACCTGATCAAGACCAATAAATTTAATTGAATTGATTTCTTTGTTCCTTTATTCATTTTATTTTTTATTAAATATTTCTTAGACCAACTCTTATTCTGTTTGCTTTTTAAGCACAACTCGAGTTATGTATATCTAATTCGAACTACATACAGATCCGGTAGATTGCACATTTTATCAAACAAAAACAGGTTAATGAGTCTGCGCAGTAAGCACAATATATGTATTTCCGTTTCCTTTTTGAATTGTTATGATCAGAAATTTTGATATCTATCTTCAATTACAGCCTGAATAAGAGTAGGAAACGCTGGCCGTAACGAAATTGGAGAGGTACAATTTATAGTGTTTGATTACCAAACATGGGGTGCGTATTATGCGTGAGTAGAAGTATTTTCCTACACTTTCAGCACAATTTTTGTAGTGCGTATTATGGATGGGGAATTACGGTACCACTATTGATTTTTAATATCCTTAATAGACCTTAAGTGGAACTCCTATATACGAACCATCGTTGAAGATGATGGAAAAAAATGATCAGTTCTTTGTACCGTCTCATTACGTATCTGACCCTGCCTGTTATGCTTTATCATAACAATTAAATCAAAATGAAAATAGATTATTGCTGCCGTATCTGTGTTGGAGCTGCTCAGTCCTCACTTTTCTGTTTTGAAAAACATCTCCGTGGCCTTGTGGGTGATGAATAATTTTCCACCCTACAATCCCTTTCCCGCAAACGAAATGTCTCAAGACTCTCGCTACTCTGTTACCATAGCAACAGCTCTGACGAGCTACATTACTTAGTTCCACCAGTTCTGTCCTTTAAAGATAAAACCCGGCATGCCATGTACACTGGGGACGAATCCTCACCATTCCATTCCAGCAGTTTCTTCCCAAGAAGCACTACTTTATGGAAGAGACTCCCGAGAGTATGCTTCCGGGATCTCTACAATCTTTACCTCTTCAAGTCTAGGATTAACTGCTATCTTTCCTGCATATCCTCATAAACTACAATTCGTACCTCCTCCTCTTAGATACATACAACAACGAAAAAATTGCTTAAATTTATATATTATGAAATGGACAAAGTCCGACAATTATATTTTAAGACATTTTTTTTTTTTTGATGTTCATGCGTTCTTTTTATAGATACAAATACAAGATAACCAAAAAAGTTCTGTCCGTTTTTAAAGGAAAAAAAGAAAACGCTTCCCAGTATGTGTGACTTATATTTAGTCTTCGAAGTAATCGGCATCCAGCACCTTCTGCCAACGTGTCTCCATCTGTTCAATGCCCTTGCGGTAGAACGGGTGGGGGGTTGACGCAAAGAAGTCCGTGAGGGCTTTGCGCAAGTCTGCTTCGTTTGTGAAGGATTTCCCACGAAGATGATTATCCAGGGAGTGGAAGAGGTGGTAATCGGATGGCGCAAGGTCAGGTGAATAAGGTGGATGACACAGTCTCCCACCCAAGTTGCTGTATGATATCCCTGACCACTTACGCGGCATGTGGCCTGGTGTTTGTCATAGAGGAAAAACACACCTTTGCGATTCACCAGTGCTGGCTCCTTCAGGCGCAATGCCTGTTGCACACGTTTCAATTTCTGCGAGTAGAGGTCTCCAGTGACCGTTTGGCCCGTTGGTAGCAGTTAATAATGAAACACTTGACGACCTGTCCACCAGACACAAAGCCTAATCTTGCGTGGGTGCATAGGCGGTCTTGCGGTGTGAGGTACAGCATCCTGAGGAACGCTTGGGAGTTTCGTACAGAACCCACTTTTCATCACTTGTAAGCCCTCGATTGAATAAGGATGCGGTACGGTGGCGAGAAAGCAGCGATACGCAGACTGCCACAAGTTGTCCCTTGTGGACCTCCAACAGCGTTTGCGGAACCCACTTGCTCAGTTTGTACGTCTTACCTAGGCGGTGCAGGTGAAGTCTAACTGTTTCATCGGAAACGTTGAATTGTCTTGCAAGTTCACCACACGTTAGACTACTGTCCTCTTCAATGGTCGCCGTCAGGACTCCGTCATTCAAGACCTGTGGTCGTCCAATGCGAGGCTCATCATGGAGAGACAAATCTCCCGACTTGAATTTTCGAAACCAATGCCTTGCAGTACGTTCATCCACAGCACTATCCCCAAACGTTTGACATATGCGGCGACTTGATGCAGCTGCTGAGAAGCCCACTTTGAAATCGTAAAGCAAACAGCCCCGAACGAGATCTCTAGACACTTCCATCCTTCTCACAGCTGTCCGGCTTATAACTGATGGCCGGTCAAGGTGCGCGTGTTTTTTATAACGTCTGATGTTCCTACTTCCGGCTGTCCGAATTTGAAAACAAATGCTACACGCATTTTGTATATATTTCAACTTCATTCAATGGCTAATCAAAAAACGGACAGAACTTTTTTGGTTACCTTATATTTAAGTAAATTCTCTGTTTATAATAAACAGTATTAACAACATTTACCGGCCTGAATGTCCGAGAAATTTTCATAGAAAATATGCGTTCTCCGACAGGAATCGAACCTGTATCCTATACATGTCTTTACCGATTTGGCCACAGAGGATCGTTCGGTTAGCAAAGTTGATTTTACTGTTTTTAAACACAATTCTCCATGATTTTCTCTCATTCATTCATATCTACTCAATGCGTGTCCAAATGTAAACAAATGACGTCACACATTATGAAATGGACAAAGTCTGACAATTATTTTTAAGACATTTTTTTATGTATATACCTTCTTTTTATAGATACAAATATTTAAGTAAATGCTTTGTTTATGGGCCCAACTCTCTGTAACCCCTTGCGTGCTAGTGGCTTCCCGCCTTGCTTGGAGTTGAATGCTTAAAATATATATATATATGTGTGTGTGTGTGTGTGTGTGTTTTAAATAGAAGGATGCCAACTTGAATTCCAGCCACATTCCTTTCGTGTAACTCTGAATAGACGCTACTACTATAAGCACAACTACATCTTAAAAAAGGCAACTATGAAAAGAAATTTACAGTACTTAACAACAAACACCTTTAAAATCGCTAATTGAGGGGCTGAAAGCACTTGGGACAATAGATACAATTTTTACATTCCCTTATCCTGCCAAACGAGTCCTGGGTAAGACTATAAACTACGTCCAACAGCAAGGCCTCTGATCAAGAGGTTTTGAGGAGCGTGGAACCACCTCTTAATTGCTGGTGTTCCCAGGTCCACCCTGACCTAGAGTGGTAGCACCTGTTAGGGTCCCAGCTATGGGCAAATAGTTAACACCGAAACTTGTGTAAAATATATTTTAATACCATAAATACTTTGTAATAAAAAAAATTATTACTATCAATAATTTTTGAAGGAAAAATTATTATCAGTAAATTAAAAAAACAAATATCAGTAATACATTCTTTCAAAAAAACATTTGGAGAATGGAACTCAGAATAGAAAATAGTGCCAACAAAATATTACCAAGTGAGTAATTTAAAAAAAAAAAACTTTTTACGAAAATAAAACCATTCATGATTGTAAATTTCGTAAAAGAAGTTGGATTGTACTCAAAAATATGAGTAATTGAAAAATGGTTCAAATATATATATATATGTATACATGCACACCGTTTTTTGTTTTTTTTTCTTACCAAAGTATCGCTATGAATCTATTTCAAAAATTGTGTTAGTATTAAATGACCCACTGAGGTTTTGATATGTCATAAAACAAAACAACTAAACCAAACCCAACAACCTAAAAAAAATTAAGAATATGTAGCGGAGAATCGGGTCAACCCGACAAGAGACCTAGAGTTGGTTGCATTGGTGCATGCGAACGACAATGGGCAGGTATTAGCCAAGTCAGCGTGGGCCCTAAGACTGAAAGGGCTATAGAACACCAGATTTTTCTCAGTTAAAAAAAAAGCGCTCTCGACGTGCGGACAGCCAAACAAGTCGGACACAGAATAGTAGAAAAACTCAATAAAAAAAAAAAATTCAAATTTCCTTTGTCTTTCATATTCAACGAAACATGTTTGAAAGAAAAGTTGCTGCCCAAATACTCTCTCACTCACAACCATAACAATGGCAGTAGTCCTTTAAAAGCCTTTCATACGCTGTATCTCCCTTCAGGACTTGGCTGATCACAGCTCTTTACAACATGGGTTGACAATCTACGGCACGCGTGCCACATGTGGCGCGCCAAGCAATTTCCAATGGCACGCAGCCGCAAATGACATCATAAAGTCCGAACCAGTAACTACTACAACGCAAAAATATTTAGCTGTTTCAATTTTAATATATACTAAAGTGTATTTAAAAATGCTACACTCATAAAAAAAGAAAATAACTCACTCAGAAGGAAAATTCTGGAGAGTGCCGCCATAGAAAATTACCCAAATATTAATCTACGCCCAGGCTTTTTCCCTATTTCACCTTTCTTAACAAAATTAATGCTCTTACAAACAAATATTCACAACAGATTTATAAAATCAAAAGAAAATGGTTGAATACATCAACACAGATATAATGACAATATTCTCCACACGTGACAATCACTGACGTTATTTTTCAGTTAAAAAATATGAAAATAGCGTTTCTCTACATTCCAGTTGCTAGGTACATTCTGTTTTTGTTTTTATTAGTTACTTTGTTCATTTAATTTCATTTTCGTATTTTGCTTTGATAAAGTCCACATTGGACGAAACGCGTCAGCAATTACCAGTTTTCCTATTGTCATTTTTATTCATAAAAACTAAAGTGTATGTATATTACTATATAAAATATACTATAGAACAGGTATATTGACCTTGACTTGTATAAAAATCCGTAGGTTGTTGGCTCCGTCCCTGTGCTGGTGGTATCACGGCTACGACCAGCTTAGACCAGCGGCCCGAGTGAAAACACTCGGGTCCCCACGTTAAAAACTGACCTTGTGTCAAAATCTGGGGGGGGGGGCAATTAAACATCCATAGTTAGCAAAAGGTTGCTGACCCCTGTTCTACAACCTTCCATCGCTTGTAGCTCTTAGTAACGTCCGTCCTACCATTCACTCACACAACCTCGTCAAGTAGTTGACCCGCTATTTTCCTGTCCTTTTTGCTTTCGATATGTCCTCTGAAAACAAGTCTTTTTTTTTTTTTTTTGCCTCTATTTTCCTTATATCTCCGTTTTCAGACGCAACACACCTCACATCTTGTCTATCTCTTACCCTCATTGCTTTCTTGCGTCTGAAAAATGTGAGACTAGACAAGGATGGCGTCAGAGTCGAGTATAATAAGGAAAAATAAAATAAAAAAAAAAAAACAAACCAGAAGAAAAGAAATATCTTCCGACCGAAGAAAGAACAGTTTGCATCCTGCCGAAGAGTTCCAGAAATATCTTTGCCAAGCGGTACTAAGAGGCTACATGAAAACGGAAAAGAAAAGGTAGATAAAAAAGCAATCTATTTAATTAGGCCGAATATAAAATACAGAAAAAATTGTTTTTGGTTGTATATTTATGCGTTTGGGAAAAAAAAAGTCCATGGTCCGTTCATCTAAATAAATCACGGGTTATGCACTTGCCGGCAATAAGTGAGTGAACGGTAGAGCATTCGACGAGAGATCGCGAGATTCTATCTCTGTAGACAAATTGGTGAAACTACTTATTCAATTTAATTCAAAAGGGCAGAAAAATATTTCTTTTCTATATGGTATTTTCGTTTTTCTTAATCCTAGAACACTAACCATCAATTAAAGTTACACTACTACTAAGCATGGGTATATCATACCCGATTTTGAAAATATCACAAAAAATATTAAATACAAATCTTTATTTGAAATATTTTATATGCAGGCACTTCAAACTTGGTACTTTAAGTTAACATTAATAGGACCTAAAAAAACATTATTTAGGTAAGAAAATCAGGTACTGAAAATTTTAATTAAAAATAGGGCAATTTGCCCTGGGTACTATATACCTATGGTTAGTGTTCTAGGGTTAAGCTCCTGTCTCGATAGGTGCTCATGGTTCTCTAAAGGCACATTTTCTTATCTAAGAATTTCCGTGCATAAATGCCTTCTATACGGTTTGAAATTCCTTCATTGCATTGTCGCTGTCCTTTAAAGGCATGTTTCATGCCTACGAGAGTCGTCAGGTTAAGCCCCCCACCCCCAAAAAACATTTCAACTACTTGTGTATTTCTCAGTGTAGTCAGGTTATTAGTGTTCATTTTGTTTCCGTTTTCTCTACAAATTCGTCGTTGCTCACATGTTCGGTCCAAGGTATACTCAGCATCATTCTGTAGAATTACGTGTCCGTTTCTTCAAGACTCTTCTACATCTGTGAGATTGAGCAGCATTCACTGATATATAGGATGACTGATATTACAACAGTTCAGTAATTTTCTTATTCCCTTAGCGAATCTTATTGGGGCTAAACATCCCATTTAAACCTACCTGCTGAACTCTCTTAAAATCGAGTCCGTACGGCTTTTTTCAGTTAGTTTAAACAATTTAACAACTGATATTATTAACAGATATTTCATTGAGACATATATGAAGAGAAATGGTCATATTTTTGACAGTTATAAATTGATGTCTTCTTCCCTTCATGCTGTCACCTGTGTGTGTGTGTGTGTGTGTGTGTGTGTGTGTGTGTGTGATGGACTCTCACTTTGACTTATGAGGATCCGACAACCTCATTAATTTTTTAGGTTTGTGCCGTACGTGACATTTCAATCCCGCTAGTGACCTGCATACAAGTCCACATATTGTGCGACAACGAAGATCTCTGGACATAGCAACAAAAATATTTGCTAACGCCTTTCGCCGTTGTCTTTCGTCTCTTAGCCGGTCAATACGACTGATTTCAAAATTTCTGATACCACAATGGCACAAATATCTCTAGTTATTTCTATCCAGGCAAATTTGCTCAAAGTTAATATGCGGCACATTGACAAACGATAGGTTACACATACAAAATATATATATATATATATATATATATATATATATATATATATATCTCACACACATTTGGACTGAGAGAGTTATACAGTGTAACCCGGATATAAGAGAGATTTTCTCTGGTCCCAAATTAGAGCCTGTGTTAATGTATATAAAATAGACCAAACCCGGATATAAGAGACGACTTCTCCGGTCCCGACAACTCTCTTGTATCCGGGTTACACTGTATCAAGGTTTTAAGCAGGTAAAGGTAAATAAACTCAAAGTATACTATACTTTGATGTATTTATGAATGTGTTAAAACCGCGGATCGATGTGCCTTCTGCTCATTAAATCTATTGACGGCAAAGAGTTTCTCGTTCAATGTCGGCATTTTTGACCGAACTTGTATATGCACAAGATTCCCTTTATAACATGCTTCCTCTCTCTTCCTTCTCTTGAATTCTGAAAATAAATCAACCCTCATTAAAGCCTTTGAAAAACCGGTGACGTTAGCAACCAGCTAAGTCCTTAACTGCCGAATTCACTGTATGACTCCTTAAGGGGTTTTCAAGAGATGCATCTCTCCAGTTCAATAATTGATATCAAAGCTACATTTACAGACGTCTTGCAGATCTATTATCACTGACATTTTCTAGCTGCTAATATTGTTCTTGCGTTTACGTTCGAAGTCTTTATGACATTCAGGCGACACCTGTATCGCATGTGTCTCCTTACCAGTCGAGGAATCGATCCCAAAGGACTCTATCCGACTTGACGCTTTCCAGTCTTTATTTATTGTTGGAGAAGAATTATTATTTTCCACTCTCCAAACTCTCTCTCACAGGCAGGATGTGGCGAGTCTCTCACTGTGCTTTATCGCATTTACATAGTAGCAAACCCCACCCACATCCCCTCTGTATTCCATCGGTGAGAAGTAAGTTCCATTCAAACAGATTCTTCCCGCAAACCATTTTTCTGTGGAACAGACTCCCAAAAGGATGCTTCCCCGATCACTACAATTTTAACTTGTTCATGTCTAGAGTCAACCGTTAACTTCCTCTCCTATCCATATAAAATACTCCTTAATTTAGCCCTCTGTTTCGAGTGGTTCTATAGCCTTGTATAGGGTAAACCGTATTGTAAAAACAAAAATAAAAAAACACGCCGTTACCATTTATGTACGATTTATGCAAAGCCTTAATTGACAATTTCCTCCCAGATGAAGAGGCCAGAATTTCCCCACAGATGACGAGGGGATTTGAGGCAATGGCGATGCGGTTCTACAGAAGGATGCTAAGAAGACCATGGACAGAACAAGTGATCAACGAGGAAGTTTCAAGAAAAACAGGAACGAAAAAGACACTTTTTGCACAGTGGGCTCATCCTCTGTTTTCATTTCTCAATTTGTTTTCGCTAAAGAAAATATAATTCCCATCTGCTACTCTTTCCCCCAATGATAGGTGTTTTTCAAATTTCACATGAAAGAAATAAAGCTATTTCCCTGTTTGCTTTACCCGCATGCCAGATTTTCGATAGATAAAAAAAAAAGTAAACTCTTCATGCATCGTTTCAATTCGTAGGGGTGAATCAATCCAGATGGCCCTTTGTTCACATTACCATGGAAAATGTCTTCCATTCTCTCTTACTCTATCTTCCAGTTTATATTTCATTTTGGCCATAACCCTTTTTCTGCATAGAATTAATGCATAACCAACTTACAGCCTCAAGGTCTCTCTCATATATATATATATATATATATATATATATATATATATATATATATATATAACACGTTCGCTTTCTGGCCATGAGACTCTGGTTGGAATCTCACCATGATCGATTTGTCAGGAAGGAGACTTCCTGATGTTATCGGTGTGGAATGGACGATCCTAGCGTGCTGCACCTTTTAGGCAAGTGCCTGAAAACCATTTCACGGGTTGGCGTTGTGAGATACATTGGGTAGACTGTACCTTTGGGGGCCGTCGATAGCTGTGCTAGTCAAAATTCATTGTGGCCGAGGGTTAGAGCGTGATGGCCTTGGTCAGATTGTTGATCCCACGAGATAACAAGCTCTTTCCCAGAAACTGTAACTAAGGTCTGCTCAGCATAGTTGCAGTATAAACCACAGATGGACTCAGTAGGTGTTGAATAAACACAAATGAGTCTGAGCAGGCGTCTGAAACAGGAACAGGGTAGCCGTCCTAGTAGACCGGTATTCTCGATTACGAGTGGTTATATATTACTCGAACCTCCAGAAAAGGGGGATCAATTTTTCATGAGTTAAAATTAAGTCACTTAAATATGACGTCATTTACAACGGTCAAACTTCAATTTTTTATGTAATTTTTTTTTAATACTGTTATGTAGTGGTTTCACAGTGGAGGCTTGTATTTATACAAGTCGGTCCTAAAATAGGTTCGACGTACAAAACGTTAGGAACTTGATATAATAGGTAATGACGCAGTAATCTAGTTGTGGTGGCTGATACTTTAATATCCGACTAACGGTCGTCCGACATCGACTGACTGACCAACTCTCTGCCGACTCGCTGAGCGACTGCTACTACTACTACTACTACAGGTGGGAGAGTCTATTAGCTATAGAATAGGTGTGTTCCATTGTGACAAATACCTAATTCAGTCTACGATCTCATATGGAGAAAGATACCCTATTTATTGTTGGCTGCTTCTCTTGTATTACAACGGCTTCCAGAATTTTAAATCTTTCTTTACATTGAATTATATTTAATATTTTGGTGTTGTCTATTCAAATTTGTCTTACGTTAATATTGTTCTGGATTATTTCTTCATCAATATGTGCGCGAATTGCACTAAATTTTGACAAATGACAAGTCAACTTACGAGAGAGAGAGTGTGTGTGTGTGTGTGGCTTTGAGGTGATGAATTTTCTTTTTTAATCATTTCACTCTAAGGAAGGCAATAAAGCCACTAAGACGCAAGGGGGGGGGCACTGAGTGTAAGAGAATATGAGAAAGACTGGAAACTTTATTAAGGAGAAAGAACAATACAAGAACAAGAACTAATACATATAACGATTGACTTGGCATTTCAATTTTTGAAGATCAAATTTGATTGGTAAGTAAGTAGCCGGGTGAGAACTCAACAAGAAATGCGACGGAAGAAACTGTTAGCATAGAACTTACGGTTACATCTATCCATTTCAACTGTAAAATGATGAGACCCAACCACCAATCTAGTACTGCGCATTAATTCTTAAAGTCTAGTTGCCATAGAGGAAAGTTCATCTGAACAATTAATATAAAAATATTTATAAAATATGCACAGGGAAGCTATGGTGGTGGGAAAGGGACTGAAGCCGAGATATCAGATCAGGACCAATGATACTGCACATTCTTCTTTGCATTTTATCAAGACTCTTTAAATATATAGCAGGAGTACCTGATCATATGTGACGACAATATTCAAAGCATGAACGAATGGTAGACTTATAAATATGTAAGATAATTCTTGGCAAAAAGTATTGTCTAGCACGACACAGTGAACCAACGTCCCTAGCAGCAGACCTAGCAATGGATTCAGCAGAAAACCTTAGATCGATACAGCACAATGTCAGTTTATTGGAGGTTAGCATCAGCCATGCTGATTGAAGCCAAAATGGTTCGCTCAGACGATTAAAAGGGAGCGGTTTCGTTTTTTGAGACATTAAAATTAACAAGTACTCCTTGCCCCATTTAACAACAGATTGTAGGTCTTTTTTTTTTTTTTTTTTTTTTTTTTTTAGAACAGCTGCCAATTTGACTTTATAGAACCAATCAGATTTAGTATTAAGACAGGAGTAAAAAGTTGTCATCATCATAGATACAGAGTTGTCATCAGGAAGGTTGTTAATAAAAATCAGGAATAATGTCGACCCAAGGATAGAGCTGCGTGAAACACCTGCATGAGCCTATATTGTGTAAACAATTAAGAAGTTGGGGGGGGTTGTAACATCATCCACGAAACATTAACAGATTAACTTAATATAAGCATGACTAGTTCTTTACGTCGTTGCGCTATAAAGCTTAACTATAAGTTTTTAAAACAAAGCCAGTTTAAACTGTGTTTCCATCGGCCCCGTTTCCATATCGACTTTCCGCTGTTGAAGGTGTCTGGTGTCACTGTATTCAGCGCCCTCGAGCCAACCCAACAATGTGCACCTCCTTCCGCCCGGTAAGTTTTAACAAGTCAATTACACAAGATTACGTTAGATTATTCGGATGACTGCCATATGGCAATTGGCACACTGTCAGCAGCCCCTTCTGAGGAAGATGTCAGTACCGTAGGCGATCGAAATGATTGCCTACCGCTTAGCACAGTCTCCGCTTGACCTTTTTGGTTGTGGGATTTCGTGGTTAGGGTGTTGAATGGTTATCTGAGCTAGTGGGATCAGAATTTGACTCAAAAGAGCCGGAATTTTGACCTTGTGTTGAACTCTGTAAAGAAACAGAACATTACACTGGGGGCGAGGTGTGGAGTGGGTGTGGGCTCGACGTGACTAGCAGGACCATTATTACTGTAGAGGGTTCGGCCCTCAATAGGGACTTCTGCCGCACTAAACACAGCTTAGTAAACATCAGTGCGCACACCACAGAAGGAAGGTTAGAAAATTAAACATGTGAACAAATTTTCAAGTGTAACGAGTTCGATCCTCACTGTCGGTTCCTTTATGGCCCTGTGCCAGACCAAATTTGACTTAGTATTTATAAAAATCTGAAGTTGATGTTAGCAAACTAGCTTAGACCATTATCACTGTAGTGTATTTGATCCTCATTATGAGCGCCATTATTATAGCCAGACGAAAGAAAATTTAGTCAATACCAGGGCGTCAAGCGTCATTATTTCTGTAGTGAGTTCGATTATCTTTGGAAACCTCATACTGTACTAAGTCAAGCCTCGACGTTAAATAATGGCTAGAGAGCAAATCAAATAGACCATTATTACTGGGCGTTCAGTAATTTTTGCATTTAGAAAATATACGTAAGGGTTTTGTGTATCCGAAACGTAATTTCTGGAACGTGCGGGCCAATAGACGTAATACAAACTTAATAAATAAAAATGAGGCGTCTATTTCAAATAAGAAGCGTCTTCTATAATATCGTTTAAAGTAATAATAATAATAACGGATTAAAAAGAAATCCATTACTTCTTTAGAAATTGCTTTGTTTACGTTTCGGGTACGAAACTAAGTAGATCTGAAGCTTTCGAGAAAAATAATCCGAGTAAGGGGGGATGTACTTCCTTAATTCGGGTAAAAAAGCCTTGCTTCCTGCGAAATCCATTGGTGCCAAGCGGTAAAGCATACAGGATGAAATGATGGTGTCCACTACAAAGGAAAACGTAGGTTCGATTCCTGCGAAAGGACACAAATTTCTTTACTTAGGTTTTCATGAATGCCCATAAATGGGGCTTCAATTTAAGAGTATTTTTTGAGTAAGTGTTCACAATAATAACGTTGAAGTTATGTCTCTCACACAAAACTCTCTCTCTCATATATATATATATATATATATATATATATATATATATATATATATATATATATATATATATATTTATATTACTAGAATTATTTGAGTAGGCGCTCTGTTTATATATTAAACGGTATATTTAATTATTTTCACCTACCGTCTTTAATGTTCAAGAAATCTAATAGGCGCACCGAGCTAAACGGTGTCTCCCTTTACCATGAGGGCGCTAATCTTCTTTAATAAGATTTCTCGAACATTCAATCCAAACATACTTGCTTTACCACGAGAACCCATTCAACAAAGAAAAACAATCACCATTCTTAAGAAATGCATATCTCTCATTGAGACTTTTGTTATACTAATATTCACCCAATACAAGTCCAAACAACCACTCAGGGGTTGTATGTGGTGTTGTGTGACTGTAAGAAAAAACCAGAAGTGAAGTTCATGACGTTCTGCAGGGAAAATAACAGATAACCCTTGATTTGAAAAGGTCAAGATTGTAGTGAATCATGAAAACATCCTACTATGAGTCCGTGCCACAAGGGGATAGTTGGTCTAGTTCCACGTGCCATGTCTAATGGATATCAGTTATCAGTTATCTCCTGTTAATTCCCCTCTCCAAGTTCTCCACTGCCTTAACAGGGTTTTGAACTCATACTCTTTGGGTCCTGTCACTGGATCTAACCAATGCCTTTATCCACTGTGCCATGTGTCCTTGAGGACCGAAAGAGTGCAATACCTGGTTAAGGCAGTGGAGAACTTTCAGAGAGGAATTAACAGGAGATAACTAACATCCATTAAACATGGCACGTGGAACTAGAACAGTTTACCCCAGTGAGCGAAATAAAGGATTCAGTTCGACATTCCAACTACCTGAAGAAGGCCGGAGCGTACAACGGCAGAAACGTAGTAATAAATATGGCGACAAAGATGAGGACAATAGTCCGAATAATGTAAATAGTGTACATAATACCTCATCTCAGAAATATAGACAGAGGCTGGCTCGTGGTATTCAATAATTTAAGAACAGATTGGCAAGTTATCATCTTGCAGTTGAAATGGATAGATGTAAACGTAAGTTCTATGTTAACAGTTTCTTCTATCGCGCTTCACTTGCGCCTTCTTCCTTTCTAGTCAACATTGATCTTCAAATTTTTTTCTCATATTGTTTCACACTCGGTATACCCTTGCATCTTAGTGACTTTATTGCCTTGCATCTTAGTGACTTTATTGCCTTGCATGAGATGAAACGATAAAAATCAGATACTGTATGAGTGTTAATGTTAGAAGACGACTGATGGCATTGAAACGATCTTCAAAATATTTGCTGACCCTTAGCATGAATATACTGTATCCGTCTTTCAGGGTGTCGAAATTTTATTTCCCGTCGATGTATATATGAAATGCTTTGAAAAGAAGTTGTCAGATGAAATATTTCCAAGGTTATTTTTCTTTTTCTTCTTTGTTTTTTTTTTCGTCGTCGTCCTCTTCGTCTTCTTCGTCCTCGTCTTCCTTCTTCTTCGTCGTCCTCTTCTTCTTCGTCGTCCTCTTCGTCTTCGTCTTCGTCTTGTTGTGGTGGTGTTTTTTTGGTTTTTTTTTTTTTTTCTTTCTTTGTTTTTTTAAACATGCAGTATTTTCACTGATTATTTTACTAGTTTACCCACGCCGCCAAAATATTACGACTGTATTTAATTGATTTTGCAAATGTATTAGTTATTTTCATTTTTATAATCCTATTATCCCATGCTTGAGACTAAAGCCACTAAGACACAAGAGTGTTACTCAGCGTGAAATAAGAAAAAAAAAAGAGAAAACTTATAGAAGAATAATCAAGATGACAGTAGATAACGCTTGACATTGCATTTAAATTGTCGAAGATCAAAGTTGGTTGGGAAACCTCAAATCGGAAGAGTTCCACATGCGAGAAGTGCGAGAAAAGAAACTTGCCACCAATCTAGTACTGCGCAGTTAAATTCATAAAGTCTACGTACCTCAGCGAAAAGTTCATCGGAACAATTACCATGAAATTATTTATACAAAAAAAAAAGGTACAGTGAAATTACAGCGGTGGAAAAGTGACTGAAGCCGAGATGCCAGGTCAGGACCAATAATATTACTGATTTTTTCTTTGGATTTTAGCAAGACTCCCTAACTAAAATATATAGCAGAACACCAGACCAGATGTAGCAGCAATTTTCGAAGCATGGATGAATGATACACTTAAAAATGATCTATCTTGCATATTTATATATCCTGAATCTAACACGCTGAATCAACTTTCTTAGCAGAAAACACACCAATGGATTCAATATAAGCTTTCCATTTTTAAATTTTATTATCCTTCTCTTATTTTCTTTCTTCCATTCATGAAATGTGAGCTCGACAAGGGACAACGAGTCACTATTAAGAAGGTTAATACCAGCTGTGCTGATGGGAGGTAATAAAGGGGGGGGGGAGTCTTTCAGGCGATTATATTTTCTGTAGGAGTCATCTCGGATTTATATTGATACAATGAACTATTATCATATGTAAGAAACAATCTTGTTGCTTATAACTATCGACAGAAAACTAAAAAGAAAGAAATTAAAAGCTATATTATAGTAACGAGTTATTGTGTTTAAGTAATGTATCCTGTTGTCATAACAACGGAAGTATCTAATTACTAAAAAAGTAAGACCAGGTCGCTAAACAAAGAATATCACATTGTCTTTTATATGATAGATAAGTCTACTCATATTGTTTCGTTATTGTTGATTTTATCACATTATTCATTGATGCACTCTTAATTATTATTATTATTATTTTATTACTAGTTTTTCATCATATCGTGCCCCGTTTTTTAACATATTCTGGGTCGATTAAGTTCGTTTATCACAATGGTCTACGTTTCGTTAAAAAGTGATCAGTGGCGTAGCTAGGGGGGCGGACGGTCCGCTCCGGGCGGCACTTTTGGTCCGCGGTGAGTTTTCAGAAAAGAAAAAAAAAAAAAGAAATAACATAAATTTCATTAATTCTTACAAACAAACAAAAAAAAGCAACGATAAGGACGAATATAGGGTTCAAATGAAATCAATTTGTCTTTGGTATGGCTGGCTTTGAGCCAAGTAATAAAAAGAAAAAATGTCTCCAAAACACATTGTCAGCTGGTGGGGATAAACCCCACTTACAAGACGTAAGCTAAAGGTGTGAAAAAAAATTGAACATTTTTAAAGGGCTTGATATGGGGTTGGATTAAGTGAATTTAGTGAATCCAGTTTTTTTCACAGCAATGTGAGAAGTTCAAACTTTGGCGTCAGTTCTTTGATTTTGATTTTTCATGTTTGAACTTTTAGTGAAAAAAAATTAAATAAGTGAACCAATTGTTTGTTTGTTTTGTTTTTTTAATTATTTTAGGCCTAGCTTTAATATGGATATAAAATCATTACTTTCATAAATTATAAAATAAATAAATGAATTGAAATATATCCCGTGCATTAAGAATATTACATGCATTCCATTTTTTTTTCTAGAAATATCGAACGGCAATTTAAAAGATAATTGAAGATTAATATTTTTTAAATGCACAAACTTTAAAGTCCAAAAATGGGTAGATTATCCAATTTACAAGTTTTCACAGGAGTAAAACAATGCAATATTTTATTTTTTGTTTATATACGTGAAGTTTTATTAAGCAAAATAGACTGAGTTAAAAGTATAACACTTATTTCAGTTTTTAAAAATGAAATTAATTTTATTGGACTTTTAATTCTTAGTCTACTACATTGCTAATAATAACTTCAACTACGTAAAAATAATAATTTAAAAAGACATTTCATTTTTTTACATTGTTAAAAGAAAAATGAACCGTATTTCTGTTAATGTGGCATTTAATTTATAGTTCCTCATTTGTTAGAATTGAAATAATTATTAAAAAAAACTGATAACTTATGGATTAAAAAGTACAATGTGTTTTTGTTTTACTTTTTAAATAAAACAGAGAATATATAAACAAAAACAAGTTACCTTTCTTTTAATATCGTAAAAAGTCCTTCTCTGACGATCCGCTTAGGTGAAACCTTGGTAGGTTTGTCTGGCTCTCTAGGTTTAACTAGGTCTGCTCTACTCATTGTATTGAGCACTTTATTTAGTAGTTTTTCGGTTAATGTACATGTTCTTTCTTTTTTTATACCTTTTTTCCCCTTTGGTGTTGGTTTGTTTATTTGCAAATCAATATACTGAAGGTTTTCCGAGCGAGTACAGTTTCTTATAATTGTTAGATTTATTTATATAATATAAACTTTAAGGGGTTAATGTGCATTGTAATATTGTATTTGTTGTAAAGGAGGGGCAGCAAACCAGCCCCGGACGGCAAAAAACTAGCTATGCCTCTGAAAGTAATACTTTATTCCCAGTTTCGCGCCATTAGTTATTCACTGAAGAAAAAAAAAAGCACCAATAATAAAGTGAAGTAAAACTGATAGTAAAATAAAAAAAGAAGCCATAAATAAATATAGAGTCCGACTTTAATTCTGCACTCTTGTGACCAGACCCCAGAAATCTAGTTTGGTTGAACATTATTAATGAATAGTGAATTCGATCCATACTAGGTGCCTCATATTTTTGGCCTTGTACCAAACTTAACTATTATTTAATGAGCATAGTATATTTTGCGATGGACTGTATGCTCTATCCGTGGCCATACCGGAAACTAATTTTCGACCATATAGATTAAAGAATATTCAATCTGAAAAATGCGACGCTAACATCGGTCCACAAGTAGTCTTTTAGTATGACGATAAACTACATCCAGCAGCAAGGCCTCTTAATTGGCATATTTATTTTGAGATGAAAAATTCACACCGGCAGGATTATTCCAGACAGCACTTATAGCTGGTACAGAAGTATATCACCGACCACCAACCATGAAGCTGTCACTTTAATAACTATCACCAAATAATTTTTCAGTGACTTATATTTTGTTGCTCCTGGTCAGTATCTTGATGGGTGACCGCTTGGGAATCCCAGGTACTGTTGGGTGTGCGGGTGGTGTGAATGGCTAACGACTCTGAATGAGAAATTGGAGAGCCCAGTTGGAATTTCCGTTGAGTTCACATACGAGCAAATACCCTTGGGGAAAGATATGAATCCATCTTTTTTACCCAAGCTATGGATTAAATAGCTAAACAGTCTTATAGCCTTAGCTGGCAATCAGTCTACCGCAGAAAGTAACGGCGTCCAACTGCGGGAATTCTATGTCAACAGTGAATCACAAAGTGACTGATCCCCCAAGAGTACATCACGCAAGGCACATAAGGAAGCATATTTTAAGTAAAAGTTCAATGGTTTGTACCTAAAAGGATGTTCAGTCCCTCCTACAGTGCTAGCAGTGTGGCTTTATTTTCGCATTTCACACTCCAGTGACTCTGGTCCTAAAGTAGTAATTACCGTATTTTCCGCAATTTAAAGAGTATTCCCATCCCCGAGGGAAAAAAAATATAAAACTCAACCTACACTCACTCTATACCCTAATGACTAACAAAAGAGAGAGAAAGGTAAACTTTTTTTTTTTTTTTTTACGCATAAGTCCCTTCAGGATTTCAGAATTAAATAGATGATGGCAAAAGATTAAATATTATTTAAGTTTACAAATCGTAAAAAATAAAAAAAAAATTAAGCACAATAGGAGAAATTTTTATGGGGTGGGGAGCAATAATTTTTGTCGATTAGCATTCATTGGACCTTTCTCAAGAAGAAACATTTTTCAGAATCGAAAAAAATATTGACTTTTTAAAAATCATTTTAAAAGGGGGTGTTTTGTTTATAATGTCAAATCGATCCCTGACTTTTTACAGTTATCTGGATTTAGCTGTTTTGTACGCGAAAACTGGTTTAAAAAAAAAAACAGGTTTCTTTTAAATAACAAATAGTTATATGGTATGATTATTTCCCTAATGTGCCACTGGATTCATGATCGTATTAAATCATAATTTAATCATCACTACTTACATAAGCTAATCCACTTGTAGAATAGGGAAAAATCCTGGGGAATATTTCTTGCAGATTAACGTTTCTGTCTCTATTTCTGAGATGAAGTATTGTAATTATTTACATTGTTCGGGCTGTTGTAATCTTCTTCATATTCACGACGTGTTTTTTTTTTTTTTTTAATAAAATATGGGAACCAGTAATACAGAGTGCTGGAGATAAGCAATAATAACTACAAACAATGAAAGTGTTTATAGAAAAGGCAAGGGGAAGCTACCATACGGCGGTAGGAAAATGATTGACGCCGAGGTGCCAGGTCTGGACCAATAACATTACGGATTCTTCTTTAGATGTTACCAAGAATATATATATATATATATATATATTGTCATCCATAGACACTGTTTCGCAGCTCATCAGTGTGGCTAGACGTCCGATTGCCTCTAACTAGGATCGAAACCCGACTGAATTGGCATCAGTCGGGGATTCTACCACTAAGCCATTGGGATAAAGATGAATTTAAGCGTATTTATTTTTAGATAAACACACAGTGACTGAGAAAATTCGATTTACCGAAGAGTCTTGCATTATTAGCCGTAATATCCACCGTTTACAAACTCACACTTCCTCCCTAGAAAGCTCAACCGAAATAAATTTTTTCAGGAGCATATATATATATATATATATATATATATATATATATATATATATATATATATATATATATAGCAAGAGCACCAGACTATATCTGGCAGGAATATTCAAAGCATGCCGAATGATAGACTTATACATATGTCAAATAGATTCTGGAGAGAAATGCCTGGCACGACGCAGTGAACCAATTTTCCAAACCTAGCAATTGATTCAAAATATTTCTACTTTATGCCAGTAAAGAATTTTAGCCGGAGACGGCGTAACGTGTCCCACTCTTGGAGGTTAGCATCAGCCATTTTGAAAATAGATTGTTTTGATTTTATGATTTGTAATAGATATGCAGAATCGGTTACAAGATATAAATGTCCCAATTGCTAATAAGCGTCTGTCCGAAAGGTACAATTTCTACTTCAGCCAATTTGAGTTGCAAACCTCTTCCGCTGATAAAACTGAATGTTTCGCCCGTAAATTCTCCTTTAACTCTATTCTTGACTCATCTGGAGTATCCTTGCTTAACTTTCCACTTATAACTGAGTCGCTGTTAAGTGATATTCATCTAACCCCTTCCATGCTTTCCGCTATCATCTCGCATGGGGACCTGATGGTATCCCTGTAATAGTCATTAAGACGTGTGCTATCGAACTGACTCCTGTTCTCTCTACACTCTATATTAAATGCTTCGATGCTTCTTGCTTTCCTGAATGCCGGAAATTCTCATCTGTTGTTCCAGTTTTAAAGAATTCAGGTGAACCATATGACCCTTCCAACTATTCGTCTGTTAGCCTTCTACCTCTTTTTGGAAAACTTCTAGCCCTAATCGGTGCCGAACTGCTTAAGAATCTCACATCATAGGGCCTTTTCTCAGACAAGCAATATGGCTTTCGCTTCTCCAGGTCAACTGTTGATGTACTGACGATAATTGTGGAAAGAGTCTATCAAGCTCTATATAAGAATGGTGAATTTCAGACTGTTGCTTTGGACATCTCGAAAGCTTTCGACAGGTATTCTTCACAAAGTGAAAAGTTACAGTGTTTCTGGTCAAATTTTCGATCTGATCCGGTCTTTCTTATCAAATCGTGAAATGAAAGTTATCTTGAACAACCTAGGTCCTTTTGTACAAATGAAGCTGCCACTCCCGGCCTCTATCCTTGGTCCTACTTTGCTTTTAAGTTTCACTTACGATCTTCCCGATGATATCAGCTCTCAACTTGCTACCCATGCTGATGACAATTATTTATTCCTGTCTCGATACTAAGTCTGGAGTCAAATTGGCGGCTGATGTCAAAAACGACCTTAGTTTGCTGTTAGCTGGGGAAGCTGACGGCTTGCTAATTTTAATGCCTCCAAAACTAAACTGCTCTCTATTAATCGTCTGAGAGAACCATCTCTGCCTTCAATCAGTATGGCTGATGCTAACCTCCAGAAAAGTGACTCGTTGCGCCGCCTTAGGCTAACGTTATCAGCTGATATGAAGTGAAAAGATTACATGAAAACCATTGTTAAGTCAGCTGCTAAGAAAGTTGATTCATTGTGTCATGCTAGACAATTTTTCTCCCTTAAATCTATCTTGCATATTTACATGTCTACCATCCGTCCATACTTAGAATATTGCTGCCACATATGGTCTGGTGCTCCGAATATTATATATATATATATATATATATATAATATTTGAAAATATATAGAAAATAGGAAGGAACTGGTTAGGTAAATAATCCAAAGTTCCTTAGTATTTTAGTTATTATTTTTAAAAAATAGTGCTCGATACAAAAGTAGAGCATAAATATATATATCTAAAAATATGATTCCAACTCGCGACATAAGAGGTCTCATGTTTCAAAACAAGAGCCGAAAACGTCAATATAATTATTTGAATTAAATTGAGTTAAAGTAAGCTCTGTTCCATCTTCAAGCGAAATTTTTTTTGGAATAACGTATTTCTGAAATTTACGTGTTTTAATAATTGAAATCAAAATTTCCATGGTAACAGCTAGGGCGAATTGTTTAAATTGGGTAGGCGTGTGTTGGGTGTTTTTATTTATATATATATATATATATATATATATATATATATATATATATGAGAGAGAGATCATTGATATAAACCAAAGAAGAATCAACAATATAATTGGTCCTGATCTGTCGTCTCGGTTTAAGTCACTTTCCCACTATCGTAAAGTTGCCTCCCTGTGTCTTTTCTATAAATACTTTCCTGACAACTGTTCGGATGGAACCCTTCACCATGGTTCTTAGACTTTTTTAAAAATTTAAGCGCTGTACTAGATTGGCAGCTAGGTCTCACAAATTTACAATTGAATTGGGTAGATGTAATCGTAAATTCTATGCTAGCAGTTTCTTTTCCCAGTTGTGGAACTCTCTTTATGCTTTCCAGCTAACTTTAATCTTCAAAAATTTAAATGCAATGGAAATCGCTTTCTACTGCCCTCCTGATTACTCTTCTTTTGTTCTTGCCCCTTAATAGTTTCTCAATTCCAATTCTTCTACGCCCAGTAACACCTTGTAATGGCGTTAATGCCTTGCTTTGGCTGAAACCTATTAAAAAAAAAATAACTGGATTGGGTACTTATTCAAAAAATACGTTAACCCCAAGACTCTTAGAACTATGACCACCTCCACCTCCCTCTATCCCTTGCAGCTCGGAACAAGTTCCTTCCCTCTGCTTCCTCCTCCAGACCACGTTCTGTCATCCACTTAAGTCCACCAGGTATGTCACGCTTTGTTTTCCTTTGTCTCTCTTTCTCTCTATTCGACCAGTGAGTATCGGATTCTCCAGGCCCTCCTTTCTCATTACGTGTCCCAGAAATTTCAGCTGCCTCTTCCTGATATTAAGTATAAGCCTCCTCCTTGTTTGCAACCTCTCTAAGATCTCATCGTTGCTCACACGCTCGGTCCACTTGAATATTACAAAATTTTTAAAACATTTTAACCAGGGTTTCAATTTACAATATAAGTAAATTGGATACGAATCTTTTTTTCTTTAATTATATATAAAAAAAAAAAAACTTTCTCTCCAGAAACCAAGTTATAAGCTTTTTAGGACGTTTTTTTCCGGCCGGTGATCAAACAAAAAAATAATCAACATTTTAAAGAAAGAATTGGAATTGTGTTGGCGTTTATGTTTCTATAACGAGCAAATTTTAACGGGTGAGTGGCAATAAACGTTAACACTTAAACTTTCTAAAACTTGTTGATATTTGAAATAATGTGTTACCACACACACACAGAGGTACTTAAATGTATTCATTGAGGTTAGACACTTTGTCGGGGCGAGGTGGGGGGTCCTCCACAGAAACTCATTTGGTTCTACTCCTGTGATGAGGATGTGATTGTGAGGTATTTTTATTGTATAAATTCTTAATCGCGTCCCCACCCGGCTTAGAGACCGGTGCACACATCCAGTTCGAAACACCCTGGCGGCAGACCTGGGTAGGGTTCTATTCATAATTCAAATCATCAACCTCTTACTGGAACCAAAGACACATTTTATTCATTCCAGGAGGAATTAACTTTAAATCCACTCCTCCTAGTGGGGTTTTCCGCGCGTCTGGATAATAGAGACCAAAAGTCGAGGTTTCTTAAAAAAAATTATCATCCAGGCACTAATAAAAATGTATTTGATTGTAGAGGCTTCAGAAAGGAAGCTTTGTTGCTAATACTTAGAACGTATCATAAATATTTATTCCATTTAGGCATCACTGATTTTACAAATTACTCTAACTTTTTATAGAGCCTTATCGAAGTGATTGATTGATTTGATTTATAGAGCCTTATCGAAGTGATTGATTGATTTGATTTATAGAGCCTTATCGAAGTGATTGATTTGATTTATATAGTCTTGTCGAAGTGATTGATTGATTTGATTTATAGTGCCTTATCGAAGTGATTGATTGATTTGATTTATAGTGCCTTATCGAAGTGATTGATTGATTGTACCAGAACACGGGTTTATTTATGTGATAGAAACTGTAGAATGCCTTGCCAACATACCGTTGAGTTTTTCCCAGCTCTTCATAACCAAAAGTACCTATGATTATCTCTGGAGGATTGATTGAATCGTTTTCTACGGTTTATCAACCTTTTGTAGGTTATTTAAAGCCTAAATTTTTTTTTAGATTATAAGATTTTTTTATTTTATTTTTTTTATTTTTGAGATAATTTTTTTTTTTTTTTTTTTTTTTTTTTTTTGATAAAAGTAGTTTTATTAATTCACTCACAAGGGGAAGAGCTGGATTCATAACCTTTCCCAAGCGTAATTGTGCGTAAATGTATATAACAAACCCAACTAAGCTTACACCCCATGATATCCCTAAGCGGTCACCCATCTAGGTACTGACCACGTTCGACGTTGCTTACTTACTAGGACATAGGCGATCATGGCTCTCCACAATGTCGTGACTTTTGTAGCTCTTAATAAATTGTTTTTTTGTTATTTTACCTAAACCCTGTTACGCAATCCATTTACTTAAGTTCACTAATTGTGTTACGCATTGTTTTCCTCTGTCTCACTTGCCTTCGATCTCTCTTGTGAGTATCACATTTTCCAAGCCCTCCTTCCTCATTATGTACCTTAGAAATTTCAACTGTCACTTTTTGATATTAAGTATATGTTTCGTTTTTAACTTCGTCGTTGTTAACATATTCGGCCCATGATATCCTCAGCATCTTTCTGTAGAACCACATTTCTGTTACTTCAGTTCTCTTCTTCATCTTTGAGAAGATTGTCCAACATTCGTTGCCATACAGGTGGGACAGATATCACGTAACATTTCAGTTCTCTTTTCTTTGTTTCTAACGAAGTTTTTCTATTAATACTCTGCTTAGCTTTTGGGAGGCAACTTTGGCTATCCCAGTGTGTTTTCGGATTTCAGTCTTACTAATAGTAGTAAAAACGACATAAGCCTTGTCTAGCCTGGTACAAGGGCACGATAATTGAGCCCCAAGTGAAGATGGAACTTACTAAAGATAGCTGGTGATACTCAACTCACTAATTCTAATTCCATGACAGTTTTACTTGGATCGGCAGTATCAAATATTTTAATTCTTTTCTTTTTGTTTATTTTTATAATAATTGTTGAAATCTGTGATTGTGTGGTAGAAAGGGGCAGATTTCTATTTAAGTTGGTTGAATTTACGATGTCAATTGGGCCACAGGGGAGCGTTTCAGTTAGCAAGGTCGATTTTACTGTCTTTAAACTATAATCTTCCATGATTCGCTCACATACATTTATATCTGCTCATGGCGTATCCAAATGTAAACAAATGACGTCACACATTATGAAATGGACAAAGCCCGATAATTATTTTAAGACATTGTTATGTTTATCTTATTCTTTTCAATCCTCTGATATTTACATTTGAATTAATGTCCTCATCTTTGTTGTTGCTGTCACGACGTTTCAGCTGTTATGCCTTCTCCGGCCTTCTTCAGACGTCTATCGATCTGGGCAACCTCCAGAGAATATCAAACTGAACCTTTTTATTTAATCTACGGGAGTAAATTGTTTTCTATCCACTTTTCTCAATGCCAGAAACTCAAACAGAAAATATCCAATTTTACATTAGGGCTTTTCTTCTCGCTTTCTTTAATCTGCCACAAGTGGTTAGCAAGGCGGGTGCTAATCTTATATTTTGCCAAGTTAATGTTTTATGATTGTAAAATCTTTTAAATGTTCCCACTGTAGAACCTATATACACTTTCTCGGTGTGGGTATCAAACTTTACAATGGCCTTATATATGACGTTTTCCTCCAGGCAGTTATCATTAAGTGAACAATTCGCAGCATCTCTACAATTACATTTCTTTTTGTTTGTTAATTGTTTGTTTAGCATTATGCTGTTGGGTCCATCGATTAATCTCCCCATGTTTGACATAAAACTATGACATACTTTTATCATATTTTTGTTAATTTATTTTATAGAAAATATTTATCTATGGACGTGTTTATTTAATAATTCGAGAAAAACCTTACCAATTTTAATTTATCCTTTGGAGTGTGTGGGGTAAAATATATATTTTTTTCTTTTACCTTTACCATTGTGTTTTCTTTCCCTATCTCTCTCGTGTGGTTCGACATTTTCTCAAATAAAATTTAACCTTTTGTACCTCTTTTAAGGCTTTCTCGTATTCCCCTTTAATTTCGTTAAATATATTGTTTATATCTGAAGAATTGCTGAACAATTTGTATTTTTCATAACTGCTCTTTTGTGGTTAGATTTTTCATTAACGTATAAAGTTCTGTTAGACTTTAAGAGGAGAGACTTTGATTTCTGTGATAGATTGACGATAGTGGCATACCTAAAGTAAGTTATGTTACTAAATGGTAATAATAATAATATTAGCCGTTTCCTGGTAAGGAAATATTCGGCATACATTGAAGTGCTACTTCTTCTACACTTTTCTTCACTCCCTGGGATCATGCTGGGATCAAAATGTAGTACCTGTGCTCATCAGTAATGGTAAGATTGGGACGTTCTGGCGTTGCCCATTCGACATAGGAATTTTTCGGCAGATGGACAATTAGGCGTCAGATTACTACTACGTGATTATAGTGATTTGTGTGTGTGTGTGTGTGTGTGTGTCTCTCTCTCTCTCTCTCTCTCTCTGTCCGTCTCTGTCTCTCTCTCGCTCTGTCCGTCTCTCGCTCTCGCTCTCTGTCCGTATCTCTGTCCGTCTCTCTATCTCGCTCGCTCTCTGTCTGTCTCGCTCTCTGTCCGTCTCTCTCTCTCTCTCTGTCCGTCTCTCTCTCTCTCTCTGTCCGTCTCTCTCTCTCTCTCGCTCTCTGTCCGTCTCTCTCTCTCTCTCTGTCCGTCTCTCTCTCTCGCTCTCTGTCCGTCTCTCGCTCTCTGTCCGTCTCGCTCTCTCTCTCTCTCCCTCGCTCTCTGTCCGTCTCTCTCTCTCTCTCTCTCTCTCTCTCTCTCTTTGCTCTCTGTCCGTCTCTCTCTCTGTCTCTCTCCTTGCTCTCTGTCCGTCTCTCTCTCTCTCTCTCTCTCGCTCGCTCTCTGTCCGTCTCTCTCTCTCTCTCTCTCTCGCTCGCTCTCTGTCCGTCTCTCTCTCTCTCTCTCTCGCTCGCTCTCTGTCCGTCTCTGTCTCTCGCTCGCTCTCTGTCCGTCTCTCTGTCTCTCTCTCGCTCTCTGTCCGTCTCTCTGTCTCTCTCTGTCCGTCTCTCTCTCGCTCTCTGTCCGTCTCTCTCTCTCTGTCTCTCGTTCAGTTTGAGAAAAGGAGTAGTCGGAGGCATTTTTATATCATATTTCCTTCAGTGCAGCTTCATATTTTTCAGCCGTCAAAGCCCTTTTATTCCAAGATGGAAGCAAATATTTTATCAAAACGTAGAAGAAACAAAGTGATACACGATGGATACCTTTTTTATTCTTGACTCAACGAGCAAAAGGGATTCTGAATTAAAGTTTTGGCGATGTGGACAGAAACATCGATGTAAAGTGAGATTACATTATTCCATTAGTGTTTTAATAAGGTCCTTAATTCCCTAAATGAATAAAGTCATATTGAAAGTTGAGTGTTTTCAATGCTTTTATCATTGGGGGGGGGATCTGATCAAAGACGGTGACGTCGAAATAATCTGACGCCTAAACGGCTGTGGCGAATAGTCCAATTATTTTTCTGACGCCGAATCAGCCACGCTAAATGGGCTTCGCTGAAACGTACCAAACTCGGTAATATTAGCCATTTTGCATTCATTGATGGAGCAGACAGTGCCACTGTCGATTAAAATTATAAAATGTTTCTCTCAAAAAACCTGTTTTCTCAAGTCCAGTAACTGTTATCGCTCTTTCCTATATTGATGGGATTTTCCTTCCTAACCTTTTATTTGTGGTAGTGTGAAACCTCAATATCTTTTACTATGTTATTGCTTTCACTTTGACCTAAATGTGCTATCCATTTTTGTTGTTGCTACTGTTGAAAGTCCTCAAGTCCTGTTGTTTCTGTTATCCGGTACAGTTCTTTGTTTGTGATTCTGCAACGCCAGTTCAGTATTCGAAGAATTACGGTCTTCGTCAAGACCCACAGGCCTCACTCGCTCAAAGACATCTTTTGACCATTAATCTGAAAAAGCGGTTGCATACAGCTAAGACTTTAGAACGGTTTTGGCGCCATAAATGGCGTCCATGTGAAAGTCTCGAGCTGACGAGGCTATTAAAGAACTTGACTCCAGTTTTCAGGTTTGTTTTAAATGGAAAATACGAAGTGATGGCTGCGTGCAAAGGCAAGAAAATCTTTCCTTGCCGGTTATTAATCTGAGTAAAACTTATTTACCGCCATTTTGTTATCTACAAGGAAGAAATATCTACAACGTAGAAATTTTATTTGGGAATAATATCTACATAGTAAAACATAAAAGAAGAAAATGTAATTAAAATATGAAAATGTTTTCTTTTTATTCATAGTCTAACTATAAACAGCATGTACATCGGCTAAAATGTCTATACCGAGAAAATTTTAATTTGGAAATATCTACATAGTAAAACATGGTGCTACTTTGGCTTGTTATCTACATGAAAAGATAACAAGCTAAAGTCTCATTTGTTTTTTACTATGTAGATATCATTGCAAAATAAAATTTGTACGGTGTAAATATTTGTTTCCTTATAGATAGCAACCAAAGTAGTACCACTTATTTTGTTATTATAACACGCCACCCACGCCATGTATATAAGAATGATCAAGCAGTGTGTGGGGGGGGGGGACAAAAATCTGAATTTTACTGTTCGAGGAAATATAAGTGAAACCGCGCTAGACGTATTTAGCTTTTTTTATTAACTATATTTTAGAAAATACACGTACACACTCACACACACACACACACATATATATATATATATATATAATGTGTGTGTGTGATGGATCTGCGCCCAAATAGTTATTCTTCAGCTGCTGATGGCAGCGCAGCATTTGCTATGGCTGTACAGACCCAAACTGAAATGACAGTCTCTATTGCAACCAATGCATGTGAAGACGCTCCCCCCTCTCACGAGATATATAATATATGAGAAATGCTGAAAAGTTCTCATCGCGACACCCTTCACCATATCTAACCAAATGCCCAAAATCAGATTTTTAGTTTGAAACAGGTTCGAGCCACAGATAAGAACCCTTCTGCAAACCTTCGTATATATTGTTTTGTCCATACTATCGATAATGATGATATATTCTCTGAATTAATTCTTATCATGAACAAACCTCTCATCAACGGACTAATATTGGTCTATAGATGCGAAGGGATTATTTTTTTAGTTATAAAACCACTAGTAATTACCAGTAGTTATGATAATAATGTACATACTATAAATATGTATATATGGCATAAATAAATATTTACTCAATATAGATATATTAATCAAAATAACAAAAATAGATTTCTCACAACTACTTTCTCACGCACGCGCTAAAGTATCGTACTTTAACTTTACATATTGTACACGACACCTTTTGTCTTTGTTTACAATTGAAAGGCTCGCCACCAAGCGGTCACTTTGAGAACTAATACGACTTGTTCCGCTAACCCCGCAAATGTTGAAATACATCGCTGACGATTTGGAATTTTTTTTCCTGCAGATCTTTTATTTATTTATTTATTTATTTATTTTACCTACAGACTTTGTCCATTGCATCCGAAGTCTGTTGAGAGGACGGTTTGTTTGTATTTGGTTTGGGACTTTTAAATCACTATATTTTAGGAAAAAAAAGCCACTTGCTATGTTTTTAAAAGAATATTAAACACTTTTGTGTTTAGTTTATTCGTATCACTTTTTCGTTTTTTTTTTTTTTTTTTTTTGTAAGACACCAAACACTTGGCTTGCTGTTTTATGTTTTATTACAAATTTACATGTATTTTATAAACGTTAGTCTTAGTATATCTACGTATTTCAGTTGACATCCCCCGCCATTTAAAAATGGTGAATTGATATCAACCGACACGTCCTTAATAAAATGATGCAAATCCGAAGACGTATTGGTTTAGCGTAAGATGCCTTTCAAAAGCTAAGCAACATATTGAGAAACAGAAAAACAAAGAAAAGAGTACTTCACCGTTTTGTAATATCGGTCCTCATAGATGCCAGTGAATGCTAAACAATCTGCTCATAGAGGAAGAAAAGACCCGAGGAAACATAAATATGGTTCTATAGAAGAATGCCATGAATTCTATTGACCATGACGAAGTTTTAGAGAAAATGGCTACAAAAATGACACTTATACTTAACATCAGAAAGAAACCGCTGAAATTTCTAGAACACGTCATGAGGAAAGAGGACTTGGAAAATTTGACACTCAGAGGACATCTTGAGGAACAGAGGAAAACAGCGTATATAAACCTATCTAACGAGTTGGAGCACTTCGGTCCGGCCTTCTTCAGGTGGTTGGAATGTCGAACTTAACCCTCTATTTCGCTCACTGGGGTAGACTGTTCTAGTTTCACGTGTCATGTTAATGGATGTCAGTTATCAAAGGCACGTGGCACAGTGGATAAAGGCGTTATTTGGATCCAGTGACAGAACCCAAAGAGTGTGAGTTCAATACCCGGTTAAGGCAGTGGAGAACTTGGAGAGGGGAATTAACAGGAGATAACTGATAACTGACATCCATTAAACATCGATGTAAAGTGAGATTACATTATTCCATTGTTCGACATTCTAACTACCTGAAGAAGGTCGGACCGTACAACGGCCGAAACGTTGCAATAAATATAGCATAGTAGTCTGAATAATGTAAGTAATGTTGAAATTAGTATTGCTCAACTTTCATCCTAGTTCGATCTACCATCTTCCTACACTCATTTTCTTTGTTTACACCTTTTGGGCACTAAATGCGAAGGATTTGTTTTTCCTTAAAACGATAGTGTCAAAGGTTAAGACTCCTTCACACTTTAGACTTTACGGCCATATCACGTTGAAACAGCGGTTCTCGTACGATCACCGAAGTTAAGCAACGTGGAACCTGGGCAATGCCTAGATGGGTGACCACTTCGGAATACCAGGTGCTGTAAGCGTGGATATGCGGGTGGTGTAATAGATAAAAGTTCGGGATTAGAAATCAAAGAGCCAAGTTTCAATTCTAGTCGTGTTCGTTATACTTACGCACAAGAATCCTTGGGAAAGTTATGAATTCATCTCTTCTCCCCCCTCCAACTATGGGTTAATTAGTACTGTATCATTATTATCTCTCAAAAATTCTTACATTCTAAAAATATTTTCTGGCTTTAAATTACCTGAAAAAGGTTAAGTTTAATCATCGATAATCAATCAATCGATGAATATCTCTTTCGGACAATTTTAAAAAAAATTAAATTCCTAAAAGAACCAGAATTGACAATTGTCTCTTCTTCCAGTGTTTCAGGAGTATTGATCATTTTATAACCATTTTTTTCCCTTTCAGATGGTTGTGGTGGACAAGTCTTAAATAAATTTGTATATCTTACTTTATTTACTGTTTAAAATCCTAACCTCTGACCTTTTACGTCTGTCTAACCAGAAATCAAGGCAGCTACGATGCCATATTTAACGCTGCTTCTATTCGCCATGTCCCTTCAGGACGTTGGGAATCATAGCTCTCCACAATTTCCCGTCCTTTGTAGCTCTTCGTAAATTAATTTAACACTACATATACTGGGTGATTGAAAAGTAACTCCCTATTTTATGTATGATGGACTCTCCCTATAATTTTTATAAAACGGAAGAGTTACTCATGAAATAGGGAGTTACTTTTTTCTTCAATCACCCTGTAGTTTCAAGAGATCTGGAAAGAGTGTTTGTTAAAATTATGAGAGTGCTGCATACTTTCGGTCTTGTGCCACGTGTAGGCCACGTTTAGCAAATTGAAAGAGCACTTTGTTGTGTTGCAATTGTTTAACAATAGTGAGTTCGATCATTGCTGAGTGCTCCATGCTTTCGGCCTTGTGCCACATCTAAGCTACGCTAAATCGCTATATATATTTATTAATTTATTGACCGGCGAGTTTAGACGAGTCCTGACAACCAAATATGAATCTCAGATTTTTGTGCTTTTTAGGCATCTTATTCGTCCGCAATTGCCCGACAACCGGTTTTAACTGAATCAGTAGTGCTAGCACTACTACTACTACTACTACTACTTATTTTTACTAATTAGTATCTTCTGTAAATTATAAACTATTTTATGTGTTTTACTTTTAAATACACGGAGAAAAATCAATTCTGATCCCCCCCTCTTAAAATAAATTATGGTTATTATGAAATGAAAAAAATGTATAAAGAAAATTTAAAACAGGCTTTTTTTCGCTTTTATTTTACAAACGACACAAATTTTTTTTATTTTATTTTTTTTTACTTTTTATGACGTCAATTTTGAAATTTTTCTCACCTCACCCACCAATTCTTATTTGCGGTATTTTCTTAGCACAAACTTTTTTTTTTTTTGTTTTTTTAAAAAAAAAATAAAAGCGAATGCTTTGTAATAAATTTTAATTTCTCCAAAAAGAAAACTTACATGTTTCCGGTACCTTCATATTTTTTTTTTCCTGTTAGTATTTTCTACGATAATTTTATTGATTCACTCACTAAAAGGCTAAAATTTAAAAAAACAAATATTAACAAAGCACCAACAGGAAAGATTTTTCCTAATAACTAACAAGACTGAAAACGAAAAAAATACAATTGCATGATCCACGAAAATCAACATTAATTTGAAATTAAGTATCGGCATGTGATCATATAACGGGACAGAGAGAAAAGGGTTTTTTTCCCCTCTAAGAATTAATTTCGGTTCTTTAATTTTGCTTTTTTTAAAACTACGAGACTGCAACCGTAGGAGAACTACTATCAGACAGACACAGCAGTAGTAATAATTACTAATAAAAAATAATAAATACTAAAAAAACATTTTAAATGGAAGTCGTGTTTTCAAAGACGAGAAATCGTAAAGAGGATATAATCGAAAGACACATCTCACTTTATCAATGAATTGAAAACCAAGAACAAAGCACTACAAGAAAATGCCACATGGCATGGAAAGATGAATAATAATAATGCCGACCAAACAATGGGGAAAACAAAAAGTTGCAGTGCGTGTGTGCGCAGCTGCTGCTGCTGCCCTCCCCAGACAAAGTGGGCGGACTTTGTGTTCAGTCTGTCTCGATGAAATGAAACATAACATCTGTCACAACCTTTACAACACGTATATTATACTTCAATTTTAAAAAGAAAAACCACGTGAGTGTGTTTACGTATGTGAAATATGTCTTTACTTTTATTGATTTCAAAAGAAGTCAAGCGAGAGTAACTGTCAACATTGAAGAGCGGGGGGGGGTAATTGTCGTATAGAACAAAAAAAAAACCTCTCACATATTTCAATCAGTTGCTGTTATTAAGTGTTCGTTTAGTTATCATCGCTGTTTTTTAACAGAAATTTTCTAGTCAAAAAGGTGTATGACACAAAACAAAATGTGTTCTGTCACCAGGAAAACAAATTTTATTTTTAGTTAATTAAAACAGTAGATTCAATTTAATATCATTGTAGAAGTGAAAATACGTTAAAAAAATAATAATAATAAAATATTATAATAATTTTTTACTATACACTTTGTGATTTTCTCTCCTACGTTTAAATTACAAGTACTGCTTTTTCTTTTTCCATCTATTTCCAAAATAAACGGTAAATCTCTATTTGGCAATTTAAAAAAAAAAAATTCCCCTTTGTCTTTTACACTGTTTAATTTTCCTTCATTCTGAGTTGTGTGTGTGTGTGTGTGTTTTTAGTAGCTTAAGAAAATATGTTCATGCCTTTTTTCTAACACAAAATAATTATGATGGTAGCCGACCAGCTATCAGCCAGTCGGCACGGCTCGTCGATGTTGTAAACTACTTCTACATCAAAGTCAAACGTAAAAAAAAAATCTTTTCGATTCAATATTCATCATAAAAATAAACAAAATGAATAAAAATACTGTATCTTATGATAAGGAATATATAAGACAAATTGGGACACTATATTAATTACGCATACACACACAAAAAAAAGGCAACGTTTTAGTAAAAATAAATAAAGGAAAACCTTTGTTTTGAACAGAGGTTTCTTCAGAAAATACAGGAAACAAAGTTCTGATGACTAATTTTGAAAGGAATCTAAAAATATAAACTTTTCCGTTTTTGTTTTTTGTTTTATTTGTTTTTTTTAATCTTCCTGTCACTCCTGCCAACAAAAAAAGTCTTAAATTTACAAATCTGAAAATAAAATATTTACTAAAACAAATAAAGAATCGTTGAACTTACCCGGCCAACAAATTTAAGGGTTAGGGTTACCTACGAATTCGTACTTGGTGTCGGCTTTATTTGTAATCCAACTGGGGTCTTATAGATTATCCTTGATATGTTTGATTTATTTCCAGGCTAATTGTGGTATTTTATTCTAAAATGTTTCTTTAACTTAGTCCAGCATCGAGAGGAGACGAGATAACAGCTACGATTTTTCCCCCAGTAAACTAAAAATCCAATATGAAAGAGGCCCGTAGAGACTGTCGGTCAGTCAGCTCGGCAGTCGTATACAGACATGTTACAAAATACGGGGAAGGAGAAACGAGTAGTTAGAGTGAGTGAGCGTACGAAAAAAGAGAAAAAAGAAAGCCGGTTAGAAAAAGAAAAAGAGAACACATGGGATTGACTGAGAGGAGGAAAGACTGAAAGGAGACGACTAACGAGCTGAAGAGAGATAAGGATATTAGTGCAGAGGGTAGGTAACTTGTGCTTGAAAAATAGTAAGCAATGTGTGCGAGAGAGAACGGGAAGAGACGGGCTTGTGTGAGTTAAGAAGAAAACCGTGAGAAACAAGCCCGTCTCTAGTATAAGACATTTCTAAACAGTTCGATCCTCGCTCAGTGTTCCTCTGAGTGCGGTCTTGTGCCTGACTAGGCTCAGGGATTATCAAAGGCTAACAAGCAAATAACTAGGGGCGATGGAAAAGTGGCAGAGGTGAGGAAGTGTTGTGGGCCATTTTCAACTGAAGGTGGCAAAGAAGAAAGACGTGGAGTGAATTTTGAAAAGCGCAAACAAAAGTGGAGAGTGATTATAAAGAGAGGGAGAGAGAGAGGGGGAATTTTTTCTACCTGTCTCTCTCTCTCTCTCTCTCTCTAACTCTCTCTCTCTCTCTCTCTCTCTCAGTTCCCGCTTTTCGTTGTATTTTATGACTTTCCCTTTTTTTTCTTTCCTAATTTTCTTTCATGATTTTTCTGCAAATGTTCCTCTCTTCTTTCTCTTGTCTTCTTCACTCTCTCCTTTATTCTTCTTTATCTCTCTCTCCTTTATTCTTCTTTCTCTCTCTCTCTCTCCTTATTCTTCTTTCTCTCTCTCCTTATTCTTCTTTCTCTCTCTCCTTATTCTTCTTTCTCTCTCTCTCTCTCCTTTATTCTTCCTTCTCTCTCTCTCTCCTTTATTCTCCTTTCTCTCTCTCTCTCCTTTATTCTCCTTTCTCTCTCTCTCTCTCCTTTATTCTCCTCTCTCTCCTTTATTCTGTCCTTTCTCTCTCTCTCTCTCTCTCTCTTCAGTCTCCTGGTTTTGTCTTTCTTTTTCGCCTTTTAAGTTTCTTCAAAGCCGAGCAGTTACAAGAAATTATACAATTGTTAAAATTATGAAGAGGCACCAAAAAGATAGTCTTGCTTACAAAAACTACTGTTTGCCAAAGTTTTCTGATTCACGCTGACCCCTACAAATTTCAATTTAAAAAAAAATAATAATTAAATGCCAACGCCTTATTCTTTACTGATTCAACATTACTCATCCTGTCCTGACATCATCATCATAATTGTCACTTTTTATAATAATCAGCATGTTTTCTATTCTTCTTATTACTGTTTCTCAGCGTGCCGAAAATAAAGGAGTGTGTGTGTGTGTGTGTTTGAAATGTCTGGAAAGCTAACTGAAGAATAAATAGATCAGCAGGTCTTGGCAAAACTTGGCGTATAAATATTTCATCGATTTTTCCCTCTCACACACAAGTTTTTTTATTGGTTAAGGAGTCTCTATTCTTGGTGAGATCAGATTTGAATTACTTTGTCGACTACGCATAATAATAAATACAAAAAAAAGCATCTGCGTTCGAAAACGGCACATTTTTTGCCTCGGCTTTTTACTAAATTTATTATTAACAACTTTTTCGAACTCTAGAAATTTGTGTGATTTTATCAAAGTTAAGATTTCTGTGAATTTCTCAGAAAATGTTAACGTGATCCAAGAAATATTCACTAAATTTAAACGTGCGGATGTGACGGACATATTCGAGGAAAAGGTGTGATCTATAAGGTTAAATTCCCATCCTCATTCAACAACGGTTGCTACACGCACACCATACACACACACACACACATATATATATATATATATATATATATATATATATATAAGAAGTAATTATACAAAGAATTAATTGGCAATGTTAATGTGATTAGTGGCGAAATCACTTCTCTAACAAGACTTAATGAGGCATTAACTTACTGTCAATTCCTTGAATAATGCGATCCTTGTGATTTAGTTGTTGTCAGATGGAATTAATGATCCTGGGCCGAGTACTTTTGACAATTTCATATTGTCATCTTCAGGGCGTAATATTTCCATTTACAAGTAAACACCAAGACGAAATAAATATAGTGTAGACCGAAAGATGTTTTAAAATGTTATTTATTGACATATTTACATTTATTTCGAAGTGTTAACGAAGCTATTCCGCCATAAATCACATTAACATTGCTAATTCTTTTATAATTACTTCTTTATGAGATTATGTGTGTGATTAAGACAAATATAAAAATTTTCACTTAGCTTATTAATGTTACCTTCCCTGTCTCTACTGTAGAGTTTCGTAGATGGGCTCTCCAACAATCGCTCCGTCCACTCGTCAGGGGATATTACCAATTGACTTTATTTTCTCGTGTCCCCCCCCCTTTTATATTGAGTTGAAAAGAACATCAGTCTATATTTCTGAGATGAGGTATTGTAATTATTTACACTCTTCGGACTGTTTTCCTCAACTCTGTTGCCATATTCACGACGTTTCAGTCGTTGTATGCTCCGGCTTTCTTCAAGTGATTGGAATTTCGAATCGAATCCTTTATTTCGCCCACCGGCGAAAACGTTGGTTGAAATAATCCACTGAGTTCAATACGTGGAATTCTATTAGACAAATCGAGAGTTGTTCATCTAATTATGTAACACCGTATCATCACCCACTGGACCTACGCACTCCACAAGACCGGCCGTTGGTCCGATATGGTCCAGTATTACAGGTTAGACACAATTCTCCGGTTTCTACTGTCAATTCGAAGCCACCCTCCAGCCACGTTGTGATTGTTTTGATCCTGTAGAGTGGTCATCAGATCGTAGAAATCCGGAAACTCTCCGTTGATCCACATGCGACTTCGTCGGGTGAGAATCGGGTTAACAGAAAAAATAACTATAACCAAGAAGGACAAAAGTTTATATATATATATATATATATATATATATATATATATATATATATATATATATATATAACACACACACACACACAAAAAAATTCTTGTTGCACAAGGTTGAATGTTTCTTGTATGTGAACAATAACCAAACAAGCACAAATATATCGAATAATTTCTGTAAAGGAGTTGTGGCTTTCGTTTTAACTCTTTTTGGTCTGTTCTTAGCGCAACTACAACAACCTTCGATGTCCCCGTTCTTAATAATAGTAGTAGTAGCAGGAGTAACGTTACTTAGATGTTAGCGGCGGTATTCCACTTCTTTGCCCTCAGCTTCAGCAACACACAGCGGACACTTTCTTTTCAATCTCTGGCGTCTCTCCACTCAGTTCGGCTGCATTCGAAGACATCGAACCCAAAAACCTCTCTCCTCCGGTTGGCTCGCCTCTTTATTAAGATAACCGACCTCACATGTCCCAGACTGGTGACGTATCTGTTTTTCTAGTGCGAAAATACTGACATACTACCAAAGTGCAACTTCACTCCTTCGAGAATGAACAATTTACTTTTTCATCGATTGATTTCCAAGGTTCACAACAAGGCGCTATTGTTTATCACCTCACTATTAATTATTCGGCCGCTCTTTGTAAACTGCAGAGATTCTTGTTTTAAAAATAAATTCTAGATCAAAACATCCTTAATTTTAACTCCAGTTCTTATAGCGTCAAAATCCGTTTATTTTTTAAAAGTTGCAAATTATTATTGTTCCAGGAATTTTCTATTAGTAATCTGATATCCTTTGTACACTTACAAAAAGATTGTATTTCGTATTCTAAATTAACTTTCTGTAACATTTGCATATCAAAGTCCTTACAACATATTAACATCTTGGTTAGTCGAAAACGCTTCTCTTTCACTTGTTTTTTTTTTTTTTTTTCTGTTTTACAGCATATCCTCCTTTATTATCATTATTATTATTTCAGGGATGATATCGCCGCCTACCACAATTATAAATAAATAAACATTGATATTTATTTTTTAAGTCCATACACATAAAGATTGACATGGGTCATGAGAAAAGTTTAACTTTAAAGTAAAGGAAAAGCAAAATGTTATAAAGTTATTGAGTGATGAGAAGAGAAATTGAGACCTTCCAAGGTAAAACGGTAAAGTACGTCCAACAGCAAGGCCTCTGATCAGGTTTTAAGTAGTGTGGAACCACCTCTTAATTGCTGATGTCCCCAGGTCCACCCTGACCCGGGGTGGTAGTACTTGTTAGGGTCCCAGCTATGTGCAAATAGTTAAACCCCAAACTGGGGTCAAAACACTACGAAAGTGTATAAATAGGTTTTAATACCAGCAATACATCTTTAAAAAAAAAAAAATTACCAGCTATATATTTTGAGAAAAAAATATTACGAGCAATAGATTTTTTTTTTTTTTTTTTTTGAAGAAAAATATTAGAGCAACACATTTTAAAAAAATATATATTACCAGCATTAAAAATTGTCGGCATTAAATAATCCATTGAGGTTGATATGCTGTAAAACAAACCGAAATTGTAGTAAAAGTTGAAAATGCTGGCTTGAAAAATGTCAAAAAAAGACATAAGCAAAACGCCGGATTGACATCGATTAATTCATACCAATTTTATAGTGAAAACATTGTCAGATTTTATTATGCAAGTCATAGCATAGTAATTACTTTATAATAATAAAAAACCGATTTGGTGATACCACTTTATGCCCAGTAAAAAGTTAAACATATTCTGAGAGTATTTCCGAAATCGGTTGGTTAATAGCAATTTTATCGTGAAAACATAAACTGGCATAAAACACAAAGGTACCTAAATAAAAAAAAAAATAAAAAAACGATACCTAAGGTTTAAAATGCATTTAAAAAAAGAAAAAAAAATTTCTTAAAGCTTTTGTTTTAGTTTTAATTCCAAGCTAATAGAATATTTCCAATAAACAAAATATTTTTTCAAACCGAATTTAAATTGATTCACTGGATTTATATCATTTGACCGACTCTAGAGTTTCGTATTATACTGCTCATCAGGGTTATATATATATATATATATATATATATATATATATATATATATATATATTTACTTTGTTTTTCATATTTTTGTTAACGGAAACGCGTGTAACAAAAATATGGAAAATAATGTATATTTACAAAAAAAAAAAAAAAAGCCAAAAACGTTTGCGGTTTCTCCCTTCTCTTTAAAATATACACTTTTCTGTCGTTGGAATGTCTTTTTGAGAGGGGTAGATAATACACATTTATCCGAGGCTGGGTTGTTAATCATTACATAAATAATTTTGTTGTAATATTTTTTCCAGATACTCTAATAGTATTACTTTAAATCAGCATATATATATATATATATATATATATATATATATATATATATATATATATATATTTAAATTGATTGATACCTGTAAAATCAAACCTTTTCCGAATAAAGACTGTAGAGCTATTTTTCAATTTTTTTTTTTTTTTTTTTGTTGTGTGTAAAATCACACCCCACACACACACACACTGATCTGCCAAAGAACCTCTCCCAACAATCGCTAGATGGCGTTGACAAAGCAATATAAATGAAAATGATGCAAATGTCTGTTATTTTTTTACCCACAGGACGCCTTAGAGACTGGGCGTCTACTTCCTCACTGAAGGGACATTTTACCCCTCCCGCTTGTGAACCTGAGCTTGAACTCGTGTCTCGACGGTTGTAAGGTAGGAATTAATCTCAATAACTTGCTTTATCCTTAACTTTTTCACACCTATAAACTCTTCATACAGTGAAGTATTTTTATACCCCCACTGGTACTACAATATCGTCTCAATAATGACGTTTTGTTGTTTTTCTCTTTCCTTCATAACTTTTCTTTTCTTTGTTTCTCTTTGAAAAGGCTTATGGCATATTCTGCCATCGAAATACATTGTAATATTCAATTATTTTAGGAGTAATTAAAAATTCCACATGACTATAGCAACATATCCCCAAACATTCTTATCGAGAATCGATCATTGACGGACAGCTTGCACATCATGTGGCAAATGCTCGTCTTTCAATTCCACCGCTGCTATTGCTATCATTATTATATTATCCATTGATCTAAATAAAGCTTGTTGGATATTTTTCTTACTGGCAACATCTCGCCAAAAATCTTTTACCGTGTATTTATGGCAAAGACAATAAGGAAAAAAAAATAGGAAACTAATTCATTGATGATTTTTTTTTTTTTTTACGGTTTATCAACCTTTTGTGGGTTATTTAAAGCCAGAAAATATTTTTTAGATTGTAAGAAATTTTTGGAGATGATTTACTGATACAAGTCCTACAAGCATCGGTTCTCGTATGATCACCGGAGTAAAGCAACATTGAGCCTGATCAGTACCTAAACGGGTGACCGTTTAGGGATACCAGGTACTGTAAGCTTGTATGTGCGGGTGGTGTAATTGATAACCGCTCGAAATTTGAAATCGGAGAGCCGAGTTCTAATTCCAGTCGGGTCCGTTATATTATGCACAAATACTCTTTGGAAAGATATCAATCTACCTCTTTTCCCATAACTATGGGTTAATTAGTAGATCTTGTGTCAATAAAAATCATAATTATCTTTAAAAACTTCTGGAAAAAACATTTAATATTTTCTGGATAGTAACCGGCAAAAGGTTGATAAACCGTAAAAAAACAAACAAACAAACAAATCAATCAACTCTGAGATAGTTTCGTGTATTTTTATGCAAACTGCTAAAAGACTAAGAAAAGGAGAAAATATATTACTGTGTACATAACTGAAAAGGAAGAAAAGCCATTAAACCTAGCTGTTGTTAAGTGTGTGTTTGTGCGCGCACGCGCGTGTTTGTAAACGTCCAGTCTCCCAAGGGAAAGATATCCCCAGTGGGGACAAGTCCCGTGTTGGGTTTTTGCTCCCTACCCCATGCTATGTTGAATAGAAGAAACAGAAAGAGGAATATATGTTCGTCCTTTTAATAGTACGTAAACAGCGCCCTCTAGCTGCGTGTTGGCAGACCAAGTGAAGGTAAGGGCTTCAGTACTAAACTTAAATTTTTTATGCTTATGTCTAATAAATAAATAAAAAAATAAAAACATTTCAATGTAGCTAAAGTTCCATAATTTCGTAGAATTCTTGAATACAGTATAAGACAACGTATTTAGTAACTATTTTATTAAATTTTTACGTTTTTTCTCTTAGTTGCTTTAGCCACGCTGATGCGAGTCGTGGAACTGTTGGAGTTAACTCCTCCTTAATTCCCTAATTGTTCACGAGGGGTCGCTCTCCCTACACTATAAATACTGGGCAACTTCTTGCCTCGTTCTCTTTTTCATTTCTTCATTTCAACGAACACATTTACAATGTAAGCTCTCACAGAAGATAGCGTCTTCCCATTTGTGAAAGACGCCATGAACATTATACACACATACACGTACGTACGAACTTTCACCAAAATACAAACTCTTTACATTCACACACAAACACAAATGTTAATGTCTTTGTCACTTGTAAATTTGTTTTTATATATATATATACACACACACACATCGGTCTTGTTTGTTTTCTTTACATCTTGAACTCAACTTGAGTCCGCATTGTCCTTGTAGTTGGACCTTCTAGCAGGAATAAACAGCACATGTTTCTAATCCAACAACACCTAAACACCCACACGGTCCTCTACAGAACTGCTCAAGATGTAATCAACTATGAGTACAGTTGCTTATGAATGAGGTGTTTTTTTGTTTTTGTTTTTTTTTTTTTTTTTTTGTATTTCGTATACTGATGGATCTGCGATAATTTCTATTTAATCTGCTTTGTATATGCATCTGTCTGTCTTTCTATAAATTTCTTTTTTATGTCGTTTTAACTTTCTTTTGATCCGTTTTTTTTTTTTTTTTTTGTCTTTAAAGATTTAAACAGAAAATTATCTAACTAAAACATAAAAGTAAAAAATAGTTGAAAAGGAATTGTATTTCTGAAACACGATATATTTGATAGCGGAAGTTGACAGTTATAAATCCTGCAACAACAAAAAAAAAGCACTATGTGGCGGTGACTTTTCTTTTCATTAAACCGTCAATCGACAAATCAGAAACTAGCAAGAAGACGATATTTCCTGTTAAAAATAAATGAGAGTTCACCCACTTCAAAATACTTCACATATCCGGAACATTCGCCGTAAACATTTTTGCTGTAGGAAAACTCGCCTCAGAAATTTTCACCGTAGGAAAATTCGGTGTATAGGATTTTTGCCATAAGACAATTTCACCGCATTTTTCCTTTTCTTTTTTTTTTTTTTTTTTTTTTTTTCTTTTTTTTTTTTTTTTTTTTTTTTTTGTTTTGTTTTTTTTTCTCTTCTGTTTTTTCTATTTTTTCTGTTTTGTTTTTCTGTTTTCTTTTCTGTTTGTTTTTTTTTTTTACCTTTGTTTTTTTTCTCTTTTCTGTTTTTTCTTATCTGTTTTCTGTTTTTTTTTTCTTTCGTTTACGGATGAGATGGATGGTAATACTCGCCAAATGTTTTACATATAGATAAATTATCATTTTCCAGCACGGTAGTCAGTATAGCTTGAAAATAAAGAATTATTTTCACATTTCCAATATGTTTTTTCACCCTATTTCCTATCTATTTTGTAAACAAAGTTAAGATCGTCAATTAATTTCACACCACCTCTGGTACTTTCCACTTGGTAGACCATTGTTATTGATTGGCTGCACAAAAAATATTGTCGAATGAATAAAGAAATTTTGAAGAATTTAAGATATAACTCTACTCCTTCCTTGAGTGTTCAAATTAGGTATTTAATTTGGGTATTCTAATTATATAACAAGGTGGTATTTTAAAAATGTTTTTGTGCTTGATGAAATGAATGTCAATTATACTTTGGATCAAAAGGTGTTGTGTTGTTATAATGTATGTTCAAATATAAGAAAGTATATTTCAATATTTAGATATTTATAGTAAATTTAAAATAGTTTGCGTGCAAATAATTTGTGTAATTTTGTGCTCCTTAGTGACTAGGATGAATGATGTAAGATTTTGATCCTAAAACTTCACTTATTAAAACGTTTAAATCGAAGTAACAATAGTGTGAACCAGATATACTTGATAACAAGGTACTTAGTATATTAAAAAAATACGGCGAAATTGTCTGAGGCGAGTTTTCCTACGGTAAAAATGTTTACGGCGAATGTTCCTAGGACCAATTCTTCACTGACATTTGTTTTGGGCTTGGTGGCGAGCACATGGTCTTGGGAAAAGGTTGGAGGAGTTTCCTCGCTCACAGTACCCTCTTCACCACCGACAAGTAGTTGGCAATATTTCCCTGTTGAGAACAATAAAAGTGGTCAATACAAACCCCACTGCGTTTGCGCTATTATTACAAGAAAAACATTTCACCAGATGAAAAGATGGATTTTGACTTCCAATGAGAAATCAAGACCGTGTGACTTTGGGATATTGCTTTGGGAGACAGCCGATACGATCCACTACGGAACAACAACCGTAGTTCACTAAACACCAATCCGAGCCTCATATGTCGTCACAATGCCACAAATAATCGGGCTCTGATGGAACAATCCGTACAAGAAGAGTCCTCAGTTTTCAGCTGATATGTACACAAATGGTAGATAAAATCTGTCGCTCGTCTGTGTGAATGCATGAGAATGATGGTAGGTTGAAATGAAGAATGGAAAAATAGAAAAAAGTTTGATATGGACTTTAAACTTATTTTGCAGCTTTTTGTATAATATTAATGGATAGACTGAGAGATTCTATCCAAGCTTCAGCGGACCTTTTGCCAACAAGAGACGAGCAGAAATTGTTTACCTCTTATTAAATATCGTTAGATAAAGGACCGAATATCACCGCAAGCAAACAGTCACTTTGGGACACTTTTGTAACTGTAGAGTTACGAAATTTTGAATTTTCCTACCTGCGAATCTAAGGGCTATTTTTAAAATAAGCTGAACTAACCAGGGCTACTGATGAGAAATAAGTCAGCAGTTGATGATGTATGGATTTATAATCTATGAAATCAATCAATAAATAACGAGAGAATCCTGGGCGATTTCCATAACAAAATGGCTACTTTTAGTCCATCACCAATTCGGATGTGGCAACTCTGAAACGAAATTAGTTACTTTCTTTGTTTTCACTAAGGTGTATATATATATATATATATATATATATATATATATATATATATATATATATATATATATATAGATATATATATATAAAGAGAAATAATAAATATAAAGTTTGTCCCTTAGATAATTGGTGTTACTTTCAGCATCCTGACTCTAGTTTTGTGGACAAACCTCCAGCAATCACTCCGTTCACTCGTCAGCAATTGACTTTATTTTCTCGTTTTTCTTTTATATATACACATGTCATTGGCGCAAGGTTGATATTTTTTCCTTTCGTTGTGTGCATGCACGTGCGTGCGTGCACGCACCTAAAATTATATATATATATACACACACACACAGTGGGGGGGGAGAAATATTCGTACACCATGAATTTTTTTATTTAACCTAGTTAGATTTTATAAAAGAATTTTATCATCTATACAATATGCAAAATACGAAAAAATTGTTATATTAATGAAATTATATGAAATTAAAAAAAAAATGTAGATGAAAAAAGTATTCGTACAACATTATAATACCTATGTAATACTTTGCAGCATATTCGTTACTCAATTCCTACTAATTCAATATCAATCAATCTCTTTCTGTAGCTTTTAATTAATAAAGTTTCAGTTGGTATTTTATTCCATTCGTTTTTGCATATTCTCTTTAGGTCCAGAATGTTTTCGGAGACTTTTTTTTTTTTATTATTAACTTGGATTTTTAATAAACGTCATAAATTCTCTATTCGTTTCAAGTCTGGAGACTGTGTTGGTCATTCTAGTGTATTGACATTGTTTGCAATAAGCCATTTTTTCATAGATTTATCCGTATGTTTAGGGTCATTATTTTGTTGCAATATCCATTTGGGAGCCCTAGCTTTACTACTGACCCAGACAAATTAGAGTCGAAAACATTTTGGCATATTTTTTTGAATTCATTCTACCATCTATTATCTCTAAATTACCAGGACCATTAATAGAAAAACATCCCCAAACCATGATATTGCCACCAGCAAATATCACCGTTGGAATTGGGTTCTTCAGCGCAAACGTGGGTCCTTGAATTACACCCAAATAGTTCAATTTTTGTTTCATCTGTCCATAAAACACTTTCCCAAAATAATTCAGCTTTATTCTTATGCTCACGAACAAATTTTAACAGGACATCCATATATTTCTTCAATAGTAGTGGAGTTTTTCTTGGAGAACACGATCTTAGTTGACGTCTATGAAGCACATTACTTATTGTTCGCTTCATAATAATAATAATAATAATAATAAAAAAATAATAATAACACCTGATGCTTTTAATTCTTCCTGTATTTCTTTCCGCGTAGTCATTTGATTTTCTTGAATTTTGCGCTGAATTCTTCTCATTGATTTGGGAGAAATCTTGCATGGTGCACCAGATCTCGATTTGTTCTCAACAGTTTTATACTTAGCAATAACGGAACTAATAAATGGTATATTCAGGATATCTGCTATTTTCCTATAGCTTTTGTCTTCCTTCCAATGTTTGATGATCAATTCTTTTTATGAATTTGACAGTTCCTTGCCTTTCCCCAATGATGATAATTATTGTGTATGATTTGTGGACGGAGATAACCTTAAATAAGAAATGAATTACGGAATGATCTAGATTGTTACAGTAATAAGATTATTGGAAGAATCTAGCAAAATCTTACAAAGAATTATGTAAATAAATGTAATTTAAGCTTTTGATATTAAAGACGTATTTTGTACTAATACTTTTTTCTCCTTGAAATTTTATAAATAAGACATAATTTAATTTATAACGCAGTTTCTAATTGTTTTTTTGCATATTGCAGCATTATTCAATGGGTTAGAAATTTTGTATGGATTATAAGATTTTCATAAGTTATAACTGTGTTAATTAAACTTTTCATGGTGTATGAATATTTACTTTCCCACCACTAATATATATATATATATATATATATATATATATATATATATATATATATATATATATATATATATATACACACACACACTATATATATATATATATATATATATAGTGAAGGTAATAAATCCATTAGTATATAATGCAAGTGGATTGTAGTAATATGAAATATTAAAACTGATCCCCAAAAGAGTTCAATGTATTATAACAGAGCCAATAAATAGTATTACACAACAAAATCCAAAATTAACTCTTATGGGGGAGAATTCTGTTTCAACCGACGAAAACTTTGTTAGTCTTATTCAACGGGGTTTGAATAAGACTGACAAGTTTTTGTTCGTTGAAATAGATTGGAATTTATTATATATATATATATATATATATATATATATATATATCTCTCTCTCTCTCTCTGCGTGTATGTTAGTTTGAAATTCAACCGTATAAGAGTAATTGTGCTGCTAATATTGCAGAGGAACTTTAATTGTTAAAACAATTATGCCAATCTATTTAATGAGAGCCATTGTTTAAAACCTAGTTTTTTTGCCAATTAATAAATTATTAAATAAAATTAACAATAACTTATACAAATTGTTATATCAATACATCATTAATTACTGTTTACTGCTTTATATAATTGTAATAAAATTAGTGCTACGAGAAACAGGAGTAGTCAGTAGAATTTAGTGCGTTGTTCAGCAATTACCATTGTCAATACTGAGTTCCATTGTTCAAGTAATTGTTGGTGGATTTGGAACACTTTTTCTGTATGTGAGTGATTAGTCTCAACTATAACCAAACCTATTTTTTCTAGTAGCATTTGTCATGATTCCTAGTCACTCCACAATTCTGTTTCTTTTCGACTCAAGAACGGAAATTTAGTCAAATGAATTTTAAGTCAAATATTGTACATTTCGTTGTTTAATCATTATTCTTCCTACTGTATTACTACGTAAAGCTAAGCAGAAGAGCAATAGAATAGTTGTAAAGTCTGTGATTAGTGATATACGGAATCTATTCTTCTTCACTCTGCGTCCTGGGTATGACGATAAACTACGCCCAGCAGCAAGGCCCCCGATCAGGAGGTTTTGAGGAGCGTAAAATTCGTTGTTCCTCTACATTTGTCAGACGATGTTTAAAACTAAATGCTCAAAAATTGGTAATAGCTATAGATCTCACTTTTGGTGTCAGTACTTATCACCTCAAACTCCAGCTTTTACATTGAGTGCAACGTTCGTTTTCTAAAGAAGTGAAAAAATCAACCTACACTAATATTCAATGAAGTTTAGATCTAGCGAACACGAAGGCCGAGGGCAATGGAGAACGCGGAAGACAGCCTGCTCTTGCATGATGTTAAAGCAACACTTCCATTATATCCAGGTATCTTGCAAGAATAAACCATCACCGCCTAGAAACATGACGAGCATAAAAGAGTAGAAATAGATTGCAACAAGATCTATGTATATAAAACGTGCCCAAACACTTGATTTTCACTAATGGTCAATCAGAACTCCAACAGAATATACTGTGGAAACCAGCAACTTGCATCCCACAGAGACTGAATCTGTAATTTCATGCAGTTTCCTTTACACACGAACTCTATTGTCTGACCGAAAGAACTAACTACATGTCATCTAGATGAGACGCTGTAACAGGTAGTGTAGTATTGATAATGGTGCTCTTGCTGGTCAACGATTATGAAATCTCGGGGAATGCAACGTATATTGGGTTGCGCGGTGAAAGAATTAAATTGGGGCGTGATTATACACTATTTCCTTTTGATGAAGCGTCCTGGGTAAGACGATAAACTACATCCAACAGCAAGGGCTCTGATCAGGAGGTTTTGAGGAGCGTGGAACCACCTCTTAATTGCTGGTGTTCCCAGGTCCAACCTCACCCGGGGTGGTAGAACCTGTTAGGCTCCCATCTATGGGCAAATAGTTATCCCCACCACAAAAAAACTGGGGTCAAAACACTATGAAAGTGTAAAAATAGGTTTTGCTACCAGAAATACTTTGTAAAAAAAAAATATCAGCAATACATTTTAAAAAAAATATTACCAGCTATACTTTTTTGAAAAACAAATATTATCAGCAATACATTTTTGGAAAAAAAAAAGCATTACCGGCTACATATTTTTGGAGAAAAAAAATATTTTCAGCGAAGGAAAATTATTACCAGAAATAGGTTTTTGGAAAAAAAATATTACCAACAATGAAAATTTTGTCGGCATTAAATGACCCATTGAGGTTGATATGCCGTAAAACAAAACAAACCAAACCAAACCTTTTGGTGGATGGCTAACGTCCTTCTCAGTTGTTGACGGCCCGTTCCTTGCACCACATGTGGGCGCCCGCAATTTTCCCACACCGCTGATATCAGCCCGAAATGCTGTGGGTCCCAAAAACTGAAAGCGAACGCCACCGCAATAATAGAATCATTCTCGACCCACTAATCATTGCGCGGTCAGAGGCTGTTAAAACCGTTCCATACTCGTGTGCGTTACAGTTATACTGGCACAGCTACACTACTTCTTTACCTATGACGTCACACATTGTTTCTACAAGTGAAATAATCTTGTGTACTGTCGTTTCTTATTCTTGTGGCAGTTCAAAGTATATATTAGGTGTGTGTAAACTTTCCCAGTGACCGTTTTATTGAAAACTAGAATTTGAAATAACAGTTAAAACTGTTTTTAATGTTCTACTTTCCGTGTTTGTTTTTCTTGTATTGAAAGAGCGGGGAGTGAAGAAGAAATATGGCGGTGAACAACATCCACGTACAACATTGCTAAATGTTCTTTCTCAAATTAAGCAAGGCAGAAGCGAAGAAGATTGAAGCATACAGAGATGGTTCAGTTGATGGTTGTATGTGTTGTACAAATGAAATGCTAACCAAAAGTTCACGGAATTTGAACACTCTTTTCATCTGTCATATTACCCAGCATTCCCCGTGTTTTGCTGGAAATTTTACACTTGTCCAAATCACTACGCCACGAAATAACGAACCTCGTTTATTAATTATATTTTTATTTATTAGGAATCCTTTTCCTGCCGCAAACATTTGCCAGCATTGTGCGTGTTTATACCCCCCCCCACCCCCATACACACACACTTTACCTAATTGTTATGATTCGTTTCCTTCTTCGGGTCAGAGGTCATGCTTTTTAACGTCATCGTAACAATGTAAAAGTATGTTACAAATAGTCCAATTAATATTGTGGCGAAGTTTTATTTCTATTTGGCATGTTTTTAAGATTGAGAGATGTTATTTTAAAAATAAATCACCATTACTTATCTTTAATTTATTTTCTTACTTATCTTTAATTTATTTTCTCCATGGTTCAGCGCTCATAGTTTTGCTGGCTACAAATCTCATCATAACAGCTTCACATAAATTAGTTCAATTGCTACATAGTCGTTTGGCCATATGCTTTGTTTCTCTCCATATTTGGGACAACGACAACAACTCCATTATGTCCGCTTATTCATCAGCGGTGAACCAAACAATGAATGTATATTAACTTTTGATATATTATTAATTTTTTACCACTTTTCTTCTCTTGCTTTTTCGTGTGTTTTTTTTTTTATTTTTATTATTTTCATCTCAACGTGCAGGTCGTTTTTAAACTCTACGATCGTTAGCCAAACAGTAGAAACACTGAATAAGCTTCGGAAGAGTTTTGAACTCTCACCATTTAACCTTGGTTGCCAGTCTAACATTGACGCCGCCTTACCAATTAGGCCACAGAATGTAACCAACAGCCGTCATTCATTTTGATCTATGCTACTTACTTGACGATCGTAGAATCTAAAACGACTCGACTGATGTTGTAAAATTAATATTAGTCGAAAAATAAATGACAGTGCTTCGTCCAAGAAATTCTGATTTACAACTATATTGTCGCCATCCGTACAGAAGATCGCGTAATAGACACTTTGACGTGGTGTAATGGTTAACAAACTTGTTTCGCTAGATCAGCTACAACTGAATAGTGAGTTCGATCTTCACTAGATGGCCCATACTCTCGGCCTTGGGTCACATCTAAGCTTCGCTTGGGAAATCACCATAATTGCCCACGAAAAAGATTTTGTGACGTCATAAATGGACTTTTATGGTTTCTTTTTACTGAAGATTTAAATAAAACCTAGAAATATCCATGTTTCATTTTTTTCTTTTTTAAATCCAAATTTGGTTGTTTGTGGCTACCATCTTTTCGGATTGTGTGTGTGTGTGTGTGTGTGTGTGTGTGTGCATATGGTTGTGATGCATAGCCCTCTTGTTCTAGGATGGAGGGGGTCTCTTGGGGTGACGGTCTTGATTCACTCATAACGTTGAATCTTCTCTCTCTTTCTTCTCTCGGCCTTCTCCTCCTCCTCCTCCTCTCGGCCTTCTTCTTCTTCTCCTTCTCTCCTTCTCATCCTCATCCTGCTCCACCTCTCGGCATCCTTCTCCTCCTCCTCCACTCGGCCTTCTTCTTCTTCTCTTCCTCCTCCACTCGGCCTTCTTCTTCTTCTTCTTCACTCGGCCTTCTTTTCCCGGTCGGGTGATCGCTAGTTGTTCTTTATTTCGGAGATAAAATGAGAACTTCAACAAAAGGTATTTTAAACTTACCGATTTTATTAAACACGTCAACATGTACATTTTTTTAAACTAGCCAGTGGGGTCGCTCTATCCCATCCCACTAGGGAGCAGCTTCCGCACACGAAATTAACACGTCTGCATTCTTCGACGCGTAAAAACTTAACTCACTGAAAAGACTTTCTAACTCTAACATTTGCACGTTCAGCTCAGCCAATCAAAATCGATATCCCTATTTTGTCTACCAGCTGATCTTAAAAGTCAGCTCAAGAAGGTCTGGGCCAAATAAACTGCCACCAAAAAATAACCTAAAACTATTATTTAACAGTTGCTTGTGCATGTTCTTTTATTTCTTTTCAACATTGAGTGGCAATATCTACAGGGTCATAACAATCTAAAAATGTATATTAAATATATTAAAAAAAAACGCCCTCATACACACAAGAGACGCCCTATACCCTACAAAAATAGTCCTTATATTAACGGAATAAGATTTATTAAACAAAGGGTTCCCAACCATTTAGCGTCATCGCCCACTTTCAGATAAAAAAAAAATCCATCGCCCTTCTATACAGTAAATATTTAAAAGCATACCAAAATTGTTTGGTTAAAGTTTGTTACTAGTTCGTAAACTGACTTTATGATGTAATACAAAATACCAAAAGGAGGTAACATATAATGCTGACTCATTCGGCGGCAGAGGCTGCTACAGTATTAAACAAACGAAAGCAAACTTGACCGTTGAAAACGATATAGAAAATGCCGAAATATTCTTGTTTGTAGTATATTCATATCTTACTTAGGAATGTGACTTGGTTATTTCCATTTGGTCGCCTCTTTTTTTTATACAGGTTCTTTACATATCTTCTTGAATATTTTTTCGAGTATCATATGCTGAAATATCTTTTTAATACCCAAAATCCTATATTGCCCACCAAAATTTCCAGTGACTCACCATTTTCTGTTAGTTGCTAATCACCCACCCAACATTCAAATCGGCCGCCAGTGGAGGATATCGCCTAGGTATTAAACAGTTGCGCTAAAACTTTAATTCATTCTAATGATCATATCCATCAGCAAATTAGATTCTTGGCCGTTGTTTTAAGCGCTTAAAAATGTTGATGGAAAACTGTTTTGTATAGTTGGTTTTTTTTGGCGGGGGGTGTTTATTTTTGTTATTTAGCCTCGTCTGTTCTAAATTTTCATATGGATATCATACATAGTACCCACCTCCTTCAGAAATGTCTCGAAATTATCATACATAGTACCCACCTCTTTCAGAAATGTCTCGAAATTTCCTCTGCATTCAACTATTGTCTCATTATCAATGACTAAAATTTTTTTCAAACGAATGAATCCTTTAAGTCTTAAAATCCTTCATCACACCCGATAGACAGACAAAATCCCAACCAAAGAGTTTAACCAAATAACAAAAACTACATCACTTGAACACTTTCAGCAACAACAACAACAAAACTGGACAGGACATGTAACAAGAACGAAAAATAATGATATCATGAAGATTTTAATTTTCCAACCTACCTTTTTAAACAAAAGGTTTGGAAAGTTAGAACCCATCAGAAAGAGCGATAACAGTGAAGTTGAGAAATAAAATTTGCTGACAAAAACTGTTTCAAAATAATATGAAGATTTTATAAATTTCAACTCACATTAACACTAACTATTCGGCTAATGAACATCAAATGTTTCCTGTGTAGAAACGGCTAATTTTAGCCATTACCGTCATGGAAATTTTACTTTGTTTTTCGTATCAGTAGTAATTTAAGCGCAGTACTAGATTGGTGGCAAGGTCTCATCATCTAACAGTTGAAATGGCCAGAGGTAACTAAGTTACATGCTTCTATCGCATGTCTCGCTTGTGGAACTTTCTTCTGGCTTCTCAATTTCCAGTCAACTTTGCGTTTAAATTTTTGAAAATCAATGTCAATCGTTATCGCCTGTCTCAATTTCTGTTCTTTTATTGTTCTCTCTCTCTCCTTAATAATCTTACGTACGACCCCATCACGCTGAAACACCGGTTCCCGTACGATCACCGACATTAGGCAAAATCGAGTTTGGCCAGTACCTAGATGTGTGACCGCTTGAAAATAACAGTTGCTGTAAGCTTGGATGTGCGGGAGGTGTAATGGACAATAACTCAGAATTGATAATCGGAGAGCCGAGTTCCAACTCCCAATGGATTTCGTTATATTCATTTACGCACAAATACCGTTAGGAAAGGTACGAATTCATTTATTCTCGCCCCCCCTCCGCTATGGGTTAATTAGTAAGACTCTTTAAACTAGTATTATCGCCCCACCCAATTTCTTACGATCTAAACATATTTTCTGGCTTTAAATAATCTGCAAAGGGTTGATAAGTCGTAAAAAAACAAATCAATAAAATCAATCTCAAGTCTCGCTTGTGGAACTTTCTTCCGGTTTCTTGCCTTCCAGTCAACTTTGATCTTGAAAACTTTAAATTCAATGTCAAACGTTATCTTGTCTCTCAACTCCTGTTTTTTTATTGGCCTCTCACTTTAATAATGACGTTGTTTCGTATCTAAGTGAAAGGACGATTTTTATTTTTAACTGAATGTATAGTTATTTATTTATTTATAGAATATATATATATTGCCTGACGATCCGCTTAGGTGAAACCTTGGTAGATTTGTCTGGCTCTTTAGGTTTAACTAATATATATATATATATATATATATATATATATATATTTAATAATTTAACATACAACGTGAGTTAGCACGTGCGATACCCTGTCTTCATCAGTCGCCGACCAGGGGTGATATCACGGTTTCGGTGGCTATGGCGGGACCGCTACCCCTGGCGCCACCAGCAGCGTTTGCCACCAGGCAGGGTATGAAGATAAGCTGACTAATTGTTCTTTTAAGTGTGTGTGTGTACGTATGGTTGTGATGCATAGCCCTCTTGTTCTAGGATGGAGGGGGTCTCTTGGGGTGACGGTCTTGATTCACTCATAACGTTGAATCTTCTCTCTTTCTTTCTTCTCTCGGCCTTCTTCTCCTCCTCTTTATATATATTTATATATATATATATATATATGATGAGATAGCGTTACGGATTAAGAAGGTCCCCGATGCATTTGCAGCACTCAAGTTCCGTGTCTGGAGTCAGAAGGGCATAAGAAAGCAGACAGAAATTAAAATATATAATGCCTGCGTTATGTCATCTCTGCTATATTCATGTGAGATATGGGTAGTCTATCACAGACATCTGAAGATACTGGAACGTTTTCATCAACACTGCCTTCGGTCTGTGTTTGAAATCCACTGGATATCTCACACTCCTGATTCTGTTGTACTACAAAGGGCCAATTCATTCTCTGTGGAAGCACTTATACACAAGCACAGATTGCAACGGACGGGTCATGTTGTCTGTATGGCGGATGACAGAATTCCAAAACGAATAATGTATGGAGAATTGGAAATGGGAGGGGAGATTGCAGCACAAGGTGAAACTTTGTAACAAAGATTGCCTTAAAGAGTCGCTATACAAGTGTAATATTGGTTTGATAACTCGGAGGCTCTGGCTGAAGACCAGGTTTCTTGGAGAGCTGGGATTGCTGATGACATCAAGATCTTCCATGAGGCATCACAAAATATACAGAACTGAAAAGAGGTGTTCAGAAGGGTTCCCTGAATTGCCAAGAGGTGCCAACCTGGCCATATACCCAATGTAATTGGATATGTCTGTTCAGGGTGGGCCTGCTCAGTCACCAGCGGTCACACCAACACCAACAGTCTATTGTGTATGCCAATTTTGTAATAGCGTGCTTTGAATGCCCAACCTAGGATGTGAAAGTCCAGGTTAGGCCTGATAAGGCATATGAATAGGCACATTGGACATGATGATGATCAAAGTCTCCTTCCACCACCTGGAGATGATTTGATATACCATATATATGACAAGAAATGCAGATAGATGGCTGGTTTTATGAGCCACTGTCGTTGACACAACCAATGAAAGCAGTGTTTGGGGGGGGGGGGTAACTGATGGACAGGACATGTCAGTGATGGTCATAATCGCTTTATGAGTCGACAGCTACTATACATGCATGCATAAATATATGTATATATATATATATATATATATATATATATATGTGTGTGTGTGTATATATATATATATATATATATATATATGTGTGTGTGTATATATATATATATATATATATATATATATATATACATATGCGTGTGTGTGTAATATATATATATATATATATATATATATATATATACATATGCGTGTGTGTGTATATATATATATATATATATATATATATATATATATATATATATATATATATATATATATATATATATATATATATATATATACATATGTGTGTGTGTGTATATATATATATATATATATATATATATATATATATATATATATATGTGTGTGTGTATATATATATATATATATATATATATACACACACATGTATTATATAGAGATAATCATACATTGAATCAATTAGCAATATTAATGCAATTAATGGCGAAATCTCTTCGCTAACAGAATATAGGCATTAAACTACTAACAATCCACTGAATGATGCGATCCTTATGCATAAAATTGTTGTCAGATGGATCTGGTGTATTTTTTATAGCAGCAAGTACTTTCAAGGACTTTATGTCCTCATCATCAGGCTGTAATTTTTTCTTTTAAAATCCAAACTTGAAGACGAAATAAATGTGTTGTAGACCGAAAGATTCAGTGGATTGTTAGTAGTTTAATGCTTATATTAAGCCTGTTAGCGAAGAGATTTCGCCATTAATTGCATTAATATTACTAACTGATTCAATGTATGTTTATATCTTTATAATATAAAATATATGCTGCCTAATATAATACGTTTATATATATATATATATATATGGTTAAATAAAAAGCTTAATCGCGGTGCCTTGTCAGTCGTCTTTAACGAAATATATATTATATATATATATATATATAGTGTGTGTAATGAAGGCACAGAACCGTTCTCTCTACGAACACTCTGTCTATATGCCCCACAATATGAATTTCTCATTGACTCCTCTCTTTCATTTCTGCACTCCTTTAAATAATGACCGACGTTTATGCTTTTGATTGCTATTGCAATATTTTGTTAAAAAGGTTGAGCTTAAATGTTTAACGATGTTATAATGAAATCCCCGCGGGTATTTTATAGTCGGGGAAATTGAAGAACGTATTCAGAGATTTAATTAAAAAATTATGACTCATGAGAAAATTTAAAACATAGGAAAATTTCACGGGTACTGCTCGTAAATTTCTCATAAAACGCGGGCAGTGTCGACTAGGGTAGACCATAGCTGAGAGAAATAAAAGAACATATAGGATTTTATTGTTTGTTTATTTCAACCGATTTAGTTTGAAATTCTTTATCATATTGTAAATTTTGGTTATTTCTCTGTTAATTAGTAAGTTATCTTGTATGTACGTTACATCCTGGCATCACCTCCGATAAATAATGGAACATTCCATTTTGATTGAGAGGAAAGATTGATGAAAAACTTATATCGAAGATGCAGATTGGTTTTAGAGAGAAAGAAAAAGAGTGAAAAGAAGAAAAAAAAAAGGAAAGGGGGAGAAAAAGAAAAAGAAAGCAGGGAGGAAAGAAAAACTAAAATAAGGTTTGATTTTAGGAAAAAGATAAGGAGAAATTAAAAAAGAAGAAAAGAATGAGAGAAAAAGGAAGAATGAAAAGACAGAAAAAGAAGTGATAACACTCTCATGCATTTAACGTCTCCTTCGGTGAAAAGAAAAACTTTTTTTTTTCTTTTGTATTCTCTTACTACTTTAAATAAGGACCTACATTCACACATATAATTGTTATTTCAATATTTTGTTAAAGATGTAAAGTTCAAATATTTAATAATGCAATAGTGAAATTCTCACGGATATTCGCAAGTATTTATTTAGTCTTTGAATTAAGAATTTTGACTTACAGAAAACTCAAAACATCGGAAAACCGTGAAATTTTCACATCTGCTGCTTGTTAGTATTATTATTAATTTGTTTCTAGCCATTCCATCTGGGAACATTCACATCGGATCAGAGACGAATCTAATAGTAATCTAACAATCTAGTTCAGGTGAATTCATTCTTTAAAGAACTCTGAATCATATTGATTTCATAGAACGCAATTTTACAAAAAAAAGTATACCATTCCATTATTTAATGATTGGAATTCCATTACAAAGTCGAAATTCCAAAGACCTTACAATAAGAATGCAAAACATTTTTTTTTAAAAATGACCCAAATATTTGGAGTTACATATATTGTGTACTTGGGCAGCAATTCCTCTTTTATATAAGTTTCGTTAAAGACAGCTGACTGCGATTAATTATTTAATTTATTTAATTGTTCTTGTGTTCGTACAAGTGTTTTCTTTTCTGGATATAAAGCGTGTAAAAATTGTCCAAAAATTCTGCATATACGAGCGCTTTCGGCTATTCTTCTGGCCTGTAGCGAACCATGGGTTTACGTGTTGTTAAATTAGGGACATGTGCTTTTATTCCTGCTAGAAGAAGGTCCACTACAAGAACATGGCGGACTCAGAGATTGAATCCACCATAAAGAAGTGTAAAGAAAACCAACAAAACATATATATATATATATATATATATATATATATATAACAAATATATGTATTAAACAACACAATTTTACAATGGACATAGACATTAACATTTGTGTTTGTGTGTGTGTAAAGAGTTTGTATTTTGGTGAATATTCGTACGTATGTGTATGTGTGTATAATGTTCATGGCGTCCCCTACAAGTGGGAAGACGCAATCTTCTGCGAGAGCTTACATTGTAGATGTGTTCGATGAAGAAATGAAAAAGAGGACGAGGCAAGAAATCGCCCAGTATTTATAGTGTAGGGAGAGCGTCCCCTAGTGAACAATTAGGAAGTTAAGGAGAAGTTAACTCCGACAAGACATTAGTAAGGATGATTTTCTGTTTTTACTTTTTAACTGAATGTGTGTACATATACATACATTTATGCGTGCATGTATATCTACATGTATGTATGTATGATTAAATAAAAAGCTTAATCGCGGTACCTTGTCAGTCGTCTGTTATATATATATATATATATATATATATATATATATATATATATATATATATATGAGGTACAGAACCGTTCTTTCTACGACCCACTCTATCTAAATGACCAAAAATCAGAATTTTTCTTGGACACCAGTCTTGTTTGGGCCGAGAATTTTTCAGCATCCCCTCCTAATTGTGGACAAATTGTCTGTCGCCTGATAAGCTAAATTTTTATAGAAATCTTTCACTGCAAAACTGATCTGTGATTAATATTCAAATTTGTTAGAATCCTGTGGTTTTTCCCTGTTTATTTTTTAAACACCGTAATCTCGATTGGTGACACTCTTTCTAAAATAAGAAAGTTACCCATAATTATCTTTCGAACATGTCCTCATCTTTCTTGTTGTTATCACAACGTTTCTACCATTATGTCCTATCGGCCTTCTTACCTTTCCTAATTTTCAGTGAATTTCTGAAACATTTAATCTACGGGGTAGATTGTTCTCCTTCCGCTATGTCTAAGGATATCTCTCTTTTTTTCTTTTTTTGAGGGGGCAGGGGTACTTCGTCCATTTCAGACAGCTCAGTTAATACCCGATTCGTTTCCACTGAGCCTGATGTTTACGGCCATATCACGTTAAAACATTGGTTCCCGTACGATCGACGAAGTTAGGCAACCTCAAGTACCTAGTCTGGTGACCGCTTGTGAATAACAGTTGCTGTAAGCTTGGATGCACGGGTGGTTTAATGGATAACGGCACGGAATTGGAAATCAGAGAGCCGAGATCCAATTCTACTCGGGTTCGTTACGCGCAAATACTCTTGGGGAAAGGCATGACTCCACCTTTTCTCCCCAGCTATAGGTTAATTAGTAGGATTTGTATCAGCAAATCATGATTTAAAAAGAAAATTCTAACAATCTAAATATATTCTCTGGCTTTAAATAAACTGCAGTGGGTTGATAATCCATAAAAAAACACCCTATCAATCTATACTACTCGTCCTAGGGATTGAACTCACAATTACTATGCCACTAAATTCACGAAGCATAATCCACTAGGCTATTGTCCCGAGGACACAGTGCCAGTAATAACTAAATATTACTGAAAAAGAATAAGTGACCTATAAAAGTCTGTGATTGCGTGCGTGCTGTGCCCGTCCGGTGCATAATCATTTAAGTTTATCTGATTTAAGTAAATAAGATTTTAAAATGCAAGTTGTTTATCCAGTAAGTATTTTTATTTTAACTTTCTTCTAACAGACAATATTTTAAATTAAAATATGTTTAAGTTAAAGACAGACACAAAGAGATCCCGCTTTGCTGTTTCGTCCAGTTGTTTGTAGAGTAATTATTTTTATTTCAGTTTTCTTTAAACAATGTTTTAAATATTTAAAAAAATATTTTAAGTTAATGCGATTTAAAAATATTTTAATTGAATAAGATTTAAAAATAAAAGTTGTTTATACGGTAAGTATTTTTATTTCCATTTTCTTCGGACAATTTTTTAATGATGAAATCAACTTCATTGTTTTATAATCTGAACTGTCAGTAGGTCACAGGTAGTCTAGTATTAAATATTCGATCAGTTTTTTTGTTTGTTTTTTTTTAACTTTTTGGAGGTGGTTGGGCGTCTAATAAACAGGAAAGAAAACATTTCATTGTAACTAGACTAGTGGAATTTTTTAATTCGTTATAAAAATAACCTATTTAGTAATTAATTTTGTTTAATTTTTTCCATTTTTTAATTAATTTATTTATTTTGGTACAGCTCACTTATTGTCCGTTCGGTGTTCACTGAGTTTAAATCTCTACTGCCCGGCCCAAGGCAGGAGAGATTTAAGTAGTCACAATTACTATGTCACCAAATTCATGAACCAACGAATGTGTAAATTACTCTCGAGTAGTTTGTAACAAATTTATTTATCATCTCTCAGTTGCGTCTGTCTTTGGGCAAAGTCGCAACTGAGGAAAATTATACTGATAGATGCCGGCCCTGGGGAACAGCTGCCCGAGGCCCCGCCTTCTCATTGCACTAGAGAGAAAGATCGGTGCACGCACTGAAGCCAGCGCAACTGACGGTTGCGAGGGCTCGGGAAATTTTTTCCCTTGCCCGGGTGTACGCGCTCGGGTTCCCCACATTAAGCCGACCTTGTGTCACAACCTGACCTCGTGGGAAGTTGAGTAAATACAAATTCATGAACCATCGCTTTAATCTACGAAGCTATTATCCTGTGGAAACGGGACGAGAACTAATTGATCAATACTAAAAAGAATTAGTACTCAAGTTGCTTAAAGGGATTAAGGTTTAGTAGAACTTGAGTACACTTGCTCAGAAGTGAGTTGCTTGATCACTTGGACGTTGTGTAGTAGTAACAAGCTTATCTCTCTAGATCAATTACGCCTGATTTGTGGGTTCGATTCTCACAGGATGCTCCTTACTTGCGGCCTTTTGCCATATCTAAGCTATGCTAAGTAAATTACTATAAATGAGTTGCTTATTTAAAAATAAAAAGTGTTAAATTCAATCTTGGAAAAGCTGGACCGACTCAAACTTTCCAAGGAAGGAAAAATTGGCAAATATTTTCAATAGAGAATTACTGAAGATCTTTTGACTTTTTGGAAGGGAGAGCGGAAATGAACATTACTTATATTCAGTTGGGTTTCTCTAATGGAAACCAAAATCTGGTAAAAAGTTTTCTTTCTTTCTTCAAATTTCTGAGATGAAGCATTTTCATTATCGTTTTCAGATGAAATTTCATTTTATTTGTTTCTTATAATAACAATTAGATCGCTTTAAATTGTACGAATGGGTCGATAAATAAGTATAGACTCCACCGTGATTTGAATTCTGGTTTTAATCAAATAACAGCTTATTGAACAAACGTCTGGCCAGAGCCGGTGTAAGGGTCCCGTGGGCCCCCACCGAATATATTAGACTACATCTCAATTTTCATATGGTAGTATTTATATAAAATACAAATTTTATTGTAACCTAATTATGTACAATAATGGATCATATGCAATATACGTGAACAATTCAACTAGAAAAATTGAAAATAAATACAATATATTTTAATACAAATTGGACATTTTATAATAGATAATTCCATCTTAAATAAATCAAGTTCAAATTCAAAAATACGCTCTTAAGTAGGCGCCGGAGGGGGTCGTCAGTGATGTAATTTGATTTGCTTCATCCGGGAGTTTCGGGTCTTTCAACACCATAACTCCCTATCACAAAGTCGACCTTCGGGCACCCCGAGGTGGCGTAATGGTTGGCAAGCTTGTCTCGCTAGATCATTTACGACTGAGTAATGAGTTCGATCCTCACTGGGTGCCCCATACTTTCGGTCTTGTGCCACATCTAAGCTACGCTTGGAAAATCACTATCACCAAGTCGACCTAATCAGGGGAGATCAATCCTTGATCCCCGCCTTTTAGTCAAACGCTAACAGCTACTCTGGCCTTTTAATGAATTAGACGAAGAAAGGCCACGTTTTCCGCACATCCGATTGGATGTTTGTAACAACCAATCCGCAGCGTGAACTATCTTTTAAGTGGTCCACGGTGGGGATTGGCTTAATTTCTTTTTTTCGGTGGATAGCAGTTTCAATGGATAACTGAGGAGGTAATCTAACGTTCCTAAATTTAACCCTTTTACCTAAGTATGATTTGATGTCTTACTCTAAATATTTGCCGTTTTGATTTTATTTGTGCTTTTTTTTGGGGGGGAGACTTAAACTCAACCCTAGTATAAGATGTTTTGCGACAATTTTTAGCATCAACTTTAGATTTTTCTTGTTAAAAAGTTGAATTTTAAAACGTTCAACATTATGGATAAAAATGGTGAATTTTATATAGCATTTTTTTTTCCCAAGACAGCATGAGCAATACAAATTCATGGATTTGGACGAAAAAAACAGAATGACATCAGAATAAGTGAAAACTTTTCATCTTTAAATAAACGGTCATGCTCAGTTTAATTTGTAACGTATATATAGATTTTAAAAAAAATATTTATATGATAGCGACGGTCAAAAAAGCACAGCCCGGGGTACCAATCATGCTTGCCCCTCTCCGATCGGGGGGTTCGGGGGTAGTATGCAGCAGCCCTGCGTGTGGCCAATGAATTGCCTTGAAACCTGGTCACAGAGGAATGTTAACAAGCAAGAAACCAAAGATGAACTGAAAAGGCAACAGGAAGTACGACAAAAGGGCAAAATACCAAGAGTTTACCAATGTCAAAGAAAAAGAAGATGAAATAGAAAGACTAACAAATTTTGTTTCCTCAATATTTACAACGAGCTTTCATAGTGGGAAGCCATAAAGGAAGCTAATTGAAATTGTAAGTATGAAAAACGACTGCTGAATCCGATCTCTCGAGGTCATTTCTCCAATGTCGTCCGACATCTAAAGAGAACACATCGGCGTCGAATAGTGGTTAGCGAGTTGTTCTTGCATATCATTCTTGTTCGATTTTCACTGAGTGCCTTGCGACTATGGCTTTGTTTTATATCTCAGTATAAACAATCTTTCATGCGTCGTGTACGTGGGCAACCACGGCTCTCCACAACTTCCTTGCTAGCTCTCCTCATCCCTATTATGCCAGCTATTTACACAAGCTCTTTATGTAGATTATACACTACATTCTCCTGTGCCTCTTGCCTTCAATATGTTTTGTGAGCATCAAATTTTCCAAGACCTCTTCTCACATTAAGTGTCGGAGAAATTTCAACTCTTTCTACCTGATGTTAAATATAAGAGCCCTTTTTGTTTCCATTTTCCCCTAAACTTTCGTGGTTTCTCGCACGTTCAGTCCATGGTATTCTCAGTATCCTACTGTAGAACCACATACAATATCATTTGATACATTGGTTTTAAGGTTTATCACTAAAATGAAAGATTTTGCAGACTATTTTTAATCGGGATATTTCGGCTTTCATGAGGCGTGCGTCTTAAGAGAACAATTAAAATTTTAGCAAAAAAAAAAAAAAAAATACCAGAGAATTAATGGTTACGCCCAAAAGTTTCCAGCGCCCCTTATATATATATATATATATATATATATATATATATATATATAACTGTGGCAGTTTACAAACTTATTGGCTCAACTTACACTTATTAGTTAAATTTTGATTTGAAATTTTATTCCCGATTGAATTATGTGCATTTTCAAGGGAGAAAATAGTTTTTTTTAAATGGCTTTTTTTTCTTAAGTGTGTAATTATATATCAGTGGAACCTCGACCTACGAATTTAATCCGTTCCAGGAGTGGATTCGTAACTGGAAATTTCGTATATCGAAATAATTTTCCCCATTTAAAATAACAGAAATTAATTCATACCAAACCTAAAAAATATTGATATAAAATCGTATTTTATGCAAAATTGAAGTACATTTTTAAAGATTTTACACAAATAATGTAAATAAATATATCCTTCCCAGGCTTTATCAATGAGATTTAAGCAATTTCAGGTATTGAAGTGATCCTTCCAAAATTCTCTAGGGTCAGGTTTGTATTTTCAGTCACTTCAAAACACCTCTAAAGAAAGACAGCTTCATCAGAGCTCAAAGCCTTTCCATGTCTCACTACACTGTGGATGCTGGTTGTCTTTTTAAATTTTTCAAACCATCCTCTGCTTGCCTTAAATGCATTTTCATCTTCAGAAGACGTGCCTGGTATTTTTCTGATAAGATCCACATACGATGCCCTTGCCTTTGCACATGTGATATCTTCAGGCACAGAATCACCTCGGAGCTGTCTCTCATTCATCCACACCAACAACAACTTCTCAACATCTTGGTCTTCTGAACTGGATGCGTAGTTTATTTTACTTGCTGTACCTGCATTTTATATATTTTATTTTACTCTAATTAAAATTTATAATTTTTTTACATTTTTCTACTGTACTTTGATATCAATTTAAAATTCAATGATTATACACTGTATATTAGATTAAAACACACTTTATATTACATAGAGATTAAACAAAGTGAACTCAGCATTGTCACAGTTTACCTACTTTTTAATTCAATAAATTTCCATGTTACTGTGCTGTACAGTAATGTACATGTACTGTATTCATTACTGTACGTAAATTTTTGCATATTATTATTTTTGTTTTACACTTACCCTAATATAATCAGAAATATGTGTACACTACAAATGTTTATTTTACAAGGTAACAAAGAGGACTGATTGGGATGATGCAATGCTTTTAGCATCACATTACTTCTAGTGTGATGGAAATGTGTAGAAATATGTACTGTATAATATAATAGAGTACTGTATATTATATATTATGTATAAAATATATATAAACATAAAAATTAAAATACAATATATTTAGAAACATGGCCGTTTCGATTATTTTTTTCAGAAGAATCGATTTAAAATCATTATAATTTCTACTTTAAATACAGTAGTGTTTTGTTTTCTGGAATTAGAAAATTTAATCCTTTAGCTTTCAATTGAAACTGTGGGAAAGCTTCAAAAATGATTTTTTATTTATGAAAAATACACTTAAACCTTGGGTATACCGAATTTTTTGGAGGTACCTAATTTAGATAAGATTAAAAATATTTACGGTATATTTATATCAAATATCTAGTTTGAAATGAAGTGGCATGAGGCCCATTCTTAATTTCGTAAGTGCAAACAAATTTTATGACAAATTTTTGTTCGTGTGGCGAGTTTTTAGGAACTGCTTGCGTTCGTAAGTCGAGATTTCACTTGTCTGTGTGTGTTTCTATTTTTAAAATACTACTGTTTTCTTATAGAACTCACCTAATAAAAATTTAAACCAAGTCGACCTCTGTCCGACTTGCCTTCAAATAACTCCTGTGAGTGTCAAATTACTGAAAAAAAAAAACGTCTTTCTTTATTGTGTGCCTCAGATTTTGTCTCTTTCTGATTCTAAGTAAAGTGTCCTCTTTTTTTCATAAAACTTCTCCATTACTCACATGTTCCACCCATTGTATTCTCAGCGTTCTTTTGTAGAACTACATCTCTATTGTCTACGTGGCTTGTTCGTGTTGAAACAGCGGTTCCCGTATGATGACTAAAGTTAAACCAACGTCGAGTCTGGTTCGTACCTAGATGAGAGACTGCTCTTTGATGTGCGGGTGGTGTAATGGATAACTGCTTAGAATTGTTAATCGTAGAGCCAAGTTCCAATTGCTGTTGGGTTCATTATATTCACTTATGCACAAATATTATTGGGGAAAATGTATGTATCGCTTCTTCTCGCCCAACTGTCAGTTAGTAATAATTGTATCATTAAACCATTATTATCCCCTGCTCCAAATTCTTACAATTCTTCTTACACATATCATTAAGACAGGAAATTTGGGGGTTTTATTTACATTTAATTTCTTGACATGAAGCTAAAGGATTCGAGTTCGAATCTTGCCGGGAGCTTTGTCTTGATTTCTGCTGATTATTTAACCACGATATGTGAATTGCAATTTAAAAAAAAAAAAAATTGGGATGAAAGAAATACTCGTAAAAATTAATATGGTCTGATTTCGTCCATCGAATATGGAGAAAACGGGATTCTCTTTTTCTTTTTTATTCTTCCCATTAAATTACAATGTCGTTACAACACTCATTCAAATTATTCATGATGAGTGTTCTGAAGTTAGAAAAAGTTTTCATCTTTCAGCTGATTTCTTGGTTTTCGTTAAAATTTACGACTAAAATTTTCTTAGCCCGTTCGGCGTTAGATAAAATCGTTATGATGCTAAGGAACATCCGTAGAGGCGAAAAAGTTCCGATCGGTTTTGGATTCTGCCATTCTAGCTGGAATGTGACTGAAAGAAGGTGGTGGGTAGAGAAGAGTTGGCCAGATTCCATCGCAACTGCAGCTCCTGTAACCTTTCATTTTTCGTTTTGTTTTTTTTTTCTTTCTTTTTCTTTTTTTTTTTTTTTTTTTCTTTTTTCTTTTTTTCTTTTTCTTTTTTTCTTTTTTTTTAATTACGTGAGTTCCAGCAACAACCGATGAATGAATGACCACAGCTTGTATGCGATGTTGAAAGAGAAAGTAAAAAGCATGTGAATAATGTTAATTTTGAATCTCTCTCTCTCTCTGCATGTGTGTGTATCTCTTGCCCTCTCTTTTTGTGTGTCTGTCTTACCGTCTCTCTTTTTTTGCTATGACTCACTCCCTAACTTTGTCTTTCGTTCTCATTTTCTGTATGTATCACTCCTTTTTTGTATGTGCGTGTCTGTCTCTCTTTCCTTTTAGTATGCATCTGCCTCTCTCTCTCTTGTGTGCATCCTCACTTCACTCTCTCTCGTGTGTGCATCCTCACTTCACTCTCTCTCTCGTGTGTGCATCCTTCACTCTCTCTCCTTTTCGCGTGCGTGTGTATCTCTCTCTTTCTTTCGCGTATATGTTTGTATATATATATATATATATTGGTATCTCTTTCTCTCTCTCTCTCTTTGTGTATGTGAGACTCTCTCCCTTACACGTCGTGTGCATTTATCACCCTATCTCTCTTCTCTCCCTCTTCTCTTTCTTTCCCACGATGCTCGATTCTCAACCACATGTCATACCCAAATAAGGCTAAACGGAAAACCTCCCGAGGCCCAGCTGATTACGATTACAGCGGTTTCGTTGTTTTGCTGTTGACTAGCAGCAGCAGCAGCAAGAATGGCGGCATCATCATCATCATCAGCAGCAGCAGCAGCAGCAACAAGTTAGATGGAAAATTCATAGACTTCACCGGCCTGTCCGAAAATACGATGTAACTGGATACGTGGCTTTGTAGCTCTGTATATGTATTTTTGTTTTTTAGTTTGTTTCTTGTTTTTTTTCGTAGGGGGGTGGGGGTTGCAAAAAGGAGGCATTGAGAATTAAAGAACATGTACAAACACGACTTTTTTAATAATACGATCTTCATATCAAGAGGTGTCCATACTATTTCTCCTACCCTAACAACAATGATCGTTGTCCGAGACCAGGTCAAAAAACTGTTTCGAGGGCTGGCAAGCTTTCTCAACTTGAAACTATCATTGACCCAATATACAATCTTCATTAGATCCTGTGCCAGACTCTGTAGAACAATGTTTTCGTTTGTTACAATCTTATGTTCGTCTACTACTGACTTCGATCGTAGTCTTGTACCAGACAAAAATATGAGTACTGGTTAACAAGCTAATTTTTTTTTTTTTAATCATTTCACCCAAAGCAAGGCGTTGATGCCACTAGCATGCAGAGGGGGGTGGGGGCTACAGGGAGTGAAACCGAGAATAGGGAGAATTGGAAAAAGGACAAACAAATGAAAAGGATTAAGACAGAAGTTGGCGATTGACGTTGCATTTAAATGTTTGGATTTTTTCTATTCATTCACCCCCAAAACAAAAAAAGACTACTTTATATTTACTAAAATTCACACCAATTTCTCCCAGAGTGAGGCCTTTCCATTGCACTCTGGTTGGGTTGACCTTTGCAATCGCCCCAAATGTGGGCGATTCGGGTGCGCTATTTCTAAGTGTGGGGTCTACGTTCGCGCTCACTTCGGTAAACAAGCCAAAACCTTTTTTTTTTTTTTATTTTTTTTTTTAAATTGTAAAAAATTTCTTGAATATCATCAGCACTTACGAAATGTGAAGAATTCCCTGATTTTTGGCAATTTTTCATTCTGAGGGTTGGAGTTGTTGCGAGTCAAACTAAACAAATTTTAATTTTGTAATTTCAAGAGAGTGCCAAAAATTTAATTTAAAAAAATACTTTGATTTATAATTTCTTAGGGTAAATTAATATTTGCGATAAGTAACTTTAAATGATTTGGTGTGAATTAACAGAAAAGATCCTTTTTTTTTTTTCTTTTTTTTTTTAAAAGATTTTAGTTATCAGGGAAGCAAGGAAACTGAAGGGATTTCCACAGATGGGAAATGCGAGAAAATAAATTATCAGAGTGAAAGTGGTAGTCGCATTTCAGCATTAAAAGGGTGGGACCTAATTGCCAATCTAGTAGCAGGCTTAAATTCATATAATTGGGGCACCAGAGGAAAAACACTCTTCCAATTAGGTGATCTTGTGTTAGACGAGTAAATATATGTACACGTCATGTCATATTATCCAGTACAAGGCCCAAGGGCCATTCAAGGTAGAAGATTACTGAAAGAAAATGTTTGAGGAGGAAGTAAGAAGTACAGCTTATGGTCAGTAACAAAGCGTGGCTTAGATGTGGCACAAGGTCGAAAGTAAGGAGCACCCAGTGAGGATCGAACTTGCTACTCAGTCGTAATTGATCTAGCGAGACAAGCTTGCTAATCGTTACACCACGTTGAAAAGCTCAAATATTATGAAGAGATGTGCGACAGATGACGGTTGAGCCGAGACACAGAGATCAGGTGTGATCGGGGAAGCAACCTCTCGGGAGCCCGTTTCACAAAGCAACAGTTCATGGTAAAAACCGTTTTAATGGAACTTCCTTCTTACCAATATAATTCGAAGAGAGCTAGGGTGATTCACAGCGCACACATCCCCCCCCCCCGTCTAAATGACATGGTAGGTCTTTACTGTAAAGGTCTGAACTGGAATGAACTAAGAAATGTATCTTAGCATTTGCCATGAAAAGCAACTAGCAATGTTTCTCTCTGTAAGAAAGGGGTGGTAGATCGGAAAAAATTCATCACCCTCAAGGCCGTGTAAACGCTTCTGAACTATGTCAAGGCTGGAAAGTGAGGATTAGGCAACTCTAGGCCAGATACGGCATAAATACGCCGTTTTTAGTAGAACCTGACTCTTGTAGAAATGGAATGTGGCAGCCTCTTTAGCGATAGACTGTACATATGAGTTCCCACCCACCTTGAGTTATACTAGCCAAGGAGAATCCTTGAGTGTACAACCGTTTATCGTGACTGAGAATTCGGGGTTTGCTCGGTGATTACGTTTATGTTAATCAAATCGATGAATGTGCACGTGGCGTAGCAGTTACCGGCACAGAAAATGGGACTGTCGTGTCGAGTTCAAATTCTAGTTGAAACCATTTCGTTCGCTCTCGCACAAATTTCCTTGGGAAAGGTATGAATCTGGAACCCCAGCTGGTCTGTCTAACTTTGGTTAACAACCAGTATAGAATGGCAACTTTGAATTCAAAACCGTTGGGCGTGGGCTGCCAACGGTACCGCAAAATGTGGTACTGTCCCGCATTTTGATGCTAAATAGCGTGTCCTGTATTAATATATACGGGAAACGTTTCTGTTCCGCATTTTGAGAATTGGGATGATTCTTTTTAAAGAACAAATAACGATTTCATCATTAAATAATCCAACAGCGATTTACATGTGGTATGACCAATCGGACTCATTCTCGATACCCTTTTGAATAATAACTTCCAGGAGAGCGGCTTATTACACCTTCTTGGTCTCACGTTTTCTACTGACATGAAAGGGATCGATTATATTGAATCATTTGCTAGATCTGTTGATAATAAGGTTCGTTCGCTGTATCGTGCCAGACAATTTTCTTTGTCAGAATCCATCTTCCACATTTATAAATCTACCTTTCGTCCGTGTATTGAATATAGCTGCTATATCTGGTCTGGTGCTTCGGCTATGTATCTCTAAATTCTCCACAGAATCCAAAGCAGGATGTGTAATGTTATCGGCCCTGACCCGACATCTCAACTTCATTCACTTTACGACCGCCGTGACGTGACTTCCTTTTTTTTTTCTATAAATATTTTTATGGCAGTTGTTTTCGCGAACTCTCCACCTTCATATCTTGATTACATGAATTTAAGCGTGCGACTAGATTGGCAATTAGGTCTCATAGTTTAACTATTGAAATAGTAAGATGTAACCGTAAGTTCTATACTAAAAGTTTTTCTCGCGCTTTTCACCTGTGCAACTCTCATCTTACGATTTCTTACTTCCCTGCCGCTTACAATCTTAAAAAAAATTAATACAACGCCAATCGTCATCTTCTCACTTGAACTGTTCTTTTCTTGTCCTTTCTCCTCACTAAACGTAACTCCTAGTCAGCTTCTGTTCCTGTGGTCAGCCACCATAACATGCAACACACGCTCTCTCTCTCTATCTCAGCCCTACAGAATCGCACCCAGCTGGGGCGCCTCGGCGTGGTGTAATGGTTATCAAGCTGGTCTTGCTAAAACTGTTACAACTGAATATTGAGTTCGATCCTCACTGGGTGCCCCCATACTTTCGGCCATGTGCCACATCTAAGCCTCGCTTAGAAAATCAATATGACGAGTCAAGCCGAGCTTCTCGGCTTGACAGTCGAACTCTCTGCCTCTGAGCAGAGAGGAATCCGGACGAGGCTCCGCCGAAGGGCGGAGTCTCGTTCGGGGATGTTGACCAACCCGATTCTGTTTTTACAGTTTCTACAGGCATTTTTTGGCCGAGCCTACGGGCTCGTGAAACCCACGTTAAACTCGGCCTTGTGTCACATGCAACCCTCGTGGGCGGGTGGCTAGATACCGAATCGCACCCAGCTGGCTTCAGTGATGCCTGAGGACCTTCTGGTTTCTTTGGAAATCACCCCCCGCACAGCTGTTGGTTTCTGTAGAAACAACCTTCAGAAATGAGGATATGCCTCCAATGCGGGCAATCACAAACTATGGCGCATCTTGTTTGCCCCAATCTTGAAGATCCATCCACAATTAATGACCTTGAAACCTTAACAACCCAGATAAGGGTCTGTGGTCAACAATGGATGGATGTGGTGTAACGACTCGAAAAGAAGACGACTACTAAAGTTCTGTCATTCTCTTCCAATCTCAGTAACCCCTGGAGCATTCAAGCCTTGCTTGAGATGAAATGATTAAAATAATGATAGTTTTCAGAAATTTCTTGTTGCTCGGATTTCTAATCAACTAAAAAAGTATATGGTTCCTAATTTTTCTGCAAGCTCAGCTGAGAAAATTGTTGTTTTGGTCAAATTCCCTTTGAAGATAATCCATAAAGATTCCTGGTTTACTTAAAAAATAATTTCATCATCATTATTTATCAGGGAGTTCTCAACCGAGGAACCTTCAGGGTTTCAAGAGAGCAGGGAAAATATTTAACTTTTTCTTGTTCTCTTTTATTTACAGAATTTTGTTTATTGAATTACACTCGACCCTGGCATTCTATTGAATTTGTGTATGCTTCGGTTTATTTATTTAATAATTAATTATTAATTAAAAGAAAATACAGGTAATCAATTTTTAAAATCCGTCAACATTATCTATTACTATTAAATCTGTAAAAAAAAAAAATCCATATAAATGTGTATGGTGATTTTATAAGCGAAGCTTAGATGTGGCACAAGGCCGAAATTATGGAGCACCTAGTTAGGATCAAACTAACTATACAGTCGTAATTCTTCTAGCAAGATAAATTTTCAAATCATTAATCACGTTGAATTTGTACTAATATGGAAAAGAATGAAGATCTTGAATAATATATGCATATTATTTGAAAGGCACCTTTTGAGTAGGAGTCTTGGAAAGGGGGCGAACGACATATATATTTTATCACTTTTATCTTTATTTTTTAGTAGACACTCGTATTTGAGTAGGCGATCCGTTTATTTATTAAACAGTATATTTATTTATTTTCGTCTACTGGCCTGAATATTCGAGAAATCTTATTAAAGAAAGATTTTCTTCCGGAGAGCACAAATCTTTGTTTAATAAGATCTTCCGAACACTCAGGCCGGTAGACGTAAATAAATAAATATACTATTTAATAAATAAACGGATTGCCTACTCAAATACGAGTGTCCCTTAAAAAAAATAAGGTTTAAAGTGATAAAATATATATAAAGTAATGTGGATATAGAAATCAGTATTGTATGGTGACTGCATTTCGCGCCTCGAATAATCTACAGACTATATCTCCGATACTGAGAAATCTTCCTCTATAAATATAGCAAATATTAAACAATTATAGATGCGAGAATAAAGAACACAAGGTTTGCATGCATGTGCGTGTTTGATATATGTTTAACTTTACGTGTATGTTCCAAGGACCTTCTTTTTACACGGAATATTTTGGAAAGATCAGCTGGGATCACCAAAGAGACGATTTCAAAGACAGCAGAGACTTGGTGTTAGAATAAAATATTTTCTTAATTTAGGTTAAATTTAACGAACTTTTCTCGTGTGAGATTCTACAAGCCTATTGTAGGCTTACAATGTTGGTAATTGCTTATCTCTCCTGGATGTGACACAAGGCCTGTTTAAAGTGGGGTCCCATATGCGAACACGTGAATTTTCAGTCCCCACGACCAGCGTCAGATTTAGGAGAAATGAGGCCCTGTTCTAGTAAAGTTATGAGGCCCCTTGGGCTCTGAAGGAGGTTGGCCCAGCATGCCTACACAGGCGTGGAAGGAAGATGGGACCACTCTGGACAATGGTAAACCCGGCACTGCCCACGACAAACACATACGACCGTAAAATATTCGCAGTTTCGTCATAACATATATTTAGACAAGAGATCGGATGATTTTTTTCTTTATTTTCCTTCGTATATATACGCATCTATTCTGAAAATATATTAAGCATTTCTTTCTTTTTTTTTCTCCTTCTCCCTTCTCTCTCTCTCTCTCTCTCGGTTTGTCTTTTCTCTCTTTTTTCCTCTCTCTCTCTCTCTCTCTCTTCCCTCGGTTTGTCTTTTCTCTCTCTCTGTTCCCTCGGTTTGTCTTTTCTCTCTCTCTCTCTCTCTGTTCCCTCAGTTTGTCTTTTCACTCTCTCTCTCTGTTTCCTCGGTTTGTCTTTTCTCTCTCTCTTTTCTCCCCTATTTTCTCCCCTCTCTCTCTTTCTCTGTTCCCTCTGTTTCTCTTTTCTCTCTGTTCCCTCTGTTTCTCTTTTCTCTCTCTCTCTCTGTTCCCTCTGTTTCTCTTTTCTCTCTCTCTCTCTGTTCCCTCTGTTTCTCTTTTCTCTCTCTCTCTCTCTGTTTCTCTTTTCTCTCTCTCTCTGTTCCCTCTGTTTCTCTTTTCTCTCTCTCTCTGTTCCCTCTGTTTCTCTTTTCACTCTCTCTTTCTCTGTTTCCTTCGGTTTGTCTCTTTTCTTTCTCTCTGTTCCCTCGATTTGTCTTTTCTCTCTCTTTTTTTTCTTTTTTGTTTCTCGTTCGCAGATAACTTCTTTACGTCAGGTATAGAAAATAATTCGGTCCATGGTATCCTTAGCATCCTTCTGTAGATAGCATTGACCGAACACGTGAGCAACGATGAGGTTTTGGAGAGGATGCAAACAAAGGGGAAGCTTATACTTAACATCAGGAAGAAGCTGCTGAAATTTCTGGGACACATAATGAGAAAGAAGAGCTTGGCGAATCTGATACTCACAAGGCGGATAGAGGGTAAAAGAGACAAGGGAAAGCAACATGTGACATACCTAGCGGGCTTAAGCAAATAGATGACAGAACAGGGTCTGGGAGAAGTAGCAAGAGGACTAAACACTGAGAACTACAAATGATAGGCGATCATGGCTCTCCACTTCCTCCTATGTCCGGAAGGGACACGGCGAATAAAAGAAGATAGAAAAAAATGGATTTCTCGACAAATCTAGAATAAACTGCAACCTTAGTTTTCAAAAAACCCGGTAATAATATAAATACTTTTTTTTTTTTTTTTTTTTGCTAACTTCAGTAAAAGTAAAACAAACTTTATTTCAAGGTTTGCTGTTTATCGAAACATACAGGACAGATATTTCACACCAGGTGTGCGTGCGTGGGAATGTTGCCTTACGCACAAATGAAATTGAGAGACTCGGAGTGCTTTCGCTCATATGGTAAAAAGATGATGTTAATTTTAATTCGTCTAAAAAGATGATGCCACAAAACTAGTATCTGGATAGCGGAAAATTCCTCGCAGATTCATGATTGATTAATCATTTCCCAAGAACAATAAACATACATACAAACACTCAGATAAATATAAAAAAAAAAAAGTAACCAGCCTTATTTCTCTTCCTCTCCTGTAAAACACGAATACTAAAAAATCCCAGTTTTATTCACACAGTCGTGTAAATGAACAAGTGAATATGATAACATTTTCTTTACATCTAATGGTCTAAATATTTTCGGGATTTTAACATAATTTATCTAAATGCCCGTCAATAAAAAAACAAAAAAATGTCTAAGAAGGTTCTTGTGAAATTATTTTTTATCAAAGAACACTAACTAAGAATTCATTTTTTAATCTTTGGAATTGCTAAGTGATATTTTAAAATAACTGAAGCTTTAAATGTGTATAAAAGGTTTGCGCGGCACTAAGTAAAATTGTTCAATAATTTTTAATTTAAATGAAGATTTTATTTAGTACGTGGATACACTTTTTTTTTTTTCAAACGATATAAATGTCTATAAAAACTATACCTTTTCAATAGTAAAAGCAGCACAAATAACGAATTTTATTGTTCTATGACATATAAACAAAAGAAAAAATTCTTAAATTTGGTGGATATGATTTAAAAAGAAAAAAAATAACCTCTACTTCACAGAAGTAGTTTTAAGAGTTTAGGCCGCTGGCATTGATTCGCTGAAAACCCAAAAGAAGTTTGAATTTGTGGCCTGAATAAAATAGAATGAGAATAAATTCTTCCTTATGTTAAGCGAAAGAAAAAAACTGAATTCTTCTTACCGCGCTCCTGTGTAAATATCCAAATACCAAAGTAAAGAAATTGTTTTTAAAGAATTATGATGGGGAGATATGAACAGTTAGCGGTAGGTAGATGCCTTTCCTTCCCTTTTCATTCACATTGTGCGCATGAGCAGCCGTGTGTATGCGCGTGCGCGCGAGAATAGAAAGTATAAGCTGAAAACCTTATAACTGCGTAGGTGTTTGGGCAAATCATTTGATTTCTAAGCTGTACGTACGCGAAAAAAAAATCGTGGAAGTTTTGTATGTATGTATATATGTATGTATGTATGTGTGTTTTTGACATATGCCTAACATTAAGTGTGTATTCCAAGGACCTTTACACGCAAAATATATTACAAATTGGGGATGCCAAAAATAAAACAAATACAGAAATTTAAATATCTAGGAAGCGTTCTAACAGAGGCCGCAAAGTGCGACACTGAGATTCGAAGACGTATTGGGAATGCCAAAGATGTATTCCAAAAGCTAAGCAGCGTATTAAGAGACAGGAAAACTTCGTTAGAAACAAAGAAACGAGTACTGAACTGTTACATGATATCTGCCTTTCCTGTATGGCAGCGAATGCTGGACAATCTCTTCAAAGACGAAGAAGAGACTTGAAGCAACAGAGATGTAGCTCTACAGAAAGATGCTGAGTATACCATGAACCGAACTTGTGAGCAACTACAAGGTTTTGGAGAAAATGGAAACAAAAAGGAAACATACTTAACATCAGGAAGAGGCAGTTAAAATTTCTTATGTAAGTAATGAGGAAGGAGGGCTTGGAAAATCTGATACGCACAAGACAGATTGAAGGAAAGAGGAAAGCAGAGCATAATATACTTGATGAGCTTAAGCAAATGTAAAGTAGAACAGGGTTTGGGAGAAATAACAAAGACAAAACTTAAGAACTACAAGAGACAGGAAGATGTGGAGGACCATGATCGCCTACGCTCTGAAGAGACACGGCACATAAGATATTCCAAATAGCCGCTGGGATCACTATCTAAAACTAAAGAGATGATTTCGAACATATGGTAGTGTTGGAACAAAATAATTTTTTTTTCTTATGTTAAATTTCCCGAACTTTTCACGTAATACATTTTACATATTGGTTTACCTATGTGAAGCGAACAGGTCAGTCTTTTTCCTACCTCCCCAATATGTGACACAAAGGCCTGTTTAAAGTAGGGTCCATACTAGTACATATGGGCTAAGGACAAAAGTTGTGCAGTCTACGCTACCGTTGTAACAATAGCATTAAGCATTTTGTTCAGTAAGCGAGGTATTGCCGTAAAGTTGGAATCCCGGGGACTAAGTAGACCTCAGTGCACATACTACACTTTGATTCTGTATTCACAACGATCCCCACACTCCGCAACAGAATGGCGGAATGTGGCATAAATTCGTTTTTCATATAGTGATTTTCTAAGCCCGGGTTAGATGTGGCATAAGGCCGAAAGTATGGGGCACCCAGTGAGGATCGAACTCACTACTCAGTCGTAATTGATCTAGCAAGACAAGCTTTCTAACCATTACACCACGTCAAGGTGCCCCTTTTCATATAGGGTGACCATACGCGTGCATATGTGGCAAGGATAAAAATTAACCAATCATGATAACTGTCACGTTGGCGTTGTATCCACCCCCACCCGTCGTTAGAGCAGTGGGGGAGGTGCTACTGCAAGGTTGGAATCCTCGGGACTAGGTATATCTTATAGCTTTTCCCCGAACTTTCCGAAAGCAGAAACATAACGAAGAGGTGAGGAACAGATACTACACTTTCAGCTCCAAGGTCGGATAGTTTGTTACACGAGAAAAAGCATATGTGGGGGGGGGGTGATGCTTTTGGCCAGCCACCAAAAAGACTGATCAAAATCTTAATACCAAGAAAAAAATAAAAGGCATGAATCCCAAACTCCTTTACGATCTACCCTTTTACTAGCTTTTATATTTTTACCGACCACATGACAATAATACTCAGCGACAATGAAAGATAAGCAAAGGGCGAAGCTGTACAAGTAACGCCCATTGAAATTTTATTCTGGGCGAAATTTCCAAAGATATTTCATATAGTTGTTCTAGAAACGTGAAACACATAAAATAACATGAGATGGGTGAATTAGATCCGTTATTTCTGTCAAATATAAAAATGAAAACGTTTTAGAACGGAGAGGGACTGCTGATTAAGGATTTTGGTGAGTTTCTCCTTGTGTCGAATATGTTATTTTATCTCAACCATTGCCTGTTTAAAAATGCGATATTTAAATGTAAGATTACTGCCTGTATGTTTTTAATGTCATGTCCCTTCAGGACGTAAGTGATCAAAACCCTCCACAACTTCCTTTTCTTTGATATTTGCAAATAGCCATGAAAGTGCTTTCTCGATGCCGCAAAAGGATATTTTACAGTGTTTTGAAAAGTGAGCCAGATCCTAGGATAAGTAAGCATCGTTTCAATTGGGCCCATTTTGAAGGGGGGACAATGACGTCAATGTCCGTTTCAATTGGGCCCATTTTGAAGGGGAACAATGACGTCATTGTCTTCGGCAGGTTATATTATTTTATTTTTTTTTGTTGTTGTTATTGAATTTTCCCGAATAATTTCCATGTAGACCTGCTATTAGTATATGCAAAAGTCTGTAAAGTGAATTAATAAAAGAACTTAAATCCCGTTGACACGCATTCTTACATCTCCTTAATAAATAAGCTTTACATCGGATTTTTTTTTATTTATTTACAGTAAGGTTCACACTGTACAAGGCCCAAGGGCCACTCGAGGTAGAGGCTAAGGGGTAGTTTATATGGATAGGAGGGGAAGATAACGGTTAAATCTAGATTTGACCGCTCTCTCGGCGGGGCTTCAGAATACGCCGACTGCACCTCTGCAGGGGGTAAAAGTCCCCCAAGAGGGCCACCTGTTGGCTGTGGGTGGCGACCCGTAATGCCTGGGGAATGGATCCTGGTAGTTGAGAAGGTCATAACCTGGGTACAAAGAGGTCATGTTCCTACAACACACCATTTTGGCCCTTACCTGGGCTAGACAGGCGGTCGGAGAGACCCGATTCGATCAATCGGCTGGTCCGACATGCCTTAGCTCATATATATTTCTTTTTCTCCCAATAGTATTATTGAATCTATATTAGTAGAACATTTCACAACCCTTTATCTTATATATGCTAGAAGGAAGGGGCTGAGGGTCAACTGTGTTGAGAGCAAAAGACTTTTTCACCACTGTTAAATTGAAGGGCTTTATAACCAAAATTTTGCAGAGGCTCAAGACTTGCTCTTAATATGAGTATACTGGTCGTGTATCCCTGTCTCAACCAAGGCGAATGGGTTACCCCCTTGGTTCATTCCCTTCTCCAGTTGGACTCTGTGGTGGGTGGTGGAGCACAGGGCCAGTGAAAATAAAAACCCAAACATGGCATCCTTAAATAAAAAAAAAAAACTAAAAGAAATTTATCCGAATCAGACTCTGAGTGTGACACAGCAGACTTCTCCAGATTCATTAACATTGAATCCCTGGGAGAGGTCTGTCTCGCTAAATTCTCCCCAATAATTGAAAATATTATCTCTGCACGAGAAACACCAAAAAATGTTAAGAAATTGAGAAATGGAAACTTGCTTGTTGAGGTGGATAACAGGAGACAAGCAGAAAACCTCCTAAAAATGAAAAGATTTCATAACTCCAAATGTAAAACTTATCCACATGAGAGACTTAACACTTCCAAAGGTGTCATCAGAAGTCGAGAGTTGGCTTTAGCCTCAGAAGATGAGATAAGAGATGTCCCTGGGAAAAGAGAGAGTGACAAATATAAGAAGAGTGACTATAAGAAAGGGTGATGAAAAAGTCGAAACTAACATCTACATATTGACATTTAACCAGCCCCAAACCCCTAAAGCAGTCAAAATAGGCTATTGTCTGGAGAAAATTGGACAGTACGTCCCAGCTCCCTTGAGGTGCTTCAAATGTCAGAAATTTGGACACCACAGGGATGCTTGCAGAGGACGACAGACATGTGCCAAATGCGGAGAAAAAGCACCAAATCATAAAGAGGAGGAATGCTTGAAACCACTAAAATGTCCAAATTGTCAACAGGATCATCCGGCATATGCAAGATCTTGTGACGTCTACAGGAAAGAAAAAGAAATCCTTGAGGTAAAACATAAGAGAAATGTCTTACTTGGAGGCCAGAAAAATTGTAGAGGTCTATATGGGTGAGACTAGCTATGCCTCTGTTACACGGAGAGCTGAAACAACCAATGAAGATAATAAATATAGAACCCTAATTGAAAAACGCATAAATTTAGATCCAAGTGGGTGGACAAAATTCCAGGCAGAGCTAAAGAAGGAACCCGCCAATAGTACTCAACAAACATTCCAAATGGAAGTTCCAGCTCAGATTAATAAAACCCATGACAAAATAAAGAATGAAAAAGAAATAACCAAAAAAAACATCACAGACCACTCTTACCAAAAAACAAAACCTGCAACGATCATCAATCTGTCTTTCAACTTCTAAAATCGATAACAATGGGGAAAATAATATACAAAACCCCAAATCAAACAAGGACAAAAAAGAACGTCCATCACAACCCAAGAGAGACCATACCCCAACTTCCTCACGGGAACGTCTAAAGTCTTCAAATCTAACAAGTCAACCTACAGAACAATCAACTTCAAAGATTGACACGGAAAACAGGTTTGTTTTTTTTTTTGGAAAGGATGGAAATTGATGAGCCGAGCACTAAAAGCAAGTCAAAAAAGTGCAATAACTCCAATTCAGATAAATTACACATCAAACAATAAAATTACACAATAATGCAATCCTACAGTGGAATTGCAGAGGAATCCGGGCTAATTATGAGGAACTTCAACAACTTCTGACCAACCATAACCCCAAAATAGTCTGCCTACAAGAAACCTTCTTAAAAGAAACAACCTCCATTAAATTCAAACAATACCATATTTATTAATACTACATTGGACCTTTTTTCACTGCAAATAAAACTGGTAGTGAAAAATTACATCAATTGGCTATGCAAATGAATTAGTTTATTTAATATAAATAACTAACTCATGCCAGATAGAAACATTTGAAACCATTTACTTGAGTAAGAATAAACAAGCTATGGTTTAAAGGACGTTATCCTCAAATTATGTTTACAGAGTATATATATTTAATATATATATATATATATGTGCAAAGTGGATTTGGCATTAAATAACCCATAGTGGTTGATATGCCATAAAACCCCAACCAACCAATAATCTTGATTTGAACTGGTTAAGATTGTAGTGATCGGTGAAACATCCTCTTAGGAGTCTGTTCCACAGGGAAGTGGTTCGCGGGAAGAAGCTGTTCGAGTGGAACTTACTTCTTGCCGACGGGGGGAATGTGGGTGATTTGCTATTATGTAAATGGCATGGCAGGTCCTAGCCATGAAGGTTAGACCTGATGGAACCAAGCAATGTAATTCGTCCGAGTACTTTCTATGGAAGTAGTGATAACGCAGTGAAAGACTTTGTCACTTCTGGCCTTGAGAGAGAGGTTGGAGGGTGGAAAATAATTCTTTTCCAACAATGATTCAAAGATGCTTTTGAACTCTATCAAGACTGGAAAATGAGGATGATAATAGTATGATAATATTGTTATATAAAAAAAGGAAGAAACTTATTTCTCACTGATGGAATATGGGGTGGGGAATGTGGGTGGGGTTTGCTAGTATGTAAATGGCATGGCAGGTCCCAACCGTGATGGTTAGACCTGGTGAAGTCAAGAAATGTAATTCGTCCAAACACTTTCTATGGAAGTAGCAATAGAGCAGTGAGAGACTCTCCACATTCCACCTGTGAGAGAGGGGGGTTGGATGGTGGAAAATAATTCTTCTCCAACAATGATTCAAAGACGCTTTTGAACTCTATCAAGACTGGAAAGTGAGGTCTGGGCAGCTTCCATCCAAAGATGGTAACATTACTCCATTTTCAGCCTGATCTGGCTCTTATAAAGGTAGAGGATAACATGAAGAGTGAGGTACTTACTGTAGCGTTACAGGGTGCCGATCATTTTACCTGTATCTTTAGCGATGGATCGTATGTAAGAGTTCCAATTGAGGTCGGGTGTGAAGTTGAGGCCTAATATTCTCTCAAGGCACAGGGCCTCCTCGAGGGGGGGGGGCATGCGGACATCGCGACTGACCGTAGTTCGGGGTCTGATCGCCGGTGATGGAACGTAACCAGTTTGGTTTTCGATGCACTGAATGTAACCAGCCAGTTTTTCCCCACTTGGAAGTTAGTGTTGGATCGGAAGAGAGGTCAGTTGCCAATCTCTGATCGTGTGTGCTCATTTCTAAAATTCCCACATCCTATGCACAAACACACACACACACATATATATATATATATATATATATATATATATATCAGTGGCGACTCTAGCCTATTTTTGCTACTCGTGCCCCCCCCTCTGCCAACTTCAGTTCCCAACCCGTGGTCCGTGGACCCAAAGTAAATCATCATAGTTGCTATTGCGTGATTCTCCATTGTATAGCACAGATTGACTAACGTACCTTGCATGGTGGTTTTTTTGTAAACAATCAAGATACTATATAATTTGTAGTCTTGTTAATACAGTAGATAAGTTTTTTTTTCCTTTCAAAAGTATAGAAGAAAAGAGAAGATGTTCATTACTATGACGAGAAAAAATATCTTTATTAGAAAAAGAAATTGATGACAATGACAACTAACCAGGTTAGCAATTAAGTCCACAACTCTCCAGGTCATTTGTCTCATGGAATTATAAAATAATTAAATGATTGATTTTTATTAGCACTTCACAATCATTTTTTTTTTTTAAGGAATGGTTTATTCGTGAATTTTGAATCATAGAAATCTACGAAAAATACGGTTTGTATGTCATTTTATATTAATATTAAGAAAAACCCTGAAACCTCGGAACCTTCGTAGAATTCCGTAGTAGTACGTAAATACTTTTGTAATTTTTTTCATAAAGATTCTGTATGTAACTTTTTTTGCTGCATTATTTCACAGATTTACTCGCACATAACCAGTCAATGTCATTAAACCATTTGGATTGGAACGAACGAGTTCTAACCTTATTCACCAATAAAGGAGTTGGGCGCCCAACTTTGATAATTTCTCGCTTCTCGGCTACATTCCTCTGGCCAAACGATTTATTTTTCAGGTCTAACACAATATCCATTTCCATTATATCTAATTTTAAATCCAGATCATTAACAGCAAATGCAGTACAAATTAGCCCAAGTGACGTTATACGCAAAATACAGGGAACTTCCAAAATGTAAATTCCATCTGATGAATCTTGAAACATATGAATCTTGAAACATATGATATCTTGACCAGTTGAAGTTATCCGTGGAAACACTGAGAACATTGAAAATCTTAATTTTATCCAAAAATTCTAAGATACAAAGAATTCGTAAATAAAGTCTGTAATAAAATTGAATGTAGTGAAGCGACTGAAATATTTTCGGCAACTGAAGTAATGTTCTCCAAAAACGGCAATTAAATTTTCACATAGAATAAAAGGTAATATTGATGAATAAAGTTGGGTTTATAGCTGTGAAATGATGGATGCAGCAAAAAAAGTGACATACAGGACCTTTATGAAAAAAAATTACAAAAGTATTTACGTACCACTACGGAATTCTACGAAGGTTCATTGGTTTGAGGGGTTTTCTAAGTATTAATATAACATGCCTTAAAACCCGTATTTTTCGTAGATTTCTATGATTCAAAATTCACGAAAAAAAACATTCCTCAATAAAAAAAAAACAAATTCACTCTTATTCAAAACCTGTTCTTTATTAATTAATTAATGAAACAATAACTTCATCACTGATATTTACAATATAAATAAACGTGGTTATGTTTACAAACATCTATTCGTACTACTACTACTACTACTCTATCTCTCTTTCTCTCTCGGTCTCTCTCTCTCTTTCCAAGACAATCATCAGCAGTCAATATGTGCTAATTGTTCTGAGCACGGTATTTCGACTTGATTTTGCCACCATTGGCTACAGCCAAAAGCGAGATTTCTCTAATATTACTTGTTATTATAAGCTTTTCTTGTGCTTGGCACGGATTGCGCGTGTTCAACATTATAGCCGATATTATGGGATGTTCAATAGATCTGACGGTGGCCATCCGTTCAAAACAGCATCGTTGTATTATTCCCAGATATATTTATGAACTTTTGGCTACTTAGTTATCGAAACTTGAATAGATACGTAATTTAATTGAGATCAGCCTAAGTATGTTTGCTTGAAATTAATGGATGATTTTTAATCCATTTTGAATAACATTGACCGAGTTATTGGTCGTGCCGGGCACGAGTAGCACTAGTCCCATCTCCGCCCCTGATATATATATATTATTATTATTATTACTTTTTCTCTAAATCTATGTCCCTGTGTCATATATCGATGAATTTTTGTTCGAAAGTAATGAAATAGGAGATTGTTTTAGTTCTTGAAAAAAGTTGACCTAAACCGAAAATTCGATTTTACCATATAAGGGTAAAAAAAATCAAAATACTTCAAAAGCTTTATTTTTAAATCTGCTAATAATGCAATTGGAAAGTACTTACGTATTTTTAACGCATTTAACAGTTTATAGCTATAGTATAATATACTAACTTAGAAATAAACAAAAACAAGTTCTAAAAGGTTCCAGAAAGTTATAATACTACTGTACTTATATACGATATTATAAATTTCTTGTTGGGGGGGGGTGACATTTTAAAAACAAAATAAACTTAATTGAACACATCTTCATTATTTTAATAACAAAAGTTAATCGAATTATGATACAAGAAACCAATTATTTTTATAAAAAATGTCATTACCCTAGTGAATATACAGGGTGCGATGGATAAATTGTCGTCTAAATTACGCAAACCTGAACATGACCCTCATTTTAGCAGAAATATTTACCAAAATTACACCTAAATATCTTGAAATACTAAAGAGTAAATTTATTCAATAAAATTGCCATTCGCTTCAACCAGGGTCTGTAGACGACTTCGGAATCTCCTGCAACTCCTCTGAACGGTTTCCTTATTTAAGTCGGTGAATGCTGCCATAATCCTTGCCTTCTTTGGTGTTACAAGGAGTTTTGTTGGTCTCTCGCTCAACTGCACCCCACATATAATAATCAAGGGGGTTGCAGTCTGGGGGTGTTAGGTGGCCAGATGTAAGGGGTGATGTGGTCACAGAAATTATCTGACAGCCATGACTGGGTTCTCCTGCTTGTGTGGCATGGTGCAATGTCTGGCAACAGCCAGACATTGTGTCTTCTAGCAGCCATACTCTTGACCCAGAGCAGCACTACCTTCTCAAGACACTTATACTAAAACTTAATAGTCATTAATGCGCTGTCAATTTCCTAAGCTCCATAACAAGTTACATACAGTATGATGCAAAAGTAGGTATACAGTAACTATTATACCAATATCGATATGTTTGTATAATCAATACAATACATTTTCTGCGTATGTTTTGTTTTTAACTATAGTATACCTACTTTTGCACACCATGTATATTTTGATGTCAACCCCACATCTGGAACCCCACCGCACATTCATTTTTCTTATGCTTTTCTTATTTCTTCTCTCACTCTATTTTTTATTCCTATTTTCTTATATTCAACGTCTCCTCCTAAACTCTATAATTTTATTTACTGTTTATTTATTTTTTCCTCCAATACAAGTAGATAGGCTTTCCTATCACCCGGTTGACACTCCTCTCCAGTCTTTCGAACAGGAGTAGAGGTTTATCCTTTGTTCCCTGTTTAGGATTTGACTTCTGATCACTTCTAAAATCTTTTCATTCTCTTTCACTCCCAGTGGCTTCTTGCGTCTGTAACCTTCTACCTCGAGTGGCTCTTGGGCCTTTTACATGGTGAATATTATTGTAAAAAAAAAAGTGCATGTAACCTCTGCGAAACTCAGAGTAGCGAAATAAATGGACACTTATATAACGTATCTATGAACACAAAATGAACCCGAGACACAACAATTTAACAAATGCACTAGTCCTCCACAGAAATTCAGCCACAATTTTGAAAAAATATCAAACTTATCAAAAGAGAAAGTAACTTACTCAGAAGGCAAATTCTCGAGAGTGTCGCTATCGAATCTTATCAAAATATAAATCTACGCCCCGGTTTTTTCCAATCTCAGCTTTCATGAAAGAATTATTACTTTCCAAAGCCAACATAAAGAACCATAAAAATGTTTAAAAATCCGTAGAAAACTGTTAAATCTATTCCCTCATATTATTCCCTCAGCACACACGTTCATCTCAACCCATAATAATCTGATCACAATTTAAGCAATATGCATTTATGAGATATATATATATATATATATATATATATATATATATATATATTGAATATTACTCGCTTACTTTTGTCTTACCTGACATTGAATTATGGCACTTTATGTTCTCGACACGTTTTGAATGACCATTCATCTGATTAGTATTCCAGAACGTTCTCAAATTTAGAAGCCTTGATAAACCAATGACATCCTTGGTATATAAACACGCGCTACAAAATAAATTCCTACATTGCCTTGATAAAATCCCACAGAGAACGAAATGCGTCGGCTAAGATTAGTTTTTCCTCTTGTCTTTTTATTCCTTTACGAATACACTCACTCTATCTGAAAATAATTTACACACACACACACACACACACACACACACACACACACACACATATATATATATATATATATATATATATATATATATATATATATATATATATATATATATATATAAGGTTAAATCTCCGACTGATTCTAGCTAGGGGCAACCGGACGTCTAGTTACACCGATGATCTGTGATACAGCGAAAGTCTGTCTGTGGATGATATACCAAATATTTCTCTATCGCCCCACGATATTTTTATGTGGTTGCAAGTATAAAAGATTTTATACGTATTTCTATTACTCATTTATGTGAATGCATATGCGTGTCTCTCAATGTTGGCGAGAGAGAAGAAACGAAAGGAGAAAAGCAGACGGTGCGTGTCGGGGTGGGTGACAAGTGATATAGCTAAACCCAAATCTTAAAGATTTGCATGTCGATTTTCTTTCTCTTGATATAAAAATCTAACATCGACCGTCACACAATAGGAAACTGTTTTTCCATCTAGAGTTTTATAACTGTACTTACGTGGACTTCTTTGTCTCTCTTGATATGACTAAGAGGACTTATTTCTTTAGCCTACTAGTCTCTGACAGAGCAGTAGTATTAAAGGCATTTTTCACAAGGCGCTCCATAAATCTGACCTTGTGTAAAAAATGGCTTTACCTAACACAAATTACTTTGTACGCAACGTTGTAAAGCAGTCGTTACTCCATCGCTATTTGTACAACAAATGAGGGACATTCGTTAGTTCCACTAGTACAGGCCATTGCAGGTATGCCCCTCTCTATCGCTATTTCCATGGCAAATGTTCAGATGAGTTCTTTAGTACCACCAGTTCAGACCTTTACATCTGAGTCCCTCCCCCCCTCTCTCTCTCTCTCTGCTATCGCTATTTCCATGGCAAATGTTCAGATGAACTACATTTTTTAGCACAACCAATTCAAACTTTACAACTAAGGCTTTTTTCTACTCTCTCACTATTTCCATGGCAAATGTTCAAATGTGGGTCTCATTTTTAGTTCTACTGTTTAATGTCTTTCAGAAAGTGTACGTTATGCTACTTCCACGGAATCGAATCATCCTTATTTTATTCGTGTTTCAAACTTAAGAAGGAAGCCATTTCCAAAGACTGCCTCTTTGTGGAACGGATTAATGCATAGTTTCTTTTCTGAACACTTTAATCTTGACTTCTTCAACAAGGTTCAATCGTTATCTATCCACCTTTTCATCAACTCTCCACTTCCTACCACTTTCTCTACCACCCATATGTTATACTTCATTCATCATTGATTCCATCAATGATCCTCTACCTTGAGTGGCTCTCGAGTCTTGTATTAGAAAAATTTAGTATTAAAAAACATACCTTTTGTTGGTTTCTTTTGTCGCTGTGATCGTCGCGAAAACAAGCTACAGTTGTATTCAGCAGATAGTTGCTTCTGTGGGAGGAGTCATGTAAGTTCATTGGTCTAAATCTGTTGTCGCTTTGAGGGTCACATTTCCGCAGTGGAACTCCTTGCTGTGGAGTCGACACGTTGTTGCATGTCAAAGTCCTGATGTACTTAGGAATACTTTCTGGTCCGGGGGATCGCTGAGAGATACGTTGTGTCCACCGAAAGATTTTCAAAACGTAAGAATATATGATTGTCGACTAGAAAGTTCATAGGCTTACCAAAGATATAAATCTAAGTAGACACACCATTTGGTAGATTAAAAGACATGCAAATGTACCTGTATACAACAGCTGGTCGACCGACCCTTGTCGATAAGGCCAGGACTAGTACTGTAAACAAAAACGCTCTGAACTGCGAATGTGGTTCATTCCCAGCTTCATACCGGAATAGCAAATCTAACACGAGAGTTAAAAAAAAAATCTCATTAAAAAACATTTATTTCAAAATATAATTCTAGGGCGAAAAAAGTTCTATGTAGCGAGTTTAAAACTGGCCAGTCGTTTTATATGTGTGCATCTGTGACGACTACAACACTGATTTTTTTGTTTTTTGTTTTTTCGAATACATGCATTTTAAGTTTCTTCCAGGCTCTGTGTATTTCTGTCCTTTTTCCTACGAATCTTTCTTTCCTAGTTTGCTCCCCCCTACATATAACAATACTTTATCTGCCCTATCGTCAGTGATAACGTCATACTGATCAGATGCCACAACGAGTCTTTCGTCCTGTATCGAAACATTGCAGGCCGACAAGCACGAAAAATGGAGTTCTAGCATTTTTTTTTCTTGTAACAGGGTCTGTCATAACTACTTTTATCAAGATATATGGAATTTTACACTGTCTCAGATTTTACAAGCATACAAAGGGTACCTGTTTGTATATAAGAGAGTCAAAACATAAATATTCATTATTTATTTTTACTGCTCATAACGTTTTCCTTTAGATGTTTTGAACCGCTAAATCTCCTACCTTCTTTAAGTGAAATTTTGTCCAGTACAGAATGTTAGTTTATATCCACATTATCTCTCATATTATCTCTCCCACTTCTCCATTTTCCTACCTCTCTCTCTCCCTTCTTTGTCTCTCTCTCTCTTCTTTCTCTCTCTTCCTTCTTTGTCTTTCTCTCTCGCCATTCTTCTCTCTCTCTCTCCTTTTCTGTCTTTTCTCCTCCATTTTTCTCTTTCTCTCTCCCACCCTTTGCCTCTTTTTCAGCCGCTTTGTTCTTTTTTTTCTCTTTCAGATAAAAAGTAGAAAAGCACTTGTTATGGCGCAATGCTTAGCAAATCAATTTCCTGGTGTCTGGTTCCAGCCTCACTCTGGGTCCTATTACTGTGCTTGGTTCGGTGCTAGACTAATGTAAAATTAGTAAATAAATAACACGAAACGCCACATTTTTAAACGGGGAGTAACTGAGATAAAACAACCAAATTCGACACGAGGAAAAACTTACTAAAAACCTTAATCAACATTTCACCTTTGTTCTGTTTAATAAGAAGTTTTTATATTTGACAGAAGTAAACTATCTCACTCAGCCATCCTGAGTCATTTTCTCCGTTTCACGTTTCTAGAACTCGTCCTGTGTATGCCGATAAACTACATCCGCGTCCTGTGTATGCCGATAAACTACATCCGCGTCCTGTGTATGCCGATAAACTACATCCGCGTCCTGTGTAAGACGATAAACTACGTCCAGCAGCAATCCTCTGATCAGGAGGTTTTGAGGAGCATGGAACCACCTCTTAATTGCTGGTGTTTCCAGGTCCAGGGTGGTAGCACCTGTTAGGGTCCCAAACTTGCGTAAAAATACGTTTTAATACCAGAAATACTTTGTAATAAAAAAAAAAAATTATTACCAGCAATAATTTTTGAAGGATAAATTACAGTTTTAAAAAATACCAGCAATACAATTAGTTACACATTCTTTGAAAAAAATATGACCAGCTATAGATTTCTTCAAGGAGGAATATTCTTAGAAATAGATTTTTGAAGAAAAAACATTGCCACCAATAAAAAATTTGTCGGCATTAAATAACCCATTTGAGGTGTTGATATGCCATAAAACAAAAACCGAATCAAATCGTTTCTAGAACAGCCAACTGATATATCTTCGAAGATTTCGTCCAGAATTGAATTTCAATGGGTGTAACTTGTAGTACAGATTCGCCCTCTTCCTTTTTTTGTCATTCTCGCCGAGTATTATTAACAAGTTTAATAAGGTGAATGTATAGGAGGTGATAATACTCTTATATGTTTGACGTCTGCTTCAGTGAAATCGAAAACGTTGCTATTTTTTACTCTTTTTATTTTTTCTTTAATGACCCGAATTCATAATTATGATTGTTATTGTTAATGTTTTGTTAAAGCGATTAATCTCAAATATTTACTGATGCAATATGGGAAATGCCATGAGTATTTCACCGTCGTAGAACTAACAAGGGGCTTAACAGATAATTCGTATAGGAAAACCGTGAAAATTTTCACGGGTATTTCTTGTATAAATTATTAATTAAAAATACAGTGGGTCCCCCAAAAATTGACGTAATTTTGTTGTTTAATAACTTAACCAAATCTCGCTTAAATGATTTCAATTTTTGCACATTTTGCTAAAATTTAAGTTGGCCATGCGGACATATCTCAATGAGAATCTACCAGGAAGATGGATCGGGCATACCACTGATAATGATAATGTGCTGTTGAAATGGCCGTCATATTAAACTGACTTGACACCTTGTGATTTTTTTCTATGTTGCTATTCGAAAGGACAGGTCTATATCTCCCACTTCCTATAAACCTAAAGGGACTTAAGCAGAGACTTACTGAGGCGGTGGAGAATGTTACGCAAGACGTGCTACAACGTGTTTGGCAGGAGCTGGACTACCGACTTGACGTATGTCATGGCACAGGTGGTGCGCCTATTGAACATTTGTGAAATCGATTATAACATCTACATCCCTTTGAATATTTTGTTCGAATTTTGATCAATAAATCGTTTATTGTTCAACATGACAACTATTTAATTTCCTTTGCCTGGGACATGTGGTTATTTAGATATTCACAATTTAAACGATGTCATTTTGGAAGGGACACCCTGTATCAGGGCCGAATTAAGACCCATAGGGGTCCTAAGCACTTAAAAGATTTTAGGGCCCCCCATACACCTGCAAGTTAAGTATGCTTGCACGAAGTCTCGGCAAGTGGTGCAAATGAGACTACCAAACGAGAACTTGCATCGTGGAAAAGATAGCTGGAAATAAATATAGAATAAACCAAAGGCACATATGACCATTGAGAGAGGCTGATCATAAGTTCTAACCCAGAACAACACCAACCAGGAAAGAAACAATCACAGCTGTGCAGCTACTGTCAAATGAGCCTCGACCAGATTCTAGCAGAACTGTGAGTGAAAATGATCGTGTTATCTACAAACCAACGTGTTACATAATCGCATAGAAATATGGCTAGAATAATGCCAAACAAACATGAAAGTAGTCTACATCTGTTCACAAAATTAAATCCCATTAAGTTAATTAGTAATACTAAGTTTTTCAAGGGAGGAGATGTGTTGCATTGAGTAAATACAATGCTCATTATCTCCCTTAGCTCATTCTCTTATTGACCAATCAGAATGTCAAAGTTTCTCTGCAGGTCAGTTGACCCCGTTCCCTTGATGCCCTAGGCACGTGCTTATTTTGCATAATGCTTAATCCAGCCCTGCCCTTTATGAGTCAAGGTAAACTTTTTGTTTCCTCTCCTTTCAGTCTAGAAAAATTACCTTGAGTTCTTCATTTTTGCACCAATGAAAATAAGGAATGTGCAGTTGTAATTATCATTTAGGGATATAATTTGTTAAGGAAAATATTAACAAGTTTCTTTTGTACTTCTAAGCGAATAGCATGGTAAATTTATTTCCGAGATAGTTGTCACTGTGTCAGATGTTTGAACAGGGATGTAATTTCAGTGCTGACCAAAGGTACTGTTTTTCGAAAATTCTCTCTCTCTCTCTCTCTCTCTCAAAAAAACTTTAAAATGATGATATCAATCTCAAGACTGGATTGGCGGTAAAATCTCATTATTTTACTGTTGAAACGGTTGATGCAACCGTAGGTTCTATGCTAACAGTTTCTTCTTGGAGAACTCTCTTTCGGCTTCTTGCGTCGCAGTTGACTTTGATCTTCAAAGATTTGAGAATTGTGGGGGCTGGAGATATGTGAAAATGTTCAGACATCCGGGGAAAATATCCCCATGCCCGGAAGAAGGTCCCGGTGGGTTTTGTCGCTACATCATGCTGGGCGAAAAAGAAAGAGAGGAGGATGAAGACAGGGCGTGTCCCGTTTGTATACTTGTTTGGCAGCGCCACCTAACGATTTCTTGACAAAACTATGTGGGGCTAACCCACATCTACCACGTCTTGGAATTGCAGGCAGACAAGTGCGAAAAATGGAATTCTAGCATTTTTTTCTTATAACAATTTGTCATAACTACTTTTATCAAGATATATGAACCTTTACACTGTCTCAGATTTTACAAACATACAAAGGGGGCGTGTTTGTATATAAGAGGGTAAAAACATAAATATTCATTATTTATTTTTACTGTTCATATTTTTTTTTTTGTTCTTTCAATGTTTCGAACAACTATTTCTCCAACCTTCTTTAAGTGAAATTTTGTCTAGTACAGAATGTTAGTTTATATTCACATTATCTGCCATATTATCTCTCCCCCTTTCTTCTCCATTTTCCTACCTCTCTGGCTTCCCTCTTTGTCCCTCTCCCTTCCCTCTTTGTCCCTCTCCCTTCCCTCTTTGTCTCTCTCCCTTCCCTCCTTGTCTCTCTCTCTCTCTCTCTCGCTTCTCTCTTTGTCTCTCTCTCTCTCTCTCGCTTCTCTCTTTGTCTCTCTCTCTCGCTTCTCTCTTTGTCTCTCTCTCTCTCTCTCGCTTCTCTCTTTGTCTCTCTCTCTCTCTCTTCTCTCTTTCTCTCTCGCTTCTCTCTTTGTCTCTCTCTCTCGCTTCTCTCTTTGTCTCTCTCTCTCGCTTCTCTCTTTGTCTCTCTCTCTTTGTCTCTCTCTCTCTCTCTCTTCTCTCTTTGTCTCTCTCTCTCTCTCTCGCTTCTCTCTCTCTCTCTTCACACTTTTCTTCTCTCTTCCTTGTCCACGACAGATTCCCAGGCAAGGATTATGATCTCAGTGTACCCTGCTATTTAACACATAGCTGAGAGGAGGGAAAAAGTTGATTCATGCCTTTCCTAATGGTATTTGTGCGAAGATGAATGCTGCAGACTAGGTCAGAATTTGAACTCGGCCCGCCGATTCCATTTTACTGCGATAAACGTTACTCTACCTACACATCCTTGTCTCATATTTTTAATACCATATCCCGGCAGGGCCCGGCACAGGTTGGATCCCCTAGCCTTGATTGCCAGCCAGTCTCGGAGAAGGCAGCCACTCATCCTTTCCAAGGAGTCATGACAATTCATACATGGCTGTGGACAGTCCTGATCGCCTACGTAACAAAAATAGTCTACGTGCCACATTTGGCTTGTCACGAGGGTTCTGTCTTGACATGGGCGATCATGCCTCTTCACAATTTCCTATCCTTAGCAGCTTTTACCAATGTTTATCTTTTTGCTATCTCCCTGTTCCACCCTCCATTTACACAAGCTCATTACGTAGCTCACTCACTGCTATTCTTTGTCCCGCTTGCTTTTAATGTCCTGTGTGTGTTAATTTTTTTTCCTCTCGAAATGTGGCCTAAAAATTTAAAACTTATCTTTCTGATTCGAAGTATAAATGTCCTTTGTGTTTGCATTTTCTTTAAAATAATTCCTCGTTTCTTGCATTCTGCCAAACACGCTCACATTTTTTTTACTCGTAGCTAGAGGAGAGTAGATTACACGTTTACTTTAGAATTCAATTTTGTTCTCCTAAACTGGCTATCGACCAAAATTAGTCTGCTGTTTAACCCATAGTTGTGGACGAGAAGAAGTAAATGTCTTCCTTTTCCCAAGGGCATTAAACACCAATTACTTCAGTCGAAAACTCTGATTATCGATTCTATTTTCAAGGCTGCCAACTATTAGACCATTCGCACCTCCCAATGGTAATATTTTAAATTTGAATTTATCTCTAAATTTATAAAATTCGATCGAATACCTAAATTCCCAGAATATAAGAAAATCAACCACTCCAGAATGACAGGTAACTTTACAACATCTCGTTTGGATTACCTTGCTGTGTCCCTTCAGGACGTTGGCGTTAATGGCTCTCTACAGCTTCCTATCCTTTGTGCCCCTTAATAACATTTCTTTTAACATCCCTCCAACTCCCCATTCGACCATCCATTCGCATAAAATCGTCACTGCCAACCACTGTCCTGTTTGTCATGTGAGTGTCAATTTTTCCAAGCCTTTCTTCCCCATGATGTGTCCAAGAAATTTCAGCTGACTCTTTCTGATTCCGAATATTCTTCATGTGATTTGTCCCCTCAGGTCATAGACGATCATAGCTCTCCACAATTTCCTGTCCTTTGTAGCCCTTAATTTTGTTCTTTTGTTATTTCTCCTAAGTTCTGTTCCACCAACCATTTGCTCAAGCTTATCAAGTATGTCGTGCGCTGTTTTCCTCTGTCCCTCTTGCCCGCTATCAGTCTTGTGAGTATCAGATTTTCCAAGCCCCCTTTCTTCATTATGTAACCCAGAAATTTCATCTGTCTCTTACTGGTGTTTCCATTTTCTCTAAAATGTCGTAGTTTCTCTAAAGTTTGTTCCATGGGATCCTCAGCATCTTTCTGTAGAACCACATTTCTGTTGCTTCAAGTCTCTTCTTCATCTTTGAAGAGATTTTTCAGTATTCACTTCCATGTAGGAGGACTGATATTACGTAACAGTTCAGTACTCTTTTCTTTGTTTCTAACAAAATTCTTCTATTTCTTAATACTCTGCTTAGCTTTTGGAAGGCATCTTTCACTATCCCAATCCGCCTTCAGATTTCAGTGTCGCACTTTCCGTCCTCTGTTAGAACATTTTCCAGATATTTAAAATTTTGTACTTGTTTGGTTTTGGTATCTGTGGTATTTTGCCACTTGGGTTCATCCTTTTATTGACAACAATGCTGTTATGGTAATTTACCCATGCCCAGATGGACTCTCCCAGTTACAAATAAGAGCAGGTACTGCTCTTTTTAGAGAGTGTAGTTTTCAAGCGGTCAGCTCTGGCAGTCAGACTTAACATTCTTACTCGTTTGTATATGATTGTATTACTGTTTTTCTGTTAATATATTTAACTCAATTCCTTTATTTGTGTCTTTATTTCTGGCCGCAACAAGTCAACAACACATGCCTGCTGTCTTCTTGTAATTTATGCTTAGTCCGTTCTTCTCGCTTTCCTTTACTACCTTCTGTAGGAGCTTCTGTAATTTCCTTTCCATGTCTAATAAGACAATAACAGGGCGAGTTCGTCAAAGACACTGGAACAAGGAACGCGTTATTTATACTCAGAATGTTACCAGAAAGACCAAAACAAATGCGGAAGGACGTGTATCTGTGTTTTATCGATTACGTAAAGGTGTTCAATAAAGTACGCCACAAATATCAGTTAGAACTGCTCAGCAACCTCGACATATTTAAGAAGAATATTGGTTTGGTTTGGTTTGTTTTACGGTATATCAACTTCAATAGATTATTTTATGCCGACAAGATTTTTATTGATGGTAATAACGTTTTTCTTCAAAAATTCATTCCTGGTAATAATTTTTTAGAAACATGTATTCCTGGTAATAATTTTTTAGAAACATGTATTCCTGGTAATAATTTTTTACAAAAATGTATTGCTAGTATTAAAACCTATTTTTACACTTCCATAGTGTTTTGACCCCCTTTTGGGAGGTTAAATATTTGCTGTCGGATGTAGTTTATCGTCTTACCCAGGACGTGAAGAATATTAGAATAATCAAGAATCTATAATGGAAGCAAACTGGCTTCATACGGATAAAAAAAAAAAAACGAGTTCAGTAGATATATAAAAACAGACATTCTCTAAGAATTGCCTTGGTGAGTAATACTCACCAAGGCAATTCTTAGAGAACTAAAAGTCCTACCAGAATTCATTATCAGCAGCCACAATCTTAACAACATAAGATATGCAGATGCAGTGTTGATAGCAGTTTCTGAATATTTGTGTCCATTTTCTCGTTGCTTACACGCTCTATTCATAGTATTTTCAACATTCTTCTGTTGCCTCCATATTTCTATTGCCAGCTGTTAGAAAATTGCCCAGCATTCACTTAAATATAAGAGGATTTATATTACGCTTGCTTAAAAGTCGCCCTATCGAGCGGCATTTAAGCTAGCTGCCGCCGAGGGCTCTTGATTCGTCCTTCGGCCTGTTCAGGTGTTTGAGAATCCCTAAATCTTTGCATATTCTCAGCACTGGAATCTCTCCTGGCTGCCGTTTGATCTGGGTTTTTATTTGCACGGGACTTTCTCGTTTTATGATTGCAATCTGGTCCTCTGTTGGCAGAGATTACGTTTTGCGAGGTATTCTGCTGCCATGTGCGATAGGCAACAATAAACTACAGAAGAACTCAAAATTGATCACTGCATTTAAGAATTGCATTAATATTTAAGTTTACCTTTTAAAAGTTCAACGATAATTCTTCTGCCGCCACTTAATTTAAAGACAATTTGATGTGCGTAGGTCCTTACATTCCGAACAAACAATTATTTTTATTTCATTGACGACTTTCGCTGGATTTCACAATTAATTTCGATTATCCCAAATTTTATTTCCAAGTTATGAAAATTGTTATCGTACAAAAAGATTCGTCGCAAAAAATTCACCTAACAATCGCAGTAATGTAAACTTGGGAATCCAAAATTTCTGTAACATGAGGTATTGAAAGTTAAAGAGTTGTGTCCCTTTAATTGAAAAATTGTGATACACTGACATTCGCATTTATTATATAGATAACAGTCCAGCATTCTTTTCTTTGTTTCTAATGAAATTTTCCTGTTTCTTAATACTTTGCCTAGTTTTTAGAAAGAATCATTCAATATTCCAATGAACCTTTGGATTTTGGTGTCACATATTCCGTTCTCTGTTTCAGTTTCTTGAAGTATTTTACCAAATTAGGTGATTCAAATCTTCTGAAGAGAGTAGGAGACTTGTTAGAATTTCCATGTCAGCCTAATTATTCCCCCCCACCTAAAATGTTTTCTTTGGACCCTTTCTAAATGCATTTTTTAAAACATTAAACAGAAATCTCTAGCAGTATCGCAGTTATAATTCGGGGAATTTGAACAATGCGCGCGAACCGAAATGTAGTACAAGACATTTGCCGCTGCCTCTTGTGAGCAGTGTTACTCATCTTTCTTAACGGTCAAATTCCACAAACATTTTCGACGGTACCTATTGCGTAGGGGTCAGATTTCTTAACCACCGCCTTTATTATTGTTATTGTTATTATTATTATTATTATTGTTATTATGATCATGTATTTTTCGATACATGATCGCCTAAGCGTGTATCTCGCATGGCACATAACTGACTGAAGTTACGGGTGAATTTCTAAAACACTTTCAAAATGTGGGATCACTATATTCAAACAAGGTTGATAATACTAAAACAGGCATTAAATAAATTGAATGTAACACTCGAGCCTTTCGAGAGTCCCATAACCTATTATGGTCATCGAGACACCACATGTCCTGGGCATTCAGTTTTCCTTCTCTTAGACTGGTTGCCGCCTCACGACAAGAGAGCCCAGTTTGTCTTGCTATTTAACCCATAGCTGGGGGAAAGTGGATTCATACTTAGACTGGTCGCCAAATCTGTCCCATTTATCTATAGTGAGTGGGAGGTGGATATCTGAACAGATGGACATATCATTCTCAAGCGGTTTTTGTGCGTAAGTGAATGTAATGAACTCTACTAGGTTTCGAACTCATGCCGCTATCCATTATACTGCCGTGTATCCGCGCGCGACACTCCACTATATCCTTGGGTTCGAACCTAACAGCGAAGCTTCGAAAAGCAGTGCGGGGTAAAATATTCTATTTAATGGGATTGTGGATTTTACAAGTAGACGAGTGAAATAATTGAAAAGAGGACAGAATCGGGAAAAGAAAGAAAGAGAGAATCGGGAAAAGAGAGAGAAGCAGGGAGAAAGGAAGAGAGAGAGAGAGAGAGAAGCGGGGGAAAAAGGAAGAGAAGCGGGAAAAGACAGAAAGGCCACTTACTTTACAATCCAGATATTCTTTTTTCATTCTTTTTTTTTTTTTTTGAAACTAGCTCCTGACCCGGATTTCTGTTCGTGTGCCGAGTAACAGAATTTATTTCCCCATTATTCGTCCTCTTTAAATTTGACTGAAAAAAAGAAAAAAAAAATTTGTTATCAGTCTAACTTTAAAAAAAAAAAAAAAAGAAACAAGCCGACTGCTCGTGTAACACTCAACATGACCCACAACCTCAAATATTCCAAGTTGTTATGGATGAAAATTCTTCGTTTCCAGAAACAAAATGTCTCTACACAAAAACGGGGATTGTCGTCTGTCTGTAGAGCTTCGCAGATGTGTGACTCCTCCACCTTCCGTGACATTCTCTGCTCGTTTCTGTCTTTAAAACGTTTTTGTTTTGTTTTTTTGTATCCGTTTCTATATATACAGTCCACATTCCTAACACATACCAACCTCATTTTACTCTCATCATTTGCTTACACTTTTTAGAGATGCGTGTGTGCTAACACGCACACACACACACACACATCCTAGTTTTGTTTTGTTTTTTTAAATCTATGACCCAAACTCAAAAGCCAGACTAGATTCCAAACAAACACTCACTCTAACTGCACACGAGTTTTTTGTTTTTTTTAGGGCCCAGTTTATTTACCCGACCTCATATTGCGAATGAAATTGCTTTTTTTTTTAAATTCTAGGGAGTGTTAATTCGCCCTACTTATCGCAAATATTAATGCACCCCAAGGAATTACAAATTTGAAATCAAAATTTGTTTAGCTTGCCTCACAACAACTCCAACCCTCAGAATGAAAAATTACCAAAAAACGGAGTTATTCTAATTTCGTAAGTGCAGATGATATTCGAAGTACAAGGAATTTTTACAATTTAAAAAAAGAAAAAAAAAAAGGAAAAACATTCGTTTTTGCATTGTCTATCGGGGTGACCGCGAATTAAGACGCCCACACTTAGAGAAAGCGCACCCGAGTCGTACACATTTGGGGCGAACGCAAAGGTTGACCCAACCGGTGTGCAATGGAAGGACCTTGTTCTGGGAGAATCTGGTGTAAATATAAATTCTCTTTTATTTTGGGAATGAATTTGGGGGTGAATTAACAGAAAAGATCCAATTCTGATACTATTTTAGTAACTCTCATTTCAATTTCAAACATTTTCTTGAATGTCATTGGTTGTTAAATAAAAAATAAGCTTCGAGAAATTTCCATAACAAAACAGTCAAAATTCGTGCAAAAGTGGGCTCAACCGACATTAAAAAAAATCTTTCTCAAATTCATCCCTAATTTAAACGTTTCAAAAAATCCTATTGGCTAAGAAATAAAAAATACAACATTCGCCAACGCATTTCCCAGAAAAATTCGCAACAGCTACCAAGCCCCGTTGAGCCGATTTCGTTGTTAAAAACTATAAATAGAAATAGCAAACGAATTTTCGGCGCATTTGAGACTCACACACGCGAAAGATACACACGGGAATTATGTGTCAAATTGCCGTCAAAGAAACAAGCTTCCTTTATGAGAGATTAGAAAAATTTACACAACAAACTTTTTCACTCAATATCTTTCATAGAAAAATCTTTTGTTTAATTTAATTCAACCTGTTTAATCAAAGGCAGACAGCTTTTAGACAATGAACATTTCCGAAACAGCAAAGAACTTTTTTCTCTAAAATAGACCTTTGCCCACATCATTACAAACAAAGAAATTGTAAATTGTGTAGATAAAATTTAATCTGTTGTTTCAAACATGTATTTTTTGTCGTGATTGAATATCGTTACCATTTGGCCATTTCTTATAATTTGTTTGTGGATGTTTCATATTTTATTTACAGCATAATTTTAAATATTCACGCAGCCTTCTTAGATGCACTACACTATCCCTCTTCTTTTATTATTAATATTTTTTTGTGTCATCCAAACAAATTTGATTAAAAATAACCGATGATATCTGTTTAATTTTTTTTTTTTTTTTTTTTTTTTTTCGTATTTTCCAATTTTCAAAAAGACGTTTATGTATTGGGACCAAAACTGTGGATTAACTATCCGAAGTTCATATATCTGTTGTCTTTTGTAATTACTTTCGACCGTCTCTTTCATTTTCAACAACCGAGGTGATCTCTGTGTGATAGGCAGAATTCCCTTGCCAACATCCTGTTATTTTTGCTGAAAGTTGAAAATTATTCAAAAATTTGAAAAATAAGTTAAAAAAAATTAAACAGACACTTAGTTGGATAAATACTTGCTGTTTAAATTTTTTAGTTACCTTTTTTCTTTTCTTTTCTTTTTTTTTTTTTTTTTAAAAAGCGATACTGCACACATAAAAATGAAAAATGTTTCTTGAAGCTTTTTAGTTTTATTCGAATGAGCGGGGTATTCGACTGGATACGAAAATTCGGGTTTAAAGAGCTGTTGTCCTTGCCAACCTTTAGTATGGCTCAGAGTCGTGGACTCCATACAGGTACCATATACGCCAGCTAGATGTTTTCCATAAAAGCTGTCTGCGTGCAATCTGTGGAGTTAACCTTCAAGATAGGACATCTAACGTAGATCTGTTTAACAAGTGTAATATTGGAGGAATCGAGACTTTTCTCATACAGTCTCATTTATGGTGGACTGGTCATGTCTTGAGAATGTCTGATGACAGGATACCCAAGATCCTGATGTAGAGCCAGTTAGATCAGGACTACAGGAATGTAGGGCACCTATGGTTAAGATACAAAGACAAGCTGAAGAGCAACTTGTCAGCTGTCAATATACCACATAACACCCTCGAGCGCTTAGCCTTGGAGCGGGTAGAGTGGAAATCAACGTGTTTTAGTGAACTCAGCAGTTTTCAATTTGCTTGTTTAAATCGTCTTCAAGAAGTGAGAGCAAGATCTAAAAGGTCAGCCAAATGGTGATCTCATCCTACAATTCTCATTCTTGCTCCATATGTGGGCCTCATTTGTAAATCACTAGCGGCTCTTAAGTACCAATGAAGATTATTGCACAAAATTAACTGAATCAATTGTCAGTTCCTCATACGTCGAAACCGACGGGAGAGTTCATTATATATATATAATTTTCAAGAGTATAGAATATAGTTAGAGCTCAATATCCAAGACAGAATGTGTAGGTCTGATGAATTAGATCGTGATTACAATTCCAATGTAATAAATTATAACCATGGAATATTAGTGTTTGAGCCTTATATATATATTTTAAAACTCTCCTTTCCCTCTCTAAATTCGACCATGTCTCTCACACCATCCCTCGCTACCTTCTATGTCAATCTATATAAGCTTAATACTGCCCGTCAAAAGTGTAAATTTTAATTTCATTTTTCCTTTCACCTTTTGAAAGTGATGTCTGAAGATCCAGGGAAAAATAATTCTCTGGTGAAAAAAATTATTACAATGGAACCTTAAAGTAGTCTGTTTTTCTTTAAATTATATATATATAATTCGCTTGAAGATGAAACAGAACTAATGCTTTTAATTTAATTATATAATTAAATTTGAAGTTTTTAGCTTCGGTTTTTGAAATATTGTAATTCCTGTGTAGCAAAGAAACCATATTTTAAATCAGTTAATTTATAATATTTGTGCTTTGTAAATTTACATTGAGCACTGTTTTGTAAAAATAAAAATATCAATTAAGAACACCGGATTATATGTCTTACTGTTCTTTCTTTTTATTACACTATATATAATATCGTTAATATTATCCAGAAATCAAATGTTTCCAATTTTTGTCCATAACCAACTAAAAGTTAACTTATTTAATAAGCGTCTATAAATATATGTTTCTGTAAATAGTACATCATCATAATTCTTGTCTTACTCTGAGGAACGATAGCATCGGAAAACTTTTAATCAATTATGAATTAATATTCCGATCGTTTTATTCATTGATAATAAATCATTATTGATCTACTTATCTATTGAACAAATTTATTTGAAAAATTCTGCTCACCTTGACGTACGCTCAATTGTATAATTTTACGTATAATAATCGATATAATAATAATTATTATTATCATATACAGTTTTTGCCAACAGCTGTGAACAGAGAACCAATGCTTTTCTCAGCGTTACCGAGGCAAATAACCATTAAAAAAAAAAGAACGCCTACCAGATGTGACCATTTATTCGTTTTATTGATGAATAAACTAAATATAAAATTTTTGTACATTGCTGTTTTTTTTTTTGGGGTTGTTTTAGGTCATGTCCAATTTGCATCGAAAGCTTGACGTCACACACTTCCAACAGCTTTCGATTCTTAATATTTGCTTTATATTATATATATATTTATAATATAGCAAAATAGAGCGTTCAGATGAAACTTTTCATTAACCAAAATAGCGTGAAGTTAAGAAGTTACCACGAATTTACAAAGGAAAATGTTTTCGCCATTTCTAGACTCTTCCCCCAAATCCATTGTTCGTGTACCTCGCTGTTTCAGTTTAAGGTCCGTTACCTTCTTTGACTGATGCAAAAGTTTTGAATTTTGACAAGCATGTTTGATTAGACTTGCATGCTTTTACTATTTTCGATAAGCATTCAATATATATATAATTGAAGATGTGTGTGTGTGTGTGTGTGTCTGTGCGCGCGCTTTTCTCGGCCGGTTTCGATGAAATTGTACACACATGTTGTAAATTTACCCACGTAGGTCAAGACCAAGTTTTCATTCTCCAGGTCCCCGGGGTTTGGCAGAAAAATGTATAAAACTGCTTTTGTTTTTCCAAAAAGTCGGACCCACATTCAAAGTTACACGCGAACAAATTTTTTACTGGATGAGCTGATGTTCTTTGCGCTTAATGCAAAACATCAGCTCCTGTTACGAGGTTTATGCAGAGTGCTTGATAGCTTTTCCTGTGAAATTGGCTTCACACAAAAATTGCAAAAAACTGAAAAAAATCAAGGCATTTAGTACTACTTAAAATAAAAACTTGAATAACTTTCTTATTTTTTATCCGATTTTCTTCGAACATGTCGCAAAAAGTTTGCCACAGTGCATGAAATAAGATAGGATAGGTTTTAGTCCTGATCGCTTCCTTCCCCGCGTATAACGAAAACCCACGAAAAACTGTTCAAAAAATCCTTTTTTCGGCCATAACTCCCTGGTTTTTCATCCAATGCTTTCCAAATTTGCCATGTAAATTACACATGACACACAAATTGTCTTACGCAAATGTTTGGTTGGAATTATTTCAGTTAAGTGGACGAAATCTGCGACAAACTAGGTCCAAAATCAGCTTTTGCCATTTAGCCAATAGTTTCTTCATATGATTCCATCTTAAATTGGCATTAAAACAAACCTTTGATGCAAAAATTGTTTGAGAAGGATTATTGAAGCGTTAAAATAGGAAAAATTCCCAAGGACCTCTTATTAAGCCCAGTTTTACAGTAAATGTGTGAAGAAGGCGAGGGGTGATGATGAAATTGCGCTTACAGTTGAATTAAGCTCTAACACTTCATCCCTGTTTTTGTTTGATTATTAGATTTAACAAATACTATTTGAAAGTTATTACGGCCTTAAGAAATTTACTGGGTACCTCAGCTAGTATTATATAAATCTACCCAAAGCTAAGCGATATATATATATATATATATATATATATAATGTGTTATTGGTACAAGGCCGAAAGTATTAGACACCCAGTGAGGATCGAACTCACTACTCATTCGTAATTGTTCTAGCGAAACAAGTTTGCTAACCATTACACCAAATTTGTCTCGCTAGCACATTTTTAAAGATGCCATAAATGGATAAAATAATTATGGGGAGGAGTATTAATTCTCTCCCCTGACGATGTTGGCCGTCACTCACCCACCCACTCCTCCCAAGTAAAAAAAATAATTTCCCTAGCCTATCCCTAGCTGAACAAAAACACTCCGTCAAACAATAAGCGACTTAAGAAAAGGAACTTTTTCTTCCAGATACTTGGAAATTCATTGTGAATATAAATATTCACATTAGTCATAATGACACAGGTGGGGGCCGTAGGGTAGTGGGGTTGCTTTTTATTATATCCCACCCATCTTTCTCTATGCCTCCATCATGATGCACTGACTTTCCTCTCTCTCTCTCTCTCTCTCTCTCTCCCTCTATCCGAGGTCATTTTGCCTTATTTCCACTTTAAGGATGATAGTTACCTATTGTTTTCCTACAGTCATCGTCTCACTTCATTGGTCTCTATAACAAGTTCAAGCCCTCACCGACCAACTGTCCGTCCTGGGCAAGACGATAAACTACGTCCAGCAGCAAGGCCTCTGATGAGGAGGTTTTGAAGAGCGTGGATCACCTTTTAATTGCTGGTGTTCCCAGGTCCACCCTGACCCGGGGTGGTAGCACCTGTTAGGGTCCCAGCTATGTGCAAATAGTTAACACCCAAACTGTTGTAAAAACAAAAAATGAAAGTGTAAAAATAGGTTTTAGTACCAGAAATACTTTGTAAAAAAAATTATTACCAGCAATAAATTTTTGAAGAAAAAAACTATTACCAACAATACGTTTTAGAAAAAAAAAATATTACCAGCTATACATTTTTGAGGAAAAAATATTACCAGCAATACTTTTTGGAAAAAAAAATATTTCCACCAATATGTGGCACCTTGCATTATTAGAAATATTCATAGAAATATGATTTAATTTTTTTTTTACTCGGTTTATTAAACAGGTTGTTGATTTTTTTTTAAACGGAAAATAATTGAGTTGAAAATAATTCACTAAAGTTGTACTTAGACGATCCTAAGGAAAGAAGAAGGAAGGGAAAGAAAAGAGGAAGAAAAGGAAAAAAGGAAAGAGAGATGGATGATGCATGACCCGGTCATAAGCGAAGATAGGTGTCAGAAAGATATCTTGGCCTGCGTGTTGGCCGAATTTTAAAAGACAATAGAGAATTGTTATTTGAAATGAAAAATCATTTAGAGGGAGAAAAGAACGATTGATAAGAATATCGGTCAAAGCACCTAGCCTACTTTTGCGTGGAAAGACTCATTGTCAAATTGGAGAAAGGGGAATTTCTTTTTAGAACAATAGAAACGAAATTTTTTAATCGGAGAAAAAGTGTCTTTTGGTTGAGGGGAGGACCGGTGGAACGGTATACAGATTCTGACCTATTAAGAATTGGAAACCCACGATAATAAAGTGGGGGACATTTTCAATGTAGATAATTAAGATTTTCTGACTGTCGGGTCTGACAAAACAAGAGGTGAAAAACGATTGTCTCAGCTCACAGATGGCGCTAATATCCTTTCCTGAAGTCACATCTAATTAGCGGCAGGCTGTTTTGACAGAGCCCAGGTGAGAAAAAAGCCAAGATTGTCATTTTTCGTACGTGCAAAAAGGGCAAAATTAGATTTTGTTTTTTTAAAACAAGAACGATGTAAGCCACGCCCGATTTGAGATGGAGGCGCCCAACCACAATCTCATTAGCCGAAAGCGGTCACGTGATATGCGGAAAGAAGAGGAAGAATGCTCGATCAGGAACCATTGGTCAAAAACGGTCACCTGACATACGAGAAACCGGGAGAGATGGGTGTACGCCTCCCCACCAAAGGCACTGTGAGGAAGTAGGGGTGAAAACAATAGCGATAATGGGGAAACAGAATTAATGCGGCTATTGGAATTATCGAGAAACCCCTGACGCCAACAGACCCACCCTGGTTTGCTGCGGCGTCAATAAAAGCAGGACCCCAGTCGACAGAAATCAGTTGAGTTGAGAGTAGCGGCTGAGTTGCGGCAAGAAATCCTTTCCACCCAAGTCGAAGACAAGAATCTTTCCACCCAAGTCGAAGACAAGAGAACTTCCAGCCCAAGTAGACGAAGAAGAAGATTACTCGAAAGCCGCAGAAAGATCCAGCCCAAGTCGAAGACAAGAGAAGTTCTATCTAAGTCGACGAAGAAGAAGAATCAACTGCGAATGATCGATAGAAATTAGCCCCAGTGTCGAGCTAAACCACACTCCGACATACACAATTCTAAAGAGTAGGCAATTCGAAATCTTTAGGTTGTGTGATAGAAGCTTGGTGCCATAGTCCACAGAGCGGGTCGGGAAATGAGAACAATTTTGCTTTTATGTAACGGACATTAGATATAAAAGGTTGTTACCCTTTTTTTTTTATCAGCAATCTTTTTGTCTCGTGAGTTTTTTTTCTCTTTTACTTGTGTTTTGCCACCCCGTCGGACTCAACTTGTATCGGCCCCAATCCTGCTGGTCCCGTCTGTCTAAGATCTAAACACAGCGTGGGTAGACAGACCGAGATCAGTACAGTTGCTTCAGTAACCAGGTATTGAAGCGAGTTGGGAAAGGCGAGGCTGGTGATCATCTAACCAAGGGGTTGGAGCGGCACGCTTGGAACCAGGAGGAGCGACCAGGAGGAGCGACATCACAGTTGGCGCCGTAACCAAAGGATTCGACCCTGGGCCAGGAGTGTAACCGTCACAAATACATTTTTCAAGGAAAAATTATTACCAGAAATAGATTTTTGACAAAACAAAATATTACCAGCAATAAAAATTTTGTCGGCATTAAATAACCCATTGAGGTGTTGATATGCTGTAAAACAAAGCAAACCAAACCAAATCACCTACCAACTGTCACATCACTGTAAATAGCATGATTTTGAAATCTAATTTTCAAGGCGACCAGTCCTTTTATATTTACATATTTCGGCTTTCTGTAATGCGAAACGACGGAAAAAAATTTGTAACTAAATAACATTGAGGGAGTTTCAGTTAGAGATTTAGACGGTCTAACTTCTAACTTACTTTTAAAGGTCATGTCAGATATATTTGGAATGTGATTTTTCAACTTTGATGACCTCCACCAAAACTAGTTGTGTTTTTGTGTGTGTCCTATAGCAAAGAGATAAGCACTTGATACTTAGATTGACAGACAACATATTATTTATCTTATTATATTCATTTAAATAACTTAAAAAAACATATACTTGCAGGTTCCGCCCAATGGTCATAACTGTAAATTAGCAATCACACTTTCTACGGTTCTTTTCCAAATGTCTAATTTAACGTTTCTGTTTAATTCCATTGCAAACAAAAGTTCTTTCATATGTCACTTATCTGCAGCATTCAGTCTTTTTTTATGAGAAAAAAAAACTCCTCAGTCTTTTGAACAGGAGTAGAGGTTTATTCCTTGTTTCCTGTTTAGGATTGGGTTTCGGGTTCCTTCTAATGTCTACTTCAGATCTGTATTCGTTTGAACACTGAAAGTTTATCCACTATTTATTCAATTTTATTCTCTCTCCCCCCCCCCAAACAGGAGTAGATAGGTTCGCCTATTGTCCCGTTCACACCCTCCCCAGTCTTTAAAACTGGAGTAAAGATTTATCCTTTGTTTCCTGTTTAAGATTGCGTTTTCGGTTCCGCCTAAAGTTCATTTCAGCTCTATACTTCTAACACATGTTCTATCCTTAGATAATACAACCCCACACAGTAACCATCTACCTTAAGTGGCTCTTGGGTCTTGTATTATTTGAAAATTAGTAAAAAAAATCTAATAGTAATGGTAATATTAGATGTTTCCTTATAAGGAAAATTCAGCAACCAATGCTAGTGTCGGTAGAAATTTATAAAAACCTTTCTACTAAAACAACTTTTCATGAAAATAGGTTTCTCAACTCCAGTAGCTGTTATTGCTCTTTCCAGTACTGATGGGGGTTTTCTTTTTAACTTTTTATTTAAAGTGGTGTGTAAACATTTTGATTATGTTATTATTTTCTCTTCAAGTTACACGTGCTATCCATTTTAGTTGCTGCTGCTGTTGAAAGTCCTCAAATGATGTGGTTTCTTTTATATGATAAAGTTATTTTTTGATTCCGTGCACATGGGTTGAAAGAAGGATTATGCTAACTAAGACTTGCAGGCGTCTTTTGCTCAAAGACATTTTTAATCATTGAATTATTAGAAAGCGGTTGCATACAGCTGAAAGTTCTGATGTTTCTGGACGTGCCTGATGCCACGCAAGACATCCGTATGAAAGTCTCGATCTCATGAGGCTATTTAAGAACACAACTTGTGTGTGTTTTAGGTTAATGCTAGAAATGTTTAAATATGCTTTAATGATTTAAATTACGTGAATGGTTAAGAAATTCAGTTAAACCCTTTCAATTCTGATGACCCAAGAAAATTATCCCAGTTGTTTGTTACCTAATACCTTCCCTGAAATAAAGTCTCTTTGTGTTTAAAAGCACATTCGATCTAAATGGTTGTGTCTATTAGAAGTCTATATAAAGTCATTAATATAAGAAATTATTACAAAGGTTGGACTGAAAAGATTAAGTGCTGTATTTGATAAAATATAAAACCTGCTCCCCCACCCGAAGAATGATCCATGAAGTTAAGCAACGTCGGGCCTTGTTTGTACCTAGATGGGCCACTGCTTTGGAATACCAGGTGTTGTAAGCTTTGGATGTGCGGGTGGTGTAATGGATACTGGCTCGGAATTGTTAATCGGAGAGCCAAGTTTCAATTCCAGCTGGCTTCCTTATATTCACTTTCGCGGAAATACCTCTGAGAAGGGTATGAATCCACCTCTTCTACCCCTATCAATGGGTTAATTAGTAAGATTTGTATCACTAAATCCATTATTATCGCAAAATAAATAACATTGCGTACCAAATATTTGATTTCGGTATTAAATAACCCATAGAGGTGTTGATATGCCGCTAAGCAAAAGCAACACACCAACCAAATGAATTATTCAAAAATCACCTATTTTTTATATATATTTTTCAATCGATATCATCTCATGCAAGGCAGCAAAGCCACTAAGACACAAGGAGTTACAGGGTGTGGAAGACTTAGAAAGAGAAACATTAAAAACGAGCGGGAAGAGAAAAAAGTAACCAGGAAGAAAGTAGATCTTAAGATTTAAATTTTTGCAGATTAAAGTTGACTGGAAATCATGGCGCCAGAAGAGAGTTCCACAAGTGAGAAGTGCGAGAAAAGAAACTATTAGCATAGAAGTTAGGTTTCAACTATAAATTGATGAGACCTTGTTTTCCTTTTCCTTTCTTTCTTTCTTTCTTTCTTTTCCTTCTTTTTCTTCTTCATTCCTTTTCCTTTCTTCTCTTTCTTTCTTTCTTTCTTTTCCGTCTATTTCTTCTGCATTCCTTTTCCTTTCTTCTCTTTCTTTCTTTCTTTCTTTCTTTCTTTTCTTTCTTTCTTTCTTTTCCTTCTATTTCTTCTTCATTCCTTTTCCTTTCTTCTCCTTCTTTCTTCTCTTTCTTTCTTTCTTTCTTTCTTTCTTTCTTTTCCGTCTATTTCTTCTGCATTCCTTTTCCTTTCTTCTCTTTCTTTCTTTCTTTCTTTCTTTCTTTTCCTTCTATTTCTTCTTCATTCCTTTTCTTTCCTTCTCTTCTATCCTCCTATTTATTGACTTTTTTTTTAAAAAATCGGTATCATATCATGCAAGGCAGTAATGTGATTAAAACACAAAAGGTTACAGGGTGGGGAGCAATTAGGAACAGAAACATTAATAATGAGCAGAAAAAAAATAGAATCAGGAGGACAGTAGATAACGATTGACAATTACATTTAGATTTTTGAAGATTAAAGTTGGCTGGAAAGCTTGGAGCCGGAAGAGAGTTCCACAAGTGAGAAGTGCGACAAAAGAAACTGTTAGCATAGAATTTACGATTACATCAAGCCAGCTCAACTGTAAATTGATAGGATCTCGACGCCAGTCTACTACTGTGCTTAAATTCAAAATGTCTAGGTACCATAGCAGAACGCTCACCAATTTATATGCAATTTAAGACCTTTTGTTGGCTAAGTTCATCCCCACTGCTCACACTACCACAGGCTATAATTTTACATCAGTCGATCATTCTACCTAACCCGATCCCATATTTTTTACTCAGTTACTACCAATAACACCACCACTACCAACAACAACAATATTATTGAGTGAGAAAGCGACATGTCCAACAAAGTGATGCTGTAACATAAATCAAGTATACAAAGCCCAATTGTACCCATCAGGACACGCAGTCTGATGTGTGCAAGGCTCAAGATTAAAATAAATTCCATCAATGATATAACATCAGTTTGGGACGACGCTGAGATGGTACAAAATTTTAAATGACAGTTTTCGTGATATTTATTTTAAAAATCAGTAAATAAACAAAACTTAAATTGTGCTACTGTAGCGGACCATGGATTTTTATACGTGTTGTGATATGAACATGGGTGGAATTCCTGAAATAAAGTCCACTACAAATATGGCAGACTCTGAGAATGAGTCTACCAAAAAAAATGTAACAGTAAAAAAAAGAAGAAACCAATATACATATACAAACAGGTATATGTATTAAACAACAAAAAGAGTTTACAAAAGACAAAAACATTAACGTTTTTGTGTGCGTGGACGTAAAGAGTTCGTGTTTCAAAGTATGTTCGTATGTACGTGTGTAAATCCCTCCTTAGAGGGATTTCGCATTATTTATCATCTCTCAGTTGCGTCTCTGTCCTTGGACAGAGTGCGCTCAGGGGCTTCTCTATCAAAGGGCAGAGGGGCAACTGAGGAAAATTATACTGAAGAAGAGGTGCCCAGCCCTAGGGGAACAGCTGCCCGAGGCCGCGCCCTCCCATTGCACAAGAGGGAGGGATCGGTGCTCGCACCGAGGCCAGCTCAACCGACGGTTGCCGGGGCTGAGGGGAATTTTTGTCCCTGCCCGGGTGTACGCACTCGGGTCCCCACCTTTAAACCGACCTTGTGTCACATCTCATTCTCGTCGGGGAATGAGTAAACACCGTATGTACGTGTGTGTGTGTGTGTGTGTGTGTGTGTGTAATGTTCATGGTGTCTTTCCAAGGAAAAGCATAGCACCCCCACCATCACCACACGAAGTGGGGGAACGCATTCTTCCGTGAGGGCCTTACATGGTCGAAGTGTTCGCTGAAAAGTGAAAGAAGAGAGAGAGAACAAAGTATTCTCTTTAGAGATAGCGACCCCTAGGAACAACTTGAGCAATTAGGAAATTAAGGAGGAGTTAACTCCGACACTAGCGTGCAACCTACCGGGTCATTTACTGTTTAGCTTGCAGTACTCTACCTGCACTTTTACACTTCAATACGCAGCCTATCTGCAAGATGATAAAATCAAATTGGATAATGTTTTATCATTAATGACATACACTTAATCATACAAATCAGAATCAAAAAAGGCTAAATAGTACATAATTAGTCCTCATTTTGATAGGACTCATTGGTGCTACAGGGTTAAGGTTAAAGTTCAAAGGGTAAAAATAAGAGAAGAATATGAATGTTAGCCCGCACAGTAAAGGTCATTTTATATTGACCGGTCAGGAGCACTCAGGTCAAAAATGTAAAAAAATAAAAATAAAAGTTAAAGACAGGTAAAAAAAAAAAAAAAATTCAGATCAAACCATATCAAGGTCATTTCACAACGTAGACAACAAAAACCGTGGTAGACTGCACAGTGAAGTAGTAGCACTTATGCTCTTCTTTTTAATCTGGTCAATGAGATCCAAATGAAAAACGAATTAAATTTAGATATTTGTATTAGTTATTTATTAATGTGAAAAACATTTGGATCTAATTGGCCATTCTACTCAATTATATGGTCTCCAGTTGTTAAGCAACTTCCTTAACTGGAATATTTTCTATTGACTATATATGGAGCATGATAAGATGATGTCTGGCTCATTCAATGGAACACTACTTTCTGTATTGTATCAAGAGATGTAAAAGTTTTAGAATAATGTTTCAAGGGATTGTATTATCTGTATTGTGGTGTGCAAGTATAAGAGAACGTGATCCATGCCAACGACTTTATTCGCAGTGATAGTTTTAGTGTGAAAACAATGTTAAGACTTCAGTTGTTCAACTCGTAAAAAATTGATTGCTTAATTTGGCATCTGACAGTCAAATGTGTTTGAGAGAAACGCCTTCAAACAAGGAAAATAAATCTTTATTTGTTGTAAGAGTTACTTCCCTTGGTTTAAAATTCCTGCTTAAATTTTCTTTTTTCTTTAAAAATGTAAATCAATACAAACTGTGAAAAAGTTTTATAAACATAATTTCTATTTTTTTTTTTTTTTTTTTTTTGAGCGATCTTTATTTTTATTATCTTTTAATTTTTTTTAATAAGGATGTTTTTGAGATTCAAAGAAATATAATGCTTAAATTGGTATTTTTTTTTTTAAGCAAAAGCTTTATCAACAATTCTCGTTTACAAGTTCTAAACATTTTTTTTTTATCCTTTTGTGCGGCGGTAAAAATAATAATAATTTTCTGTGGATAAAGTCAAACCGTTTCAAAATCAAAGAAGAAATATTTTGGAAATTTTAGTTCATGCACAAAACTAAAACATCTCCGACAACAACGCCAAAGAATTTACAATGTAGAACAAATATTTTTAAAAATTTATGTAATTAAAGTTGTGTTTCCAAATTTAATCCTAAATTTTAATCGAAATGAAATTTTAAAAAAATCAAAGAATAAATTCATCTTCACACGATGTACCTAAAACATTTGCTCAGGATTGTGAGCGTAAATTGCCGACAAATATAAGGGGGGGGGGTCGGACATCTATAGTCCGTGTAAGTAACTCACTAGCAATATCCTGTAAGAATATTTAAATATATTTTCTTTGATTTTTCCCCCTCTTCTTGTTTATTCCTTATTATTTATCGAATCAGCTGATAATAAAAATCTTTTTTTTTCCTATATTCTTTTTTTTTTTTTATTTGACATTAATCTATTCAGACTAGTCTCCTCATCTTGATTTTATATTTACACTACTTACATTGTTCGGACTATTGTTCTCATCTTTATTGTTATACTTACGGTCGTTGTACGCTCCGTTCTTCTTCAGGTGGTATACGTTGGAATTTTAATCCAAACCCTTTATTTCGTCCACCGGGGAAGATTGTTCTCGATCCACGTGCCATGCCTTTTCTGGATATCTCAGTGTCATTAAATTCCCTTTAGTAATTCACCTCTCCAAGTTTTTGTTCACCTTTGCTGTGGTCATGTATTGAACTCATTACTGTTTGAGTCAAGTCACTGGATTACCTCAACCAACGTTTTTATCCACTGACCTTGAGTAGCGTGCAACGGCCGAAACGTCATGAATATGACAATAAAGATGAGGACAACAGCCCGAACAGTGTAAATAGTTACATTACCTCATCTCAACAATATAGACAAATATTGGTTTTTATAGTTAACACGTTTCGATCGTTATACGCCCCGGCTTTCTTCGGTTGTCACTCAATGAAAAGAAAAGATTCGAATCGGACTTAATTATTATTTAGTTATAATTTTGCTAGAGTTACCTCCCTTTAAGTATCGTACAGCACAGCGTTGATAACTTTCTTGGTTCTTTTAGTTTTAATTGCGAACGTTTTTCTAGTTGCTGAGGCTTTGGAATTTAGGAGGAAAAACAGAAATGTGAGTGGATGAAGATGGAGGAAAAGCAAAACGTGGCGTAAGAGCAGAAAATGACAAAAAAAAAAGGAAATCTTGATGCAATCTAGAGGCGGAATTGCGAGAAGATAATTCGTAGATTGTTCCAATCAAATAAAATTTGGACAAAAGAGGTGGGGAGATATTCTTCATCTATTTGCTGTGTCCCTTCAGGACGTCAGCGATCATGGCTCTCCGCAATTTCAAATCTTTTGTAGCTCCTAATAAATTTTGTGTTTTTGTTATTTCTTCAAAACTAAGTTTTGCCATCCACTTACTCAAGCTCGCTAGGTAGTTTGCGTGTTGTTTTGCTTTTTTTTCCTCTGTCCCTCTTGCCTTCAATCTGTCTTGTGAGTATCAAATTTTCCAAGCCCTCTTTCCTCATTATGTGCCCTAGAAATTTCAACTGTCTCTTTCTAATAAGTGTCCTTTTTGTTTCCATTTTCTCTAAAACTTCGTCGTTGCTCACATGTTCGGTCTATGGTATTCTCAGCATCCTTCTGTAGAATTACATTGATGTTACTTCAAGTCTCTTCTTCATCTTTGAGGACATTGTCCAGCATTCACTGTCATATAGAGGGGACTGATATTACATTTCAGTGCCCTTTTCTTTGTTTCTAATGGAATTTTCCTGTTTCTTAATACTTTGCTTATGTGCGAATCTGTTACGCACGAACATACATACATACTTACATAAATACAAATCACATATAACGCCAAGCATTCATTGGTTAATTAATCACCACTACGTTATTATAGACAATTTACAAATCGCAGCAATGCGACAATTTTGTAATCGCTCTATTTTTATGTAGTCAGTTTTGTGCACTTTTAGGAGAAACGGATCACAGAAGCTTTCTTAAGTCTCCCCAAAGATCGCTCGCTGATTGGTCGGCGCCAGCCAATCAAATCGTCTGCACGTGAAGATTAATTCTTCCCGCGCGGCGATCTGGAGCCTACAGTCACTTATTTAAGCAAGAATTGTCTAACCCTTTTTTAGTGAGAATTTAACTGCCAAACGAATCCACGACCGTTGAAACCATGTACCAACTTTCTCACTCACACACATCACTCAACATAGTGAACATACCTTGTATACACTCACATAATATTTTTTTACGCAGCAAAAGCTTTCAGAAACAAACATTACAAGAGGCTCTCATGAACATTCTTCCAGTGAACACTAAAATAACAGGTAAAGAGAGACAACTCTTGTTTATTTCAACCTTTTCTTACTTAAATGCATGCTTTCTTTCACATCGTTGTTTGATATTGTACATCTTGTTAAATACATATTTTATGTGTAACAATGTCTTTTGCTTATCCTTTTCTGCGTCAGCCCTGTTTCCTAATCTAAAGTTAAATTAATGTGGATAAGTCCCCCACTTAGCTTCTGGAAGGCATCTTTTGCTATCCCAATGCACCTTCGGATTTCAGTGTCGCACTTTCGTCCTGTGTTAAAACACTTCCCGTGGATTTAAACTGTTGTACTTGCTTGATTTTATTATTTCCCATTTATAATTTGCAGGTTGCTAACAAGCATGGATTCTGTCTTTTTGTAATTAATGTTTAAATCCTCTCTTTTCGCTTTTCTTCCCAAGCTTCTGTCGGAGTTCTTGTAGTTTCAACACTGTGTCATCTACACATCATATATTGCCGCTAATAATGAATCCTGGTAGGTCTTCTAATTCTCTCAGAATCGCCTCGCTGTATAGGTTGAATAAGTCCAGCGAGAAAACACATCCTTGCCTTACACCCCTTTCTATTTAATATTTACTGAACTCAGTTTTATATCCATATGCAGGCGATTTGATCCCAATGTAAGTTCTGGATTATTCTAATATCCTTCCTAAATATGTCAAGGTTACATAACAGTTCCAACAATTCTTTGTGATGGAGAAATAAGTAACAAATTATTTGATTAACTTTTCGCGTAAGGATTATCATTCTAGTCATGAGTCGACAGTAGGTTCGATCCTTGTTGAGTATCCTACATTAGTGGGTTTGTAACAAAGTAAAGTAGGCTTCCTTAGGAAATAAAAAAAAATAAAAATCGCTACTATTTTTCAGTAGATTGGTTCACTCGTTGAAAATAGGGAAAACCTTTTTGGGGAAAAGTTTTTTGTAGATTGGCATTCGTTCAATCTTCCTCGAGACGCAACATTTGTTAGAATTGAAAAAATATTGAATTTTTTTTTTTTTTTTTTTATTCTTTGGTACTTGTCACCACTTTTTAAAATGAATTTTCCAAAGTTTTCACAAATGCAGATATGTAAAAAATATTATCCCAAAGATTCATTTATGAATTTAAAAGAAAAAAAAAACAATTCATTAAAAGATAATTTTAAAACATTTTAAATACGACATTTAACTTTATAAAAAATAAAAACCGCACTTTGAAAAATGGCTACAGATAACCCACAAGAAACATATTTTCTTTTTATCATTTTAAATATTTTAAATATCAATACAATGTAAAATCGAGACCTCAAAGGAATTAACTTTTCTTCCGTACGTGGAATAAACGTTTCTCCTCATTTTAGGTTGGAGAACTGCCCAGTTCTTGGGGTTCCGACCCTGCAGCAACACTATCTTCATTGCAGTAAGAGAGGTGGGGTCGGTTCAGTATTGATGCCCGTATGACAGTGGTCGCGGGGAGTGTACACAAATGTGTGTCCTTTCAACATATGAATGCCTATGTGTAATGTCGCTTCTCGCGTTGAAACGACTTGTCATATCCTGCCATAGTGGGGAGGCCAGGTAAATATAATATATTGTAATTGGATTTCACAGAATTATTGGACTTAGTTATTCTACGTTCGAAAACAGGTTTTGTTTTTTTTGTTGTTTTTTTCAAAAAGATTTCTTTCTCTGTACAGGCGCTTCCAACAAAATCACCGCCAAAAGAATTTTTTCAAAAATGTTTTTAAAATTCAGAAAATTAATATATATATATATATATATATATATACACCAATAACGTAAGCGCAGTTTCAAACTTGACATTTGTAAATAACAAACTAAGTCCAGATAACTCTGCAAAAAGTCAGGTCGATTTGTGACTGTATTTAAACTATGAAATCTATATCTGATATCAAACAATTTTACCCCAAAATATAACATACCTTAAAACACACACACACACACATTTAGCATCCCGTTACCATTTTCTTATCAATGTTGAATTTTGTACAAATCTGTGCAAAAAAGAGGATCAGAAGCTTACCCAGCTTCATAGAGATTTCCAGGGAATATCAGCTTCTAATTGATCAATAAACACACAAGCGCGCGTTGCAATCTGCCCACGTACAAATATTTTTCCAGCACGTGACCAAGTCAAGTTTTCCCGCCATTTTTATGTGATCCTATTAATTATAAATAGCAGACACAAGCTTGCTCACTTTCTCTCTCTCTTCTCTTCTCTTGCGAGGATGTAACCTTAAAGGATCCCGTCTCGACCATGGGCGGTCAGACGTTAAAAGCATATTCACGCATGCACGTACGTACGAAAATTTCTAAACTACATTACAAGCAACAAGAACTTTTCTCTTTGAAATACTTTTCTAAAGCTACAGTTTATTCAGCATTTCTCAGCTTTATAATTCATTTAACTTTTGTGAGCTCAGATAAAAATATTTCAATCTCATCAGTAAAACTTTAATTCAGTCAAAGGGACGTTATGTGCCAACAAAATATTAACTTCTACGCATGTACATCATTACACAAAAATAAATATAAATATTTGTTGTTATAAAACCGTTTTTGTTCCTTCTTGTGTTTCATATTTTGTGGTATTGTATGTTAAATATAAATCGTGTGGTCATGTTAATAACAGACATCTGCAAATAGTCATATAAATTAACATACCACAACACACACACACACATTATATATATATATATATATATATATAACATGGTAATTCCTGTGTAGCGATGGAACCATATTTTAAATAAGTAAATTTATAATATATATAGATTTCTAAGGAATTGATTTTAAAATTTAATCCGACATTGTCACTTATTACTTTATGTTTTAGTGAATATACATATTTGATACCCTGTTTAATATAATAAAAGGGTGCTTTCTACCCAATGTGTTTGCATGGTGAAAAAGTAAATAAACACTTCATTGATTTATCTTCTGACTTTTCGAAGTTTCACAGACACAGATCCGCTCGTCAGCATAAGATAATCTATTTAATTTATTAATTAGATATCTCTCTCACACACACACATACACACACACATTATATATATATATATGGTCGATGATAGAAATTGTAAAAACAAAAAATAATATTGACAATAAAACTAATAATATTTATTGTATATTAGTCGTCCTTTTGACCAAATAGAAGCACGATGAAAAAATAGATTTAAAATCGGAAATTTCAAACGAGAAATAAAAAAAAAAATTGGACTGGTAGGGGGTGTTACTAATGAAAACTAGTAGTTTTGGGGGTTAGTTGTTTGCTACGATTAGGCTTTATAGATGGCCTTCTTTGAAAACTGCATTCGATAATCCTCCGTACGATCACCAAAATTAAGATACTCTAATTTAAAAACGTAATTTAAATTTAGATTCAATTCTTTGTTTAACGGCATATCAACACCTTATGTCTCATCCAATGTCAAAATTTAATTTTCTTCTGAGCTTTGAAGTAATAAAAATAATGTTATTCTGCTTTCGCAACTGAATACATGGTAGATGATACTCAGCTTTTGTGCATATACATGTTAGATGATACTCAGCTTTTGTGCATATACATGTTTGTGTGGACATAATTACTAGAGGCGGTGAATAGGTGTGTTTTATGGTGTAGTTTTGTTGAAGCTATATTTAGGGATACAGTTTGATTTCTTTAAGAAATTGTAGAATATTCTATTGATGAACTTCCTGAAAGAGTTCTTTCATGTTGGTTGATGTATTGTTGGTAATTTTACTATAAATAGGTATTGTTGGTAATTTTGTACTTTCACAGGGTTTTGCTTGTTTTTTTGGGGGGGGGATTTATTTGCCCATAGCGGCGATCCTAACAGGTACCACCACGCCAGGTGAGGGGGGACCTGGGAACAACAGCAATTAACCTCCAATCTTCCGATCAGAGGCATTGATGCCGAATGTAGTTTATCGTCATACCCAGGACTATATTTTTTTTTCTTTTTGTTATAAAGAAAAAAAGGGCATAAATTGTTATCTTCAATTTTGTCATTAATTATTGGAATTGGACTGTTATATGTCTGATTAAAAGAAACATTGACTTTATATCTAGCTATACATTGGATGACAGAATGGACGCAACTCTCCCCATTAAGATATATGTAGTTTGACAGACACCTGAGGAAGACTTGAAGGCATAACGTCCAAAGCATGATAACAAAAATGAGGACATTAGTTCGAATGTCGATAAAATAACTCCTTATTCCAGAAATTCGAACAGAAAAATATTTTAGCCGAAAATAGACGAAATTCCCTGTTAGTAATAGCAGCTTGATTGATAGATTGATTTGTTTTTTACGGCTTATCAACCTTTTCAGGTTATTTAAAAAACCAATAAATATTTTTAGATTGTAAGAATTTTTTTCAGATAATAATAATTTCCTGATACAAACGGTAGAGTAATGGATAGCGGCTCGGACTGAGGAATCGGAGAGCCGAGTTCGAATTCCAGTCGAATCCATTGTCGGTGTTAGCTCCTCCTTAACCCTTCACCAGGGGTCTCTCTTTCCCTATAAATACTGGCTGACCTTTCGCCTCGATCTCTTTTTTTCCCTCTGGGCCTTCGGCCTTATACAACCTCGCAGATGTGAGCTCTCACATATACAGCGTTTCCCAAATTCTGGGAAGACGCTAAGAACAATACACGTACGTACGAACACTCACCACAACACACACGCATAATGTTCACCACACGCACTCAATGTAACTGTCCATGTGCTTTTAACTTGTACTTGTTGTTAATACATATATTTGTTTACATATATTTATCGGTCTTCTTTGGACTTAATTAAAGTTCAACTTTCTCATGTGGTTGGACCGGCTAGCAAGAAATTTTAACTCACGTGTGTTCTTCTACACACTCATCTCCGCCACGGCCCGCTACACCATTACATTCACTTACGTGCTAATACCCTTGCGAAAGGTATGAATCCTCTTCTTCTCCCCATCCCCCAACAGCTATGGACAGACCGGGTTCTATAGCCTTGGATGGTAACTGGTCTACCGCAGAAAGAAATGGCAACCTACTGCGGGGAAAAAAAATCTGCCTCGTCAGTCATGTAACGAAAGATACATGATCGCCTAAGCGTGTATCATGACTGACTGACTGATATAAGTCATACTAATTAACATGGCAGATGCGTACCTTTCACAAGGGAGTATAACGAACTCGATTGGATTTCGAACTCGACTCTAATTTACAATCCCCTACCGTACTGACCAAATGTTTCAACGTGATAACGCCGTAAGCAAGTCGTAATATTAGTAGTAGTATTAGTGGTATGCCCGACGGCAAGAAAGAAAGAAAATAATCTGCATTGTTTGCATAAATTCTGATATTAAGTGATACTTAACATGTACAGTGTTTATTTTTTTCATTACATCGATAATGTTAATAACACAGGGCAATTTTTGAATGTCTTGTAATCTGCCAAAAGATTTTCTCTCTCTTTTGATTGTACGTCACCCGCCGGGTTCCAATGATTCAATTAGTTTCAGTTTCAATTTAGATCCTTAACGGAATTATTTTTATCTGATGTCGCTAGCATGTAGGGATGTCCAATTTTTCGCTAAAAAAAAGTGGCATATCCTGATGAAAAAAGGCCCCAAACTTAATAAAAACAACGTTTTATTACGAAAAACCTCTGTTATTAATAAGAGTAGAGACCAAAGTATTTTTTAATTATTTTTTGAAATTTTTTATTCATTTTTAGCACGTTTAAATTTGTGGTTGAAAATCTTCATTTTTTTTTTCACCTAATATTTGCATTAGCTTTTTTTTTCACTTAAAAAACACATAAATTTGGAAATTATTGTAAAAATCAAATAATTGTCGCAATATAGTGAAACTTTCAGAACTTATTTCGAAATGATTGAATTTATTTAAGAAATGTTTGTCTTTTAGAAAGTCATGGTAAAAATGTTTTTTTTCCGTCTGATACCCACCTTACATAATTTTATGAAAACTTTTAAAACTATAATCTGTGTAAAATAATTTATTTTTTAATTAAATAAAGGAGACTTTGAGGAATATAAATCATAAATTTCGTGTAAAATTTTGACTCGCGAAAACCCCAATTTTAGCTCTGAATTTAAAATACAAAAATGCAAGAAAACTAAGGCATTTTTTAATGAAAACAGCTTTTAATGTATTTTATAAATAATATATAGTAAGAAGGACTTTTTTTGTGAAGTCAAAATCCTTTTCGGTAGAAAAATAAATTTTTACGAGAATTGTTTACTTTTTCTTTTTTTTTTTACATCTAAATAAAAATGTGATAATATTGATAAATGTTTCAAAAATAAAGCAGAACATCTGTACCTCATTTTTTTCGCTCATTAAAAAGATCTATTTTTATAGATCATAAATTAGGAAGCTTATTACAATCCGTTACTCGCAGCATATTTTACAATAATTTTTTTTTTTTCAAAAAATGCATTAAAATCATCTCCAACAAAACTATGGATGCCCAGTTAAGAGAAATACAAATTATGCTAGAGTTATACCCCCTGATTGATTAAAATATCGTTTAGTCTTTAGTACTCGTTCTTTTTGGCATAGCTTTCACTCTGAGCGCACGTGTCCAATTTCCTGAGTGACCATGATCGACGCATTGTCAAAAATCTTTTCTAATTATTTTAAAAAACTTTTCTTCTAATTTTGTTTTTTATAAACAAACTCTTTTTTTTTAGTGAGAGACATACTGCAAATATTAATTATTATTTTTTTAAATTCAAATTTAGGGACAGAAACAACAAAAATGGGTCTTTGGGAAAAATTCTCAGAAAAATATTTCATAACTAAAAAAATAGCTGTTAAAATGCTTGTTTTTGTCATATGAAAGACATGTGGCAAAAAAAAAAAAAACGAAAATAAAATGTCATCTACAGTATTTACATTAGTCGGACTATTGTCCTCATCTTTGTCGCCATATTTGTCACAACGTTTCGGCCGGTTTCCAGTGGAGAACTTTCAGAGGGAAAATTAGCAGGAGATAACTGATAACTGACATCCATCAAACATGGCACGTGGAAGTAGAACAGTCTACCTCAGTGATCGAAATAAAGGGTTCAGTTCGAAATTCCAACCACCTGAAGAAGGCCGGAGCGTACAACGGCCGAAACGTTGTGACAAATATGGCGACAAAGATGAGGACAATAGTCCGACTAATGTAAATACTGTACATAATACCTCATCTCCAAAATGTCATCTGTTCAGTGTTGTTGTCATCACCCGGATCAGTAGGTGTTAAAAAACAAAACAAACAAAATACTATGGCAAACCTGAACTGACTTTAAGTTTAGTGAGGCTAGGAACCCTAAAAAACAGCTGTGCTGAGATAAAACTTAATTAAAAAAAAAAAAAAAAAAAAAAGAACATAAAATTTTATGTGTAGATAACTAACAATATTGTTACAAAATTTTTGTCTTATAAAATTTGAACTATAAATGTATTTTTTCGTAATTTAAATGTTATTTTTATTCAAGAATTCTCCCTCAAACGTAAGGTAAAAAAAAAATGGAAATATGTATATATAATAAATTGGTTCACGTAAAGCTAGACCGATTTATATCACTTTTGCCCTACCGCCCGATAAATTCCCCTGACGTAAGTTGTTGACAGATTGACGTACACCAGTTACCACCCCTCAATCAGGCCCAAAAAACCAAGCACCACGGTTGGAAATGTCTTTTTTAAAAATTTTCTGATGAAAAAGTAAGTAATGTTTCTTTCAAATTAATTAAGTATACTTTAAATTTTCTAATTTTCCTAAAATAACTTTTGCAAAAAGTATAATTGAATTTTACAAGATTTTTAAAAGGGAAACTTCACTTTTGTTTATAAAACTGTCAATAATGATTGATTTTTTTACCGTTTTTACGTTAATTCTGATGACTCAAAAAAAAAAAACAAGATTTTTAGCTAAGATTTCGGACATGCTAGAAAGGATTAAAAAATTTTTTTTAAAATACTCAAAAAATACTTAAAAAATACTTTGGTCTTTCCTCGAAATAATGACATAAACATCTCGACAATACAATTTTTTTTTAGTCAAGTTTGGGGCTTTTTTGTCATCAGGGTGCGTTTTTTTAGCGAAAGTAGAAATTCCTAAAAAAAGGCATTTTCGTTTGGAGTTTTTAATCATTATGCGTGATCAAATAGCTTTTAAATGTCTGTCAGTAAGACGATTTTCTAAGCGTTGCTTAGATGTGACACAAGGCCGAAAGTATAGGACACACAGTGTGAATCGAACTCACTATTCAATTGTAATTGATCTAGCGAGACAAGTTTGCTAACCATTATTACACCACGTCGAAGTGCCCGATGATTTTCTAAGTGTACCTTCGATGTGGCACAAGGCCGAAAGTGTGGAGCACCCACTGAAGATCGAACTCACTATTCAGTCATAATTGATAACGCGAAACAAGCTTGTTAACCATTACACCACGTCGAAGTGCCCAATATATCTCTGTCAGTATAAAGTGAAAAATAGTGCGTCCATTTGCCGTTAGCATCATTGAATGTGTACTATTATGAGCGGATTTTACTATCCGCGGTCGATCTTGGAATATCCTATCAACCACGGATAACAAAGTTATTGAAGCTTTGATGCGAAGTATAATTTCGTGTCATAGTGATTGTGTGTTCAATCTCTGAGCCGGGCAGTGGAAAAAGGACGAGCAATAACTGAGCAGTAATAAATAAAAATAAAAAAGAACAACATATCTTTAGATGGACAGGAGAACGAAAACAATCTACCTCCGTAGATTAAATAAAGGGTTCAGTTCAGAATTCCCTGTAGGCTACCCAGATAGGTATAGAACTGATGAAGGCCGGTGGGTACAACGGCCGAAACTTTGTGACAACAACAGCAAAGATGAGGATAATAGTCCGAATGTAAATAGTGTACTGTAAATAATAGTTCCTCGTCCTAGAAATTCCAACAGAAATTAGTTTCTTGTTTATATATTGTTGTAACCTAGAAAGTGTTACTGAATGAGAAATAACCAAAAAACCGGAGGTTGGAAATGAAATGGTAATCTTTAAAACATCAATAAAATACAATACAAGTAGGGTTTACCAGGAATCAGTGCCACGCAGAGAGCTTAGCTCTGAATCTAGGACTCCTGATATCAAAAAAATATCCCTGAAAAATTCATCTAGAAATAAAGAAATTTATAGAATTGCACAATATTTTGCTGTTTGTAGAAATCCCAGATTTTACAGAAATATTTGCTTCGACTGGTCCTTGCTGCTTGCTTTGTGTGTGTTTTTGCTGAAATTTGCTTTTCTGCGTGTATAGTAGATATTTACTTAAATTAAAATATCATTTTATTTCACTATAAAAATAAATCCCTTATGACTGATTACGTTTAGTAGTGGAATAGCGCGCTACCTATAACTTCCTCAATGGTCACCGTTCCTTTAAGTGAAAATGAGGGGCGCTATTACACTTTTGCACCCTGATGATTTTTAGCAATAGGTTGCCCCAGATACGTCACTCTGGACTGATATGTGGGCCTCATACAATGGATTATTTTTGTCGCTACATCATATAACACAAGTATGTTGACCCCGCATTAAACTGGCCTTATGTATAATTCACTCTCCTTATTTGAGGCAAAAATGCAATGGATAATGCTTGAACATATCCACACTTCAACAATTTTTTAGTTTAAGTTAAAAAGCTTGAGATTTTCTCGAATTTGATATGAATTAACCAGTAAATTTAAGTTTACTTGACAAAATTGAAGGTATTTTTTTACATTTTACAAACATTGATTTTGTTTCTCGAGATTTAAATTTAAATAATTAACAATAACAAGGAGACACTTAATAAAAATAGTATCTACATATTTTTTCTAGATAATCCTGGATGTAATTTTGGACGAATCCAAGGTAAAAGCAGAATTTTTTTTTTTTTTTTTTTTTTGCAGCTACATCACTCGTATCTTTGATTGGAGGTGAGTTTAAACAGTTTTTTTTTTTGTCTATTTTGAAAAGAATTTTAACATTGGAAATCTTAGATCATCTGAAGACGTACTTTTTTTTTTTTTTTCCTTTTTATATATACATTGGTTTGTCTTCAGTTTATTACAGAAAGCATCGAAATATATTCACTTCACTTCTATTCTTTTACACAGATGTTATGTTTTAAAACTTTTATTGAAAAAAAATGAACTTTTTAAAGTAACAGATAAAAGAAAATGTCTGGCTGTAAAGAATCTCATCATATGAACTTAACCATTTTTTTCTCTCTGTTTTTGAGAACAGCACAGATTTTTGACGATTTTATTTTTCGTGCATAATTTATATTTTTCATTTTAGCGGGTGTCTGTGATTTTTTTTTCTAACACTTATTGATTGAGTTAATAATTAACCGTAGACCTTTTAAATTCAATTGCAAAAAAAAAATGTCTTATATAAGTTGATAAGTGTAGCGTAGAAGATTAAATTTTGAGTGTCGAATTTCTGTTAAAATGCAGACTTTAGAATTGCCAAAATGAAAACTAACAAATCTAATTTTAAACAACAAATCCATTATTAAATAAAATAGTGTAATAATTCAAATTATTATTTTATCAAGATTTAGGAACATTCCTCTCAAGAATATTGGTCTACGGAAGGAATCGGTAGCCTGTGTCACGTCAAGCAATTTCAAATGGCACACAGCTGCAAATGACATCATGAAGTCCAAAACAATAATTACTACAACGCAAAGAAGAAATTTATCTGTTTCAAATTTAGTATACTACATATTTACTAAAATATAATGTAGAACTTTGACTTGTATAAAAGTACGTATACTGTTGGCATATTAAATGATTTTAACTCTAAGTCGGCACATAAAAGGTTGTCGACCCCTTACCTAAGGAATAATACTCGTCTAAGAACCGTTGGTCTATATTTTAATAAATTAATACTTTATTCATATACAAAAAAAACTAAATTTTATTGAAATTTACTACATTATAAAATATAATATTTAAGACATTTATAGCAACATTAATTACTGATACATGTGGTTTTATAAACATTTATTGGCATTCATTGTTTGTCTATTAATACAACCCACAGTAGACCAAAATTCTCTAGAGGAGAATATTTCTTCTTAGACGTATATTCTGTAATAGAGTATTTCTTAGACGAATACTCTGGATCCTATTAACATTATTTAAACATTTTAGAAATTAGCTTTTAGATTTATTAAATCTTGAAAATCTAGTTATAATTTTTTTTTTTAATCTGTACAAAGCAGAATTCCTTGTTCATTTTGCAATACTCGCAATTGGATGCGTCCATATCACTGAAATATAAAATTTTTTTTTTTTTGACCTTTCCCGATTATTCTTACATCTCCAGGCTGTAAAATTCTCACATTTGTACTAAAATTAAACTTGAGACTAGTATCGGTTTTTAGTCGTCCTGTAGTTTTTAGAAAATAAATTGTTAATATTATTTAATTGAACATTTAAAAATCTTCTTAAAATGATTAGAAAATGTTAATTATGACACAACAAGGTTCGAGTATTTTGCCTCTCCAAAGATCAAAATGAGCGAAAATGATGATTAAGGAGACGTCATCCTTGCACTGATGTTTGTCAAAGGTATTTTCCCTCAGGTTATGCAAAGCTGATTGTCAAGAAAAAAGCATTACTCATTCACCATGACTATTCAATTTGTCATTAAGCATCCCCCACCAAAACCAAGTATTGTTCGTCCTGGTTATGGCGATAAACTACATCCGCGTCCTGGGTAAGACGATAAACTCCAGCAAGGCCTCTGATCAGGAGGTTTTGAGGAGCGTGGAACCACCTCTTAATTGCTGGTGTTCCCAGGTCCACCCTGACCCTTGGTGGTAGCACCTGTATGGGTACCAGCTATGGGCAAATAGTTAACCCCGAAACTGCGGTAAAAAGCATTATAAAAGTGTAAAAAATAGGTTTTAATACCAGAAATACTTTGTAAAAAAAATTATTACCAGAAATATATTTTTGAAAAATAATATTACCAGCAATACGTTTTTGAAAAAAAAAATAATATTACCAGCCATACATGTTTTAAAATAATATTACCAGCTATACATTTTTGAGGAAAAAAAATATTCCAGAAACAGATTTTTGGCAAAACAAAATATTACCAGGGGAAAAAAAAAAGTTGTCGGCATTAAATAACGCGTAAAGGTTGATATGCCATAAAACACAATAAACCAACAAACCAACCAAGTATATGTATTTTCAGGTTGCAGAACAATGAGAAGAATCTAAATAAAAATCATTCCAACCTACAAA